>JAGSMT010000207.1:0-600000 GCA_029286875.1 Lamproptera curius | reverse complement strand
AAGACCCAACAGTCGGCAGTGTGTGACCATACCTTCAATCACCCAAATCATTACATCAGATTTGATCGACCACAAATCCTCGCTCAAGAACACTGATTCCTACTAAGGATGATCCGTGAGGTTATTAAGATAAGAAAACATCCAAATTTCAATAGAGAAGATGGTGGGTTCTACTACCAGCTTGGGACCCCATAATTAATAAATTAAAATTTAAACCCAAGCATAAAACCACTGCGGCTCTAACGATAAAACCAGTTCATTTTGCATAGGTCGGAGTACAGACTAAAAATAATTAATTACAATTAAGATCTGGAAACCCCGCTTTAGCACTGGCAACAAGACGCATGACATCTCAGTCCACCCCGCGACCACGGCCTCTGGAAAGTGTTCGAAACGTAGGGAATTTAAAATGCAAATTAAACGCAATAAAATCCGCAAAGTCATTTTTTAATGAGATTACCTGCACTAGTAGAATGTCTACGTCGTTGTCCCGTAAGAAATTCGAAATTTCAATCTTTTTATCCGCTAGACTGTTCGCGTTGAAGAATACGATATTAATTGTGCGTGGCTTTAGACGGCACGGGCCGTTGTTACTACTCGTAATGGGTGTATTATCCATGTTGTCCCGAGATAAGTTCTACTAGTTGCCTATACTTCCTAAGTATGGCCAATTGTGCACTGAAGTTTCCGACGACGGCAACGAATTCTTCTGTTAAAGGATCGAGCTCTACGAAGTCGATATGTCCGGCTAATTCCTTCCTTCCTTCCTTTAAAATCCTTCGACAGATAGATTTGTCCAATACCGACATTACAGTGACAATTAAGTTGACGTGAACGACAAGAGATCTCCTGGGGCGCAGGTAGGTATGGGGTTCCCACAAGGATCTATTTTTGGCCCATTCTCTTCCTGGTCTATATTATTGACCTACCACACTAGGTTGAGAACAATGACGAGATTGTATTATTTGCTGATGATACTTCTACATTTAGAATAAAACGACGTAACTTGCAAAATGACAATGTAAGGTTTATGACTCCTAATGTTCCTCAAGCTGGGTGTGATGTGGTCGTAGATGGAGAAGCGCTAGACCACGTAGATTCCACTGTATTTCTCGGCATCACAATAGATTCTAAACTGCAATGGGGCCCTCATATTAATAGACTGGCGGGTAAGCTTAGCTCAGCGGCTTATGCAGTCAAAAAAACAATTTAATGGAATATCGTAAATCTTTAATCCTTGTTTATTTGAAGCCATTTTATAAAAGTTTTTACTTTTTCGACATAAGTCATATAGCGTGCAGAACTCTGTTCTGAATTCTTTTTTTTGCAAAAACTTTGTGAAGTTTGTAAGAATACGTTGGAAATAATAGCGAAAAATATATTGGAACCCTCTTGCTTAGCGATCGTTTGTTGCTGTGTATTTTATATTTTATGTGAACGCTCCTTTGCGCTTGCCGTACCTATACCTGTTATCTTCAAGAAGAAGGAAAGTTAAAGTAGCAAACTATAACGATATATATGAAAAATACTAACGCTTGTGTCAGCGGCCTTCAACACGCTCACTTAATCTGTTCAAACCGCAAAATTCTCCCTTATTAGATAGGACTCCAATAATCGGTAACGCCGACAGACTGCAAAATAAGAGGAAGTTATTTCTTCCAAACCATAGCATTCTGACTTATGAGTGATTGAACAAATTCGATAGTCTTTCAACTCATATCCACAATAAGTACATACTTTAATCCTTTCAGCGAATAAAGCTAGCATAGTTTAAATTATATTGGACTTCAAAACAAGTTGGAGAGACCTCGCAGCCGCTCATGAATACTTCGATTTATAGTTATATCAGAACGCATTCGGTGCATACCTATTACTATGCCATTATTATATCATAAAACTATGCGTCTAGTGTGAGGCTCATACAAAAAAAATATCATTTATGTTTTACTATACAGAATATTTCAACACACCTCGCACATTTCACCTACTCTCGAGTTACAGCTAGTAATGAATGTAACAAAATCATTACATTATCTACATCAATTTTATCTCATGCCATGCAATTTCTTCTACCATATTTTAGTAATCCTTCCAAATGTTATATAGTATAATACGAAAGTTAAATTTTACTGTGTAATAACCATAAAAATAAAGTTCCTTAATGCGTCCCACTGCGTAAGGCTCATCCAATAACAATTTTTCGACATGCCCTTTTGACCCTGATTACCTATACTTTTTCTATTTTAAGTTCCATATAAAAAGCAAATTAGTAGTAGTTTAAAAGCAAGTAGCAGTTATATGAATTGTAAGGTTTAAAATTAACGAGTATCGATTATTTCTGCAGTAATAAACCAGTATTTATATTATTGTTTTATGTAAAATTAAATAAAATAAAATTTATAAGGGAATCAGAAGTTAAGTTAGTTTCATTCTTGTAAACCGAACTTCATATAATTTAAAAAAATAAAGTTAACTGTCATGCACTTTTATTAATTCCAAAACAGGTAGATGTAAACACTTTTTGTGATGTAAAAAAAAATAAAATGTACTTCATAAAAAGAATACTTTTAACAAATAAAACGTACCATCATATATGGTTTGGCTGCAGCATCGCTTCTAGCAATTCCGAAAGAGTACATATCCAACAACATATTCATTAAAAGTTTTCAGGAACTCTCCAACTAACTTATGTCAGTTTGCATTGTCATTGACAGGATCCGTCGCTAGAAATATACGTTAGAACTAATATTATCATTTCGTTGGGTACAACCGTGAGTCATGTAATTAGCTAAAGCTATGAGCATTCGTGAAAGTTTCTAACAGTTGGATATAACAAATTAACAATGAAGAGGCAGGTCTATTGGCGTGAAAAACGGAGTTTAAAATGCCAATAGTCAATAATAAGTCCACAAATCACGTTATAAGGTTCCATCCTAGAAATTTGTTAAACAGTGACGTATTCAGTTTTCCCTTAGTAGATTTTTTTTTGTGATAGTGACTAGTCTTCATAGCCTAGTTGTAAGTGCGTGTGTTTTAGAAACCGCAGGTCGTGGGTTCAAATTTTGCGGGAACTCAACAAATTAACATTGTTGTTTCAAAGTTGTTTAGGGCAATTTGGGCTGATCACCCTATTATCTGAAAAGTATGATGATCCATGCGTCGGATGGGGATGTAAAAAGTTGGTCCGCCCACCAACCCGTATTGGACCAGCGTGGTTGGATACGGTCCCAGAACCCCCTAAGAGAGAAAAATTACTTAGATTACATTTTCCCGAAACTTTGTTATGAATAATGAAAGATATGTACAGTCAAGGCACGAGCTACAATTTAACAAACAATTTTTTTTTCTTTACGCTAATGCTACACAGTATTGAATATAAGGCCTTTTTCGGATTTTATCGCGTTTATCTTACATTTTGAATTCCCGACCTCCCTGGAAACGAAAATTAATAAAAGGTCTACCAAATGAAACAACTGCACCATAACATAACGTCCTATACATAGCATACAAGTTCAGAAGGCCTTAATGCAAAATAGTATATTTTGATGTGGAGACAGGTTGGAGAAGTGACCTGGAATGTGCACGATAGCTAAGTAAATCAACATGAATGGAAAGGCTTTGACCGACAGGCAATCACATCTACAGTTAATAAGCAATAATATTACACTAGATCACCTAATGTAACCAACTTGATGAATAAAGGCTATTAAAAATTTGATGTCCAGAATCATTGTGTGTATTCAATGCAAGTGTGTATTCATTGCAAGGACAAAATGGACCAAAACAAAAGTTTGTAGAATGAATATAACATATCTATTCCACTGAAATTTTAAGAGCCCGCTTCGCTGAATCCATGGAACGAAACGTTAGTTAATATTGCATGTAAAGTGTGTTTATGTTTTCTGATTATTTAGTGTTGCTTTTAAAATGGTAGTTTATATTTATTACAAATAAATATGTATTATCCCAAGTTTAATTTGGGTACGCTAAACTTCTGAATAGAAGCAAAAAACATATTAATTTTACGAAACTCGGTTAAGGCTTGTAGGCCAAGTAATCACTTAAGTTAAAACCTTTGTGGATTATAGCAAAGCATGCGACGTTTACAAATTTCACGTTTGTGCAAAATGTTTAAAAGCGCATTTTTATTGGGATCAAAGGTCTGTTACGCAACATTTTCTTTTACATTTAAATAGTTTTTTTATTACTTTTTCCCTTCATGTACATTGTTACTTTGTTGGCGATATTATACCCGGTGATGTTTTTTCGCTAATTGCAATAATTGTAAATAATCATTTTGACATCACGTTTAACAGGAGGAATGTTCGAGGTGAAATGAAATATACTGTGTAGTAATAAAAAGTATTATAATTATACTTGTCTATCTTTAGACAAACTTTTATGGCTTTAGCTTCGTTTCAAGTATCTATATTCAAAATTTTATCGCTTTATGTTTAACAATGATGAATTTTCATAAAAACTTTTATCCCCTATTTCAACCCTTTATCTACTTTTATCGAAAACAATTATAGTCTATGCCTTTTTTTTTTAATCTATTTTAAGTATGTACAACAATTCAACGAAATCGGTTTAATAGTTTCGACGGTACGGACAGACAGTTAAGCAGATAGAGTTACTTTCGTATCTATAATATTAGTAGGAAAGATTCCTTTACATTATGTTTCTTAATTTGGTGATCCAATTTTTAATTATCTACTATAGTGGATACTAGAAATCTGTGTACTGGCTCGAATCACTTACAAACTGGCGATCGGGGGTTAAAATTTCATTGAAAATACTGCGGAGACTTGAAAACTTTTTGCTGTCGTTTTCTAGTTCAGTAGATATATACGGTCTAATTATTTGATTACTGCAAAATGAGATGATTCGTTAGACCCGAGGCAAATTACAGACTGAAAAAATTAAAATATCCAATGTCAGACTCAATTGGTGCCAAAATGTCAGGCTCTCTGATTGGCTGAACATCGCGTGTGGATTAAACATGGTCGCGGGGCAACAATAAGGGCTTTCGCTTCATGACATTTGCCTTTGTTAACGTAAATTTCTTCTCTTTATTGGCTTGAATATAGATTGTAAAAAACGGTATTTTGAATGCTAGAATAGTAATAGAAAATATTATTCTTACATATAAATATTCTAAATACGATAGGCCTGAAAACATTATTGATGGTAAACTCTAGCTAATGTTTGGAAAATTGGCTGTTATAATAAATACTAACCTCATAAGTTACAATAGTTTAATACAATATTACAGTTTCAAGATCATCTGTTTAATTAGCTACTTCATTTTAGGTCTGTTTGGTAGAATTATTTTTATATTTTAAATTAAATAAAACTGAGAACAATCGGAGTCAAAATGTTATATTTTTGATCGTCTTCTTACGAAAATAGTCGAATCAGCGATATTTTGTGGAACTATAAAATAATTTCTTAGTGATTTGGTTTTAGTATCCTTTTTTGTACCATTAAATTAAAACACAATTTTGCAAAAACCACTAACACGCGTAATTTAACAACTGGGACGCATTTTAATATTTATACAACTGATATATTAATTGCACGTTACACAAAAAAGTGAATACTCAGTGGGAGTCGTTACAAAGCAAGAGGAATTAACAACGACGACGTGAAAAACATGGTTCTATTAATGCATGTTGTCAACTTCAGTTTCATACAGGTAAATTATTAAAAAAATAATTGTCTAATGATAAGTAAATAACAATATACAACACTGTTTCGTTAAGTTAAAAAACTGTTTGTAGGAAAATGCCACTTAAATAATTTTGGCCTAAAAGAGCCTTTGAGGTGTATTCCGGTTTTAAGGGCGGTTTCAATCAAGTTTTATTACTTCATTTACCACAGTTAACATTTAGCGTCTTTAAGAAGTAAATGTATTTGCGAATGATATAGCTAAGGATGTAACAGACAAGCTCATCAAGCTATTAATTATACCACTAATTATCTAAAGGGGGTGCTTTTTCATCAGAAGATGATTCTGGTTATGATAATAAGCCAATTCTTTTTTATTAACGACCCCAACCAATACTATACCCAATGACCGAAAAATTTACTTTTTCGAATCGGTGTTTCAAATGTTGACCATCATAAGTTAATGTAATATTATTTTTAATAAAGGTATTTCATTTTGGTTAATAGCTATTCTTTTCCCATCTTCATACGTGTTGATTAGAATTTTCAAGAAATTTTACTACATATAAACAACATGTTAATATAATGCCTTGCCCTCTTTCCCTTTCTTTGGTCTGCGTGATAAATTTTATTTATTTGTTTTAAATAAAGAATCTTCCAAACGAAAAGTTCTTCTTAACCAAAATCCAAAGATTGCTGTTTACCCTCCCTATTTTATTTTTCTGTATATTCTCTTTCTCTAGTTTCACAATAAAATTTTAACAATTATTCCTTTATTATACGATTACAATACATATTAAATCCATTTGTTTTCGTGTTCATTCGCGTTAATTCTTTATATTTATTAACATTGTAGACATATTCCATTCCGGTCCTGGATCCTAGAAAGAGTCCGAAACGACAGGAGTAAATGTAAAGATTTAACTCGATAAATCCGCAAATATTTAAGAGCAACAATGATGATTTGATCATGAACTAAAATCAATTAATAAGAAAACTTAATTCATAACAATGAAAATCCTATTTTAAAGTCGTGACTTTACTACATTTTATTACAATGTATTTTAGATCAGAAAATATACCGTGTAAAAAGAATTATAACCACGTAAATCGACTGGCTCGTTTGAGTTAATAAAATCAGGTAGTCGGAGTAACGTTTGATGTGGGAATACGTAACCGCAAATTAACTTTGAACTCCGACGACATTCCGCTGCATTTGACTTCAGCCACGGACCGTTAATATTGAAATTACGTTAAGTAGGATTTTTAGTAGCTTATTAAATCAATTTTATTTTAGGTTGACTATTTTTTGTTTCCAATCTTACAGATAACATTATTTTTCTATTTCTTTTAACTCCAGAGTTAGTTTAGGCTTAAGCAGTGTCCAAAAATAAGAATATAGAAAGAAATGTCACATTCTAAGTTAAAAGTCGAGACGGTTATTCCAAAAACGTTATGATACAGATATATACCAAGTAAGTGTACCCGTAATCATGGATGCTGGAAAGAATACGAAACGTCGGGAATAAATATGTATAACTTACGCGAAAAATCCGTAAAATACTGGAATTGATATGTATAATAATCGCGTAAATAAAAGAAATAATCAATTGTATAGTAGTTAAATTTACAATTAACACTGCATTGTCACGGTAAACATGATAAATATTCTTGTATTTATAATATGAGCAGTTCCCCTTGTATTGCCCATGCCCAAGGTACACCACTTACCATTAGGTGGCCCTACTGCTCTTCTGCCTTCGTAAGGTACTGCTCGTCTCATCACTTTCAACAATATTCACCGTAACATGAATAAATCAAGGTCACTTATTAAGGCCTAATGCTTAAATCGAAGTGTACGCTAAAGTCTGAGTGATTCTGAATGCAGCCGACTTAATGACTTAAGGCTTGATGGATTGATTTGGGGAATGTCAAATCAATCTCTTCAACACACGAGGAAAATCAACCACTGGATTAATTGACGTTGCCGCCTAAAGGATAAGTGCGCCTTTCACGTCGTTACTGGTTTAGTTAATACGTTAACCTGATTTTTTATGTATGTAATTAAAAGTGTTTGTACAAATATGGTTTTTTTTTTCACTTAAAAGTTCTATTAATTTCAAATAATATTCTGATTGGATACGATACGTCCTTTGCTCAAGTTATGATTTAAACAATTTTTAACTGTTTTACACAGTAATAACATAAACAAAACCTATATACATATAACAGAATGTAATAAATACTTACTCGACCGTTACTAAAATGACACTTTACTATATGAAGAGTTAAATAAAACACTTTTATTAAAGTCAATTTAAATTTTAAATAGTCATTATATAGTATAATAACTTTTAATTTAGTTAGCGTTTCTGTTAACATAATACAGCATTATAAATAATAACAAGTTATTGTTACTACTTGTTCACTGCCAATCCCTTTCCTGTCATACCTTTATGTATCAGAAACATTTAAAGAGATGTTATTTACATCTTTTACGGTTACAATATTTGCACACATTTTATATTTCTGTTTGAAGTCAAATATTTTTACTCAAATGGTGCTCCATAAAGAATACAATATATCTAACAATACATTTATTTGCGATAACCTTTATTGCGCCATATAATAATTTATTCTGAGACATATTTTTTTTGTGGAATGTTAGTTCTGATTGGGTGCTCTGAGGCGGAAATATCGAGTCACCACCCGTGGCACCAATTTCCGTAGAGCTGCGATTATCGCCACTGCCAGGGTCGCTCCAGTAATTTGGTGCATCCGGCGGCTAAGATTAGAGGTGGCGCTCAAAAAATCCAAGGCCCTGTGGTTTTATGGGCTTCGGAACGCGCCACCTGCGGACGCCTACATAAACGTTTGCGGCGCCAACGTCGACGACCAACCGACGATGAATTAACTTGGCCTAGTCCTAGACCGCCGATGGAGGTTTTGCGCCCATTTTGAGCGCCTCGCGCCTAGAGAAGCCAGAGCAGCGGTATCTCTAAGCAGACTGCTCCCTAACACTGGAGGACCCAGCAGCTCCTGTCGCCGCCAGTACGCCGGGGTCGTTAGGTCTATGGTCCTGTACGGGGCACCCGTGTGGGCCGACACCCTTCAGAAGGAAAGTACTTCGGTACTGCGGAGATCCCAAAGGGTTTTGGCGATCCGGGCCGTACGGGGCTACCGGACCATCTCCGGCGAGGCGGCGTTCCTGTTGGCGGGCTCCTTGCCCTTGGGACCTAGATGCAGAAATCTTTGCGTTACTGTTTTTCTGGCGCGAGGAGGCAAGGTCTCGGGGTTGCTGGCCGGCCCCAGAAGAATAAGGGAGCGCAGAGACGTATTGTGCTCCCTTGCAATTCAGGATTGGGAGCTGCGGCTGGAGCACCCCAGCGCCGGCCGTCGAACAGTGCAGTCCATACGCCCCATTCTAAAGTGGTGGCTAGAAATAGGACACGGCTCTCTAACATTCCGCGCGACGCCCAGAGAAGGACTCAAGAGGGGGTGCCGTGCTGTTTGGTCCAGCACGGCACCTAAAGCGACGGTCCGGGTGGCTCAAAACACCCGAAGAGAAGAGGCCCGCGAGAGTCACGCCGCGCCGGGTTGGCGAAGACTGTTATTAGCGCCCGCAGTCCCGGCTACAGCGACATGAGAAAAAGTAACCGTTGGTTTTTTAGTGAGTATACCGGCCGCTTCATCTTGATCCGGGGAGCCCCACATATCTATATAAGGTTGGGATTCCGATCTCCGTGTAGTAGCTGGCTTAAGTTGGCAGCGAGTAGCAAGGGATCGGCCGTCTTGACGTTCATTAAAAAAGGTCGATGTCCAGCAGTGGACGGATAAAGGCTGCTAATGATGAAATTATTGTAATAAATGCTAAAATGGTTTTAAGAACCGTGACCGGCTTTTTGCATGACTATGTCATGACGCATGGATCATCTTACGGTACGGTATGATCGGCCTATGTTGCTTAACTATACAGTAAAAAACTATAACATATAACACTAAGCCATGGAGACTAATCACGTCAACATCTTTTTACCATGAATAGACCATTGGATAAATCTTTACACATTGTAAAAATATTACATCAATTAAATTAAAACCGTGTTAGCTATACGAACTGCAAACTGTCTCTACAAAAGATCTTATTCTTTATGTTTTTGCTGATTTTCTTTGCTACGGGGTAATTAATTGCGTGTATAATTAATGACAAACTCGAGGACGCAGATGGTGCAAATGAGCTTCTCTAACTAATACATGCGACAGTGAAAGGAGTACATCATTTAAATTTGACGAAGAACAGTCAATTTTAATAACAAGATAAAAGAAGCGTTTAGACATGCGGGGAGTAAATATACAAAATTTGAAAAGGTTGTTAAAGTATAGTTGCATCAAATATTGACAAATTTTTTTTTTTTTAGTCATACGCAAGGTAAGTGATCACCGACGCCCATAGACATTAGCAATACCAGTGGTATCGCCAACGCGCTGCTACGTGAGAATAGAGGTGTTAAGTCTCGTTTACCCAGGAAATACGCTGGCAGGGTGCCCTTCAAACGGAACACAGTAGTGTTTTCACACTAGTGCTTCGCGGCAGAAATAGGCACCGCGGTAGTACCCACCCAGACGGTCTCATGTAAACAGGGGACTTACCACCGGTAACTTGTCGTATATTTGAAATCTTGGTGATAACTTTTTTTTTAATTTACGTGTACTTTTTGTTATTATA
Source organism: Lamproptera curius (assembly GCA_029286875.1). Lineage (NCBI taxonomy): Eukaryota > Metazoa > Arthropoda > Insecta > Lepidoptera > Papilionidae > Lamproptera > Lamproptera curius. The sequence goes on along the minus strand of JAGSMT010000207.1, from coordinate 589,604 downwards.
AACATTTTAGGTGATTATTCTAATAATAATGGTGCAAAGAAAATTATTCATTCTATAGATTATATTGTTTATATATTATATACTTGTTGTTTTGTGTTACAGTTAAAGTTTTTGCACTGAGTGCTACAATCAACAAAAAGTATTTTTATATGGATAAGACGCGGCAAAGTAAACAACAAGTTTGTACAAAATGCAACTTAGCGTAATTTATTTCATCACAAGCTATCCTTAATAATCCACTGCGTGTCATTTCATTTAAATATAAGACGGCCGATCCCTTGTTCGTCGCTTCCACCTCAAACTGACTACTGAACGGAGATCGACGTACCGCTTGGTTAGAGGTCGAACAACACTCCGTCTTCCCAAAGGAAAATGTTATTTTCAAGTATTAAAATAAAACATACTTACGTAGCGTAAAACGCACTTTATGTCTATATTTTTCAGTTTTAGCAGTGTTTGTAATTTACTCGCACGAGGTTGTGATATAAAGTTAAGTAAAATAAGAAAGTTCATTCCAATAAGTTTTTTATTTAATTTATGTTTATGTTTTATACCCTGTGTCTTATAGGATTTTTAGGACTAAAAACGCGGCTAAAAATCCTGTAAGACACAGGGTATAAGACAGTAAGCAATGAGCTCGATACCAATGCGCATCGGCGCAGAAGTTGCAAAGGAAGCCATTCACATTCCTCGCAATTGTCGAAGTTAAACCATTGCGAGAATAGCCAAAGCGAGAGTAACCTTTACGCAGCTTTGCCCCGTATGGAAACTCTGAAATTGATACTAGAAGAATAGAATCAAGTTGTAAAATATTCCGCTCCAATGATAAAACTGGCGTGCTGTAATATTCTTAATTTCTTAAATATGTGTAATTTAATAAACAAAATCATTGAAAATAAATGGGACCTAATGACAGCTAATACCTATAATTTAAAAAAAGAGTAAACAAAATCGCCGCACTACAAGCGGAGCAACGAAGTATTAAAAATTATAAAAAAACATGCGCTCCGAATTGAGTACCTCCTTCATTTGGGAAATCGGTCAAAAAATCGTAAAGAAAACTTGAGCTCCAAATCGAATACCCTAGCCATTCTTTAATGTAAGTTAATTGTTCTTTTCACTTTGTTTTAATAAAAAAAAAACCGGCACATTGTCTTAAAATTTTCCATAACATCTTGATTTTGAATTAAGAAAAAGGAGGATAAAGAAATATTTATCCTAAATCATTCCATAAAAAAAATCCTTTTTTCTCATATTTTTCTATCGCAATAAGAGAGGTACTCAAACTAGACTAATCTAGGAAAAATTTTTGTTAACCTTAATAATAATTTTTGCATTTTGGACGTTACATAATAATTTTCTCTTAGTAGGGTTTCAATTATGCCATTTTACGATGTGTTTGTAAAAGAGGAGACCAGAAGCACTTATCGGGTAAAAGCTAATACATTATTCATGACAGCTCTCTTTTGAAATTGATTTTTTAAAACGGATATGTTAAAGAGAAATTTTTGAAAAAAATTTTGTTATTCAGTTTTACATTTAATTTAGTGAAATAGTCGAAGTAATTTAGTAGTTATATTCTTGGTCTTATATTGTACAAATGATTTCATATATGATTTCATAAATGATTTTATATATGTTCCACCAATATTTATTTATTTATAAATCGCATCACATTTAGTTATCCCTTATATAGTATTTTCAATATCTCTCTACACACTGGGGTCTACCCGTCCGTATGGAAAATTGCAAAAGTCGTGCCGATTTATAAATCCGCAGAAAAGCGATTAATAACAAACTATAGACCTATATCGATATTGTCAGCCGTAGCAAAAATTTTTGAAAAATTGATTTGCCCTTACATCAAATGTCACTTCGTAAAGTTTGTCTCAGAACATCAACACGGTTTTATTAAAGGTAGCTACAAACAGGAACTTAGCTTTGTACGTTGATGATATCATAGAAAGTCTAGACAAAAATAAACAAGTAGATGCTATCTATACTGATTTTTGTAAAGCTTTTGATCGAGTTCCTTTTGATATCCTCATGAAAAAATTACAATATTATGGATTTATAGGCAAAATATTGCAATGACTGGAATCTTACCTAACAAACCGGACTTTTAGTGTTGTTGTAAATAGTTTTACATCTCGGAAATGTGCCGTTACATCAGGGGTACCCCAGGGCTCTCATTTGGGTCCAATATTATTTAATATCTACATTAATGATCTCCCGGACGTTTTTAATTATTCTTCGATATATATGTATGCAGATGACTTAAAAAATAGTGAGACCTGTAAACACTTTTAATGATGTTTTAATGCTACAGAAGGATATTGATGACCTAAATGAGTGGTGTAAGAGAAATGACATGATACTTAACATTGGTAAATGTGCGCATATAAAATTTACACGAAAGTCAGGTATTATCTTATCTTCATATTATATTCAGGAAAACAAACTACAAGAAGTTGAAAACATTAAAGACTTAGGTGTAAAAATAGACAAAAAGCTTACTTTTATTCCTCATATTGACCACATAACTAAAAACGCATCAAAATGTCTTGGTTTTGTCCTAAGAAACGGTAAGGTATTTAAGGTAATTAAAACGAAAATATTATTATTCAATAGTTACGTACGATCAGTTTTAGAATACGGCAGCATCGTATGGCGTCCTCATTATGCAACGCATTCATTGAAAATAGAGCGAATTCAAAAAAGGTTTGAAAGGCATTTAGAATATACTTCAAAAATCGTTTCTTTCTTTGGAAAGTTATTCTATACTTTGCGATTGTCATTTCAAATAACCTTTAAAAACACGCAGGATATGTTAATTTTTTTCTTATAAAATAAAAATACAACCTAGTTCGCCTGCTCACGCAAAATAAATTTGGGTGCCATTAAGAGTCCTGTGTATTCTCCCCTAACTATCCTATTCGTAAACGACCTTGTTGTAACTTCCAATACTTGTTTAAGCAAACTGTTTAATATATAAGCGATGTTAGAATTAATGGAACATCACTGTCGGAATTTTAAAAAGGATGGTTAAGAAAGTTTTATATATATTTATAAGTTTGAACTGTTCCTTTTTTTTTTCCTTTTTTAATTTTATTTTTTTGTTTTTACGTTTTAGCTAGTATTTCCTTATCTTTTTAATTTGAATTTACTTGTTTAATTTTTACAATGTTTTTCTTTTAGAAATTAAGGAGTGTAATTTTTTTTATTTGATAATTGTATTTTTGTTTTTGTCGGTTAAATGTATTTTTATTTTTTTACTTTTCCTTTATCAAAGTGCTTTAACCATATTTTTGATGTTATGTTTACCTGTAAATTGATTGTGCATTACTAATTTTTTTCATATTTATGTGTTTGTATTAAGTGTAACAATTGTTGGTGAACTAAATAAATAAATAAATAAAATAAATATATCTACAGTACAACCGGTTTTCAGTGTCCATGTTGACGTCAGAGTTAATCTTCCTACAGTACAGTACAATAAAATTTTAAATTACATTATACAGTTGAATTATATGTTCTAATATATGTCCGATAATAAAATAAAACATAATGAAAAAAATAACTAAAAGTTAACTCAATCATACAAGTAATTTAACGCTTTGTGGCAGAAATAAGCATCTTATTAGAAATTCGCCCCTTTCAGTTCCAATGATCTTGACACCTATAACCATGAAAAGTAATTATTATATCGTATTTCATAAAGTAATTATTATAACGTACAAGTGATAAAAGGTCATTATAATCAAAAAAGGGTTTGTAATGTAAAGGGCAATGTTAATTAACCTTTAATTTAGGAGGGCGTTTTTTCGTCTAGGCATTTTTTGGTAAACGCTGTGCCCGAATTTTCCTAACCCAGTCCATTAATAGTTCACGTAGAGAATAAAACTGGTTCAAAATAACACAACTGTTATTATATTATATTTAACAAAAACTTGAATAACTTAAAGATATTTTTACTCAATGACAAACAGAGCAGAAAGTTAGTAAAGTTTCATTTGTTATCTTTAACATAAAGTAACACACAAAGAGTCCTTCCATAAGTAATAAAATTTGGACACAAAATAGGAATAAACACAAAAACCTTCAAATTAAAACAAAAAAAAACATTAAGTACTGGTATACACACTGGTTTAAAAGCAAGTCCAGGCATGTACAATTTTATAATTTTTTGTAATTTCAGAAATTTTAAACAACAACAATAGGTTCGATTTAAATGTTAACAATACGAATAAAAAAAAAACAAAATTAACAAGAATAGAAAGAAAGAGATAATAACTTAACATTCTCTGATCCTTATAAACAAAGAAACTTAGATATAGTTTGTTTTGAGCCAGGACACGTGTCGAAAAATGTCGATGCTTCAATTAATGCCATATTTGGTTATATTCCGACAAATCTTTGATAAGGGGGACATTTAAAATATTTTTTTCTTTTTATTAACAAAACCTTTTTATTTTAAAAAGAACGGTAAAAATGTCCATAAATAGTTGGCCACCAGGATCGTAAACATAAAGTCAAAGGAGATTTTGTATTGTTAGTTCGAAACACCTCCTTTGCAAGTACTTTAGATATTTTTAGTAAATTCCAGAATGTTTTCCATGTGTTCTTAAAAAAAATTAAAACTTTTTTTTAATATTTTTCCAAACTAAAGTCAATAAGAAAAAAAGTCTTTTTCCTAAAATTTATATTTTATAATGTTTTATTCAAGACAATCAGTATTTTAAAGAGTTAAATGTGACCAGATAAAGGCTTCCTAGATGGATGAGAACCCATTAACATTGAAATAATTAAATTATGTCAGTTTGGATCTTTAAGAATGCTGGATTCTGCAAACATAATTGTAATATGCTATATAATATTTTTTTCACACAAATTTCCTTTGCATTGAGCACCAGCAAAGGTCACTGTGTTTTCATTGTATGAATCTATTATTACATTCACAGTTATGGCCTTAGCTTTGACGGTGATGAATATTGACTTTCAACTCCATTTTAACTCCTAGTTCGTCCCCGAACAGTTTAAAACTACTAAGTTGCAAAATAAAACTACTTATGGCTCGTTTCAATTGTCTAGTCACAAATTTTCATCGTTTATGTTCATCAATGACGTATTTCTATATAAACTTTCATACCCTATTTCAACCCTTTCCACCCTTCTTATTGCAATTTTAGTGAAACTCGGTTCTTTTTAGTAACCTATTCTAAGTATGTACCAAATTTCATCCAAATCAATTAAATGGTTTAGGCGGTAAAGACGGACAGACAGAGTTACTTTTGCATTTATAATATTAGTATGGATGAAAATAAAAGAGTAATCATCTTAAAAATTTTACACAGACGTGATATTATTTATTACAAGGTAGTAAACATCCTAAAGCTTTACTATGGCTTGTTGCCAGGTAGGTTGTATTTGTGTAATCGAATTTGTGAGAAAACTTTACAGAGAAAAGGAAATAGCAACTTTCCAAATCGTAACTGAATTTGCAAGTTTCCCTGTCGTACTAAGTTTTTGCAAAGTTACATACATAGTTTTAGTAGCCTTACACGCGTAATGATGTCTTAAATTGTTTGATCTTTTTTATTGTTAGTGAAGAGAACTTTTACTGCAGATACGTAGAAAGAAATTGATGTTGAAAATTTACTTTTAAAATAGAAAGTGGAGTGTTATTTTCCTAAATGTTATTTATAATCGGAGAAGTTTAAAAATTTGTTGTTCAAAATAGAGTTGCAAATTCATTACATTTACGTTTTATTTGTAATACAATGAAGTAACTATTTCAGTATATAAAACACTAGGCGTTCGTCCATGGCTCTGCCCGTTTCATATTTATAGATTTTTTGCAATTATTTGTCTAGGATAACAGTAGCCGATTTTACTAAAGGTTAATAAAGATTTCTAGTAGTAATGAAATATTTGAAATCGGTTCAGTTTTTTTCGGAGCCAAACGATCGATGGATTTTTCAGGCAATCATTTCATTGCATTGTGACTCGATGCATTTGGCATGAATGTATGAGGACAAACTCATGCATATCAAAATGCATGTAATCCAAGCAACATACCGATGTCATGAAATGAATTGAATGGTGTTTGTATGCATACCAAGCAGTTTGCGCTAGGGAATTATTTCATGTAGGTAAGGAAAATATTGTAAAACAGAGAAGTTAAACAGAAAATAACTTTATTCATTATTTTTTAATAAATGTCGTTATCTGGTTTTGATTGTTCAAATCAAATATGTCAGGGACTCATTATTATAATAATCATTGGTGCTTAAAAAAATTACCTGAGTGCTTTTTTTTAAAATAGTTTATGCTTGCAGACTTAGGCTTCATTGTGTGAATGTATAAATCTTCACACGATAAAGCTTTATCTGAAAATGCTAAATTTAGTTCCTTGGTAATGAAAAATGAATTAAAAGGATATTTGCATATATCGTAGCGTTTCGATCATCACGTGACAGTCTGTCCTTGTTTTTGCTGTTGGTAAAATGTAGCCTACGGATACCCTGCCGCAAAGTTTAGGGGTCAGCTCAAGTATAAATATATTTAAATTCAAATATCTTTATTCAATATAGAGTTACAGTTCTGGCATTCGGAGTAAATAGACGTGTCTGGATTAACTGTCTCAAAAATCAAAAAATTAAATACATGATAAACTAATTTGTAACTTATAAACACACAGTTATAGTGCATAATAAAACAACTCATAGTATTACATTGCAACACAGTACTAGTGGCCGTAACCGGTCCTCACCCCCTCGGGTGAACGAGAAGGCTGATATTATCTAACTTGCTCTTACGATATCGTCACAAACATTGTACAAGTGAACAGCTCGGATTATAAAGATGAGTGTACACAGATCTCCTCCTGCCGAAAATATTGATGGCTGCAGTGGAAGTGGCTCATTCCTTGTGTCCAGTGGCTTATCTACGCACACTGGATAAAGAAGAGGCATTAATTACATATAGAGAAAAAAGAAAATTGCCTAATATAGAAGATGAAATGAAATATGAATAAACAAGTTTTCGGACAGGAAATTATGGCATTTCTTCAAAACTTTAGCGAAAAGCAAGAGGAAAGTTACATCAGACTATGTTATGAAATCTACAAGTTAAAAATGAAATAAAATCTAATAAATGTGTAACAGATAGCCTAATTTTAGAACAAAATAAATATTATAAAGACATTGAAAATATTAAAATCCAACAATTTAACATGCTAAAAAACTACAAAAATAATAGAAACAGAGTTAACAGCACCAAAAAATATCTATCAGGTGTTATTACCTCATGATAAAATAATAGCACTGGTCGACTGTGAGTCCGTAGCCTTAGAGTTGCAAGACAGGGCTCAAAGGCAAAACAATATAATTTTTGCTGGTATATCTAAATTGCAGAATAAAAATCAAACGATAAGGCGTAAACATGACTGCGAAAAGGTGTTTCACCTAATAAAAAGTTTTTATACTGAATGCCCAGCTCCTATTAATACAATGCGGTTAAGGAAATATAACGTGGACAAAACAAGATATCTCAAAGCTTGTTTCGAAGATCACAACACGACCATTAATATTTAACGTAATAAATCGAAGCTTAAATATAAAAATATACAAATATTTCCTGTCCAAACCCTAATGCAGGTAACTTTTTACAAGAAAATTAAAGATGAGTCACGTCGTCGCAAAGAGAATGGCGAAACAGATCTCGCAATAAAGTATATGAAGTGCATACCTAAAACAATAAGTTTCTGCAAAAAACTAAACCCATTTGAAGGTAATAAAAATCAAAATAATATTACTTACCAGCTTTCTGACGTCGTTAATTGTAAAAGCATATCACAATATCCGTTATCACTAAAGATGTTTTATGCCAACGTTCGTAGCATAATAAAATCGGGCAAATTAGATGAAATAAAATATATCTTAAAAAGTTTTACGCATATTATACACGTTATACTTCTAACTGAAATGGATGAAATCACAATCGGATGCAAAGATGCTAGAAATTCAGGATTGTACGCATGTATAAAATATAGGGACAGATGGTGTTGGTGGCGGCGTGTCTATGTACATATATAAATCAATTAAATTTATAGTAACAGAAGAAAACTTTAGAAATGGAAATAACTAATTGTGAATATATTTAATTAAATATTCGTTATCGATTGGGCTAATTTACAGAACTCCGAGTACAAATCTTAAAGAATTTTTTACTACTTATTCTAATTTTCTAGACAAACAGAAAAAGAAAACTATAATATTTGGAGATTTTAATATAGATCTATTACGTAATGAAAAAAAGCAAAGGAATATCTGAATGTCATTCATGAATCAGGCTATCACATTTTAAATAAAATTAGCATAGATTATTCAACTCGTGAAACTGAATATACTAAAAGTAAAATTGACCAAGTATTTACGAACAACTGGGAAATGAAACTGCATCTGGCTATACTAAACTCGACACTCTCGGATCACAAACAAATTTACTTTGAGCATAAAGAGTGTACAGCCTCAATAACAAGCAAACATTACTATAAGGCCATAGATTATGACATTGGTTCCATCTGAGCTGGGAAAATAATACAGTCCTTCAACTCAGTTACTTATAGTAATAGCAATGACAACCGGCTATGCTCTGATCCTATTAATATTAACTCCTTATTTCAATAAGAACTTTGCACTCAAAACGAAGTGATAATTATTGACAGTTTAGACAATAACACAAGTTCGGAAATAGATGAAATACCAACTAAGTCCATTAAATGTTTAAAAACTTTAATAATTAGTAACCTTACTAAATGTATAAATACTTGTCTTATTAACGGTGAATTTCCCGATTGCCTAAAAATTGCGAAAGTAACTCATATACATAAAGCTGGCGCTAAGATTGATCCGGGTAACTACCGGCCTATTTCGGTGCTGCCAGTTTTATCTAACGTGTTTGAAAATGTTATGTACACTCGTATATCACACGTATAAAATTCTTGTAAAAACACCAGAACGGATTTCTTCCTAACTCCAGCGCACTGTCAGCTACAATCGATCTTGTTACCAAAATGGCTCCCTCCTTCACGATAGGACGGTCATGTTACCACTTAACCACCAATAGTTGCTCCTTTCACATGTCGTTGTGGCTGGGGCTGCTGGAATACATAACATCCTTCAGCAACCCGGACGCGATCTTTGCGGGCCGTCTCTTTTCAGGTATGCTGGGCCACCCAAACTGTCACTTGCCGTGTAAACATCACGGCATCCTCTCTTTTGCCAAATTTTTGACGGAAGTCACCCACTTGCTGGCCGTTCAAAGGCTCAGCGCCAGGGGAGAAGTTTGCGCACGTAGCCCACCTTTCGGTCCTGGCCTTCTTCTGCGGTTAGCCAGGGTGCTTTGGACCCTTCTGAGGCTTCCTTTCGGGCTATCACGTCTTTGCATCGCGTTGTAGTTGGAGGTCTCCTTCCTAGGTGACAATTTGCTCTGCACTAACGACCGCAGCAAATTCGAATTACAGAATCGGAAGTTAAAATGTAAAAAAAATGGTAAAAACTGTAAAAGCCATTATAAATGAAGCAATAAGAACAGTTTTTGTGATTATGAGAAGACGATCCTATTTTTGAATTTGCCTTGCTCTGACTTTTAAGGAGTAAAAATTGTGTACAATTCAAAAGCGCAAAATTCAAAAGCGCTCTGAAAAAGTATTTTTTGTATGCGGTTTATCAGTCTTGTGCTTGTAAGTGAGGATAAACAAATTACGATAATAGAACTGTACTTGAATGCTAATAAATTTAAACTAAATGTGTTAAGTTAAAATTACAAAAAATTATATTAAACCGTGACGTGACCGCTAAAAACGTACAGATTATAATAGAATTAATACTTTGGTTTAAAAATAGCGATACAGTGTACGCCCAAACGCTTAAAAATTACTCAAATATAATTTCTTCTATCACGCCGTTGAAAATAGGGTTTATATAAGTTTATTAAATTCTTTCCTCCAAAATTAGGCAGCTAATAAATTTGTCTGGGTCGCCTCAACGTCACCGTTAAGAAGTTATTAAATTAACTATTTTATTAGAAGAATAATGTGCAAACCTATAGTTATTTTGCGAAATTCTCCAATTGTAATTTGTTATTCTTATACTTCGGTTTGAAGGGTCATTTATTTTTAATAGGCGAATTAACTTTTTGTTATGACATTCTATATATCAAGGAAAAATTAAATGTGTTAAGGTTTTAACTAGTTGATCAGAATGTTCTCCTAGTTTCAATAACTGCAAATATGATTTAATTAATTTAATCAACATCATTATCATCAGTGATTGCTGGACTAGAGGGTTTTAGACCGTATCCCATATTAATTTAATGGATAATATAGATAATAAAGTATCTTTTAATTTTCCATTTGAAATTTCCGTTTTACTTTACTGAGTGTTTTCTTATAAACCTATAGTTCTTTAAAAAACATAAACCAGACGAAATCAAGATAAGAACTAGCGCAAAAAGCTATTTATCTAAATAATTGTGGCTTTCACTTACATTGTATAAAATCAAAAGAGTTTATAAACATTTTTAAGTAACTTTTTTTTAACTTAACTTACGTTTAAATTTTAAGTTAAAGTGTGTAAGTTATTATTCTGCTGTTCCGTTAAAATTTCATTTAATAGAAATACTTTTATAACAATGTGTAAAAAATATTATTTGCGACCTAAACAATAAAAAATGTAATGCACCAACACAATATCAAATCAAATAAGTCTTTAAAACAACAGTTTGAATAAAAATTGCAGAAATACTTTACGTCCGTAGAGAATAGAAAATTATAACGAATTACGTTATAAGTAGTTTTAAAATTATGAGAAATTATGATGAGCAAACATTGAAAACAAAATTTTGATCGGTGTAACTCATCATCAACTCAACTCTTGCCGAGCTCTCAATATTAGGTAAATAAATTAAACACATACAATTTGTGTTTAAGTTTACTCAAATGGAATTCAAGAACTCATAGAGGATATAGAGCATAAGAGGTAATAGCAATAAAACCTTGCCATGAACTCCGCACTTCTCCTAAAGTCAAATACACATTTAACAGTATACCTCGTTCCTTTCCTGATGGACAGATTTCAACAATATTTTATTTTTCATCTGTAGTGCCTAGTAGACCCATGTATTCACATTGTTTAAAAATATTTTGTGGAAAGTAGTTCTAGAGAAATCTTCAAGATAAAAATATGTATAGCATTTAACACTTATCACATTATGTGTAGATTAAAGTTACAGTAACAGCAAACAAATGTAATAAATATCTTACAAGTTTTTTGAAATACTTCACGGTGGCAGACTTGTTAAGATGGACGAGTTTAAATCAATAATGCTCAGGTGTTTTTTATAATATTAATCCATATCCAGGCCAATTTTCTTCAAAAAATAATTTTCTACCTTAAGAAAGTACGTAAACGGAAGAAAAGTACGAAAGAACGCACGAGTAAACGAGTAAGACATACAAGTTTTAAGTATCAAATGATTAGATTAAATCATTAAAAAGAAAATAGCTATTTGTACAAAAGCATGAATAAAAAAACCAGTTGGTTTATCACCATAATTTTACATTACATTAGGTTTGTTCATATTAAGTTACGTTGAGTTATTATCCTATTTCAAATCTTATTTATTGTTACTGAGAACCATTTCAAAATTTAGCTACTTTTGACGGCCTTCACCTATGTTTAACCAATTCGTTCTGAAGTTTCTCATAACATCATGTAATTCAAAATAAATACTAGAATAAAGAGATACTCTTAAAGTATTGCATCGCGTTCTCGTATGTACTGTAACAGTGAGCTATTGTTTAGAGGAATTTAAATCACCTTGAACACTTTACAAAAGGAATTGTAGACAGTACAGAGAATATTTACTATGCAAGTCACTTATTTTGTTGTCAGGATTTTCAAACTATGGAAACTAGGTACTTAATTTCGACTGTTCATTTTCTGACTTCACACGGGTGCAATGATATCTGTAAAATCTATGGAATATATAACTTCTCAGCGTTCCTCCACAATGTTATGTATGATTTATATATATATAAACCTTCCTCTTCAATCATTCTATCTGAAAAAAAAACCGCATAAAAATCAGTTCCGTAGTTTTCAAGATTTAAGCATACATACAACAGACAGAGAAAGCGACTTTGTTTTATACTGTGATGTGATGTGATATGTTTTTACTTTACTCTGCTTCGATGTACTAATTTCTAGTCTTTTTTTATTCAATAGTTATTGCTTGCAATGAGGGAAAGATAAAATGAGTAATGTAGATTTAAGAAAAAGTAATTGGCGAATAAATTGAAAAGCCAGACTTTAAAAATGACACATTTGTAAGTCTTATATTGAGCTACAATAAAAGCAGCGGTTGCACATACATATTTGTATTTTGACAACAATAAAGTATACAATGTGAATCGATGTGCAAGTTAATGTATTCCAAAAAATCATTTTCTGTAGTTAAAAAATGCGATACAAGTTATCTAATACATTTATCTCAAGATATATATATATCTCTGTGTTGTTTTTAACTAAAGACTACATATATTTTCTGTACGCAAATAGCTAGTACTTCTTATTGAAATGATATAACAGCTATCGCCAGCTTGTAATATATTAAAAAGCGCCGCTGCAACGTGTAACAAAGCTCTAGATAAATATTGGACAAGTCTGCAGCATGTCGCATCTGCCGTTTCACAGAGATTGGTTCGATTTAATACTGCGCTGCAAACATAAATTAAGCATATATTATTTATTACTATCTTACATGCTTACTACGAAAGACTTGGGCCATAAAATCAACTGAAAACTTTTTGCCTTTCAACATTGTAATGCAATTTTACCTACCGTTAGACATAAGATTTTAAGTCAGCTGTTTACCCAGCTAATAAAATGATTAAATTCATTAGTGACTCCAAGCCGATTGAGAAAATGAATAAATTAAAAAAAAAAGTCATTTTGTGCAAATTATAAACTCATATCGTTTGTGCAATGATAAACCTTTATATACATTAAATCTTCGGATTTTTCGACTTACAGATATTTTCTCGCAAACGAATATTTTAACCCATACCTCTTGAAGTTTTACACACTGTTTAGTTGTTTTTAAAAAGTTGAATTTACATTTTTAACAATTTTATAGACGTCTAGAATCTGTCGTTTGGTTCCATATTGCTAAAAGTATCTTGATAAAAATATACGATACTTATTTTTAATAATATTACTTACCTTCACTAGATTTAAGATGCGTATATATATTTAAAATACTTAACATCAGTTAATTTTCTTGTTACTTAAGTTACTCCTAACCTTCAAGGGGCTATATCGATCACATTCAATACGTATTTGTTTGGGATAGTAATGATAGTGGATTCTTACGAATTCTTAGTGGTTTGTTATCTTTTCATTACATACATACATAAAAATTTGTTTTTGCACTCTTCCTACCCTTACTTTACCCTGCTGTTTTTAACGTACAGAGCATAATTGTTTTTATAACGATAAAGGTGGTAGAATAGAATACGAATACACGCGCTTATTATAACAAGCCTATCTATGTTCGTGTAAGGGCGTGTGCTTTAGAAACCGGAGGTCGTGGGTTGGAATCCTGCGGGGACTCAACAAATTTTCATTGTTGTTTCCTAGTTGGTTAGGGCAATTTGGGCCAATCACCCAATTGTCTGAAAAGAAAGATGATCCATGCGTCGGATGGGCATGTAAAAAGTCGGTCCACCCACCAACCCGCATTGGACCAGCGTTGTGGGACACGGTCCAAAAACCCCTTAATGGATAGGGGTGTATTAGGGGAGGCCTATGTCCATCAGTGGACTATCACAGGCTGGTGATGTATCTATGTTCAGTTTATTCTTTTATAAAACATCACAAATGATTATCAACATAAGCTAATTGTATTAAATTGATTCAAAAATATTGAGAAGTAAACTATTATAGAAAAATGTTTATAGGCTTAGGTAACATTTTTGCTCGCTGAAGACGTTAGATAAGGATTAATAGGTTAAATAGAACCAGTAAATATTAACGTTAAATACAATATTAAATAAGATTCACGATAAGAGAAACAATAAACTGAAAGATTATAGACCGTAAAATATATATATGTTATTACAGGATTTAACATCTATCAATTTGTGATTTAGTCGTTTCCTAATTAAATCATGTTTAGTATTTATTAATTTACTCTTCTTGCACAAGTACTTACAGGGCGGATTTAATGCCATTTGTGTTTTAATTAATATGTGCTTAAGTTTTTTTATATTTTGTCTAGTTGCCCGTTACCCAATTATAATGTCAGTGACTAAGAAGCTCTTATATAAACAAATTTTAGGCAGATTTTGAAAAAAACTCTACAAATATAAGCTGAAGTAATGATAATTCTAGTCTAGTTAGTTAGTGTTAGCATAAAAAGACCGTATAAGGATATATATTTCACCTTCTTTTGTGTTAATTTTTAACAAAATTTAAGTGTTAGTTATGATAGCAATTATGTACGTATTACACAAATTCTTTTTTAATTTAAATGATTTTAAACCCTGTCTAGACGCTACGCAGTATTTTAGGTGCTAAGTCTGAACATTATAAATTGAATTGATAAAATGTGGTTCAGTATTAATAAAGTTATTTTTTCGTATTAATTTGAAAAAATGTGAATTATTTTTTTATTACATAGAAAAAGGGATACAAATGCCAACTACAACACAAATAACAACATATGACTTAAACTATCTTAAATCATTCAATTACTTTTTCTAACTTTTGGCCGACTACGCATAATAAGGATCTTTTTCATATGTAATAACTTTGTTCCGATTAAAATTTTTAAATGATAGATGTGTTCCCATTTTTTAATTGATCTGATAAATAGTTTAATAGATATTTAAGAAATAAAAAAATTCGGCATCAAAACTCCCTTTGTTAAACTTAGCCAAACTAATTATTTATTGATTATTTATTGAACCTCTTAAACGAAATATTTACCAAATTAAACGTCAAACTGTATCGATATTATGAGAGAAAAATGCCATGAAGATTAAAATAAACAAAAATTCCAAGGGGGCACGTGACTTGTCATTGGCTAAAGTTCTGCACAAATATGATTTTTTTTAATTTCATTTGAAAAAGATTACACAAGAAATCATTCGAGTCTAGTTCTACACGTTCAGAAACGCCACGCGACTTTTTTTGTTCACACCATGACTCTGACACTGATTAATGTACCAAGCGTTGAGCGCGAACCAGTATGATTTCTTTGGGTGATTAATTAACTGGTATTCACGAACTCGGCAGATAATGTTGTCTACTCTTGAAATAGCAGCGGTTTCAAAAATGCCTGAACTTCTTTTCTATAACATGAATGAAAAACAAGTTAGGAATACTTTTTTTTTAGTTTTTTTTCCTTTTTTGCTGTTAGAAACATTTAGTTTGAGGATTCTGGGTCACATATGCTACGGGAGTGGGACTACGGGGGAGGTACAGTAACAGTACCTCCCGAAAATGCCATATCCTGAGAGAAACTTTGTCGCGCGGTAAGTGAGGGAGCCAGGTCTTGTGGATTCGAAACCTGCGAGGACTCGACAAATTTCCATTGTTATTGCCTAATTGGTTTGGGCAATACGGGTGTTTATTTTGTACCCGATTGCACTTGTGTTTGAGCGTACATTTATGCAGTATAACTTCTAAATCCAGCTAACGGATTGCCCTCCGCCAGAGTAAGGGGGCAGCAGGGATATGTGGGGCTCCCCGACAAAAAACCAACGGTCGGGCCCGCGGGTACTGATGACAGTCTTCGGCGACCCCGGCACGACGTGACCCTCGCGGGCCTCTTCTCTCCGGGTGTTTTAGGCCACCCGGACCACCGCTTTAGGAGCTGTGCCGGAGCAAACAGCACAGCACCCCCTCTTGAGCCCTTCTCTAGGCGGCGCTCAGTGTAAGGTGGGAAGGTTGCGCGCGGACGCCACTCTTTGGCGCCCTGACTTTCTACTGCGGATAGCCAGGACGCTGAAGGCCTCTCTGTCTCTTTCCGTGGCTTCCTTCCGAGCCATCACATTCTCGCAGAACGAAAGGAACGCACCCCACGACCTTTTGCTCTCTAACTTCCTGCGCACTACAGCAGGAAGCGAATGGTAATGCCCCACGACACTACGCAGCTCTCTGCGTTACTCATCCTAGGCTTGGCACTCCTCCAGCGTGTGCTGGGCTGTCTCCTCCACACTAACGCCACAATGGTGGCACTCTTCCGTGGGCTCCCTAGCGACCACGCACCACGAAACAGCCGTGTCCCGAGAGAACCTGCGTCACGCGTCAGGGAGCCTTGTCCTCTTTCCAACCATCACTTTAAAAAGGGACGTATGGCCTTCAATGTTCGAGGTATGTTGGTTTTAATATGTCTATATTACATATATAGACATATTAAAACCCAATTTTATTACCTGTCAAGGTCTTGATATGGTTTTATTTAACTTACTGCTATTGAGATAGGTGCAGCTAATTTCAGTGTCGTTATAACGATCTCTCAATGACACAAGTGTTAATGATATTATTTGAGCTCACACTTGTGACTTTTATCGTCATTTATCGTTGCCGAAAATTTTGCTGATGGTTACAAAAATAAAATTAAGAATACATTTTTTACGGATTTTTTAGCGTTCAATTACTCTGCTTTTATAAAAAATCATATCCATTTCAAAAACTTTCCATGGTCCATAGTCACGGACGGGACCGGTCTGGAAAAAATTCACTCAAAAAAGTTCTTAACAATAATATATAAAATATCAGTGCATAAGTATATATCATTTTTTTATCTTTTTTTACTCTAGTCATAACTTGCTTTCCTTGCATGTTAAAACTTTGAAAAGTGTCTTTTTTTTCAAATACAACCTATTCTTTATTTAATAAATTTTTTATATTTTATTTTGTTATTCTTCAGCCTCATACAATTTAATATAAAGTATCAGTGCAAAGTCTAATAAATAATGATTTATCTTTTAAGGCTTGAGAGCACTGAGATAGTGCCGACTGTTATGAAGGCATAGACTTAGAAAAATTGCAGGGTGGATTTTTTTATCGCCTTAGAACTGCTTCTGACTTTTAAATCTTTTTTATGGTTAATAAACTTTGAATTAATGCAAAAAATCTTACTGTGAGAAGTAATTTTATAAGATTATAGAATAATTTAAGTATTGCTTTAACTTATCACAACTGGATTTAAACTTGAGGACGTCGTAAATCACGGAAGGTGGTAATTTATCTTCTTATTTACTTTACTTTTTCTGCTTCTTCTTAGAAAAAACAAGTGAGTTTTCTGTACAAGGCTTACTTTCTCTCTTAGAATAGCAGCATTTTTTAATAGTATTAGCAGTAGCATGACATTTTTTATAAATAAATACAGATTAAATCTGACGTTATTTTTTTTTTCTTTTTATTTTATTGCATACGCAGGCAGACGAGCAGTCGAGGCCACCTGATGGAAAATGGTCACCGACGCCCATAGACATTGGCAAACAGGTAACACCACGCTGTCTACCGTGAGACATAGGACATGTTAAGTCTCGTTTACCCAGCAAATACGCTGGCTACGGTGCCCTTCAAACAAAACACAGAAGTGTTTTCACACTACTACTTTGCGGTAGAAATAGGCACCGTGGTGGTGGTAAAAGTAGACCTACCACCGGTTTCATACTATGTTATCATATTCATAATCAATCGATCATCAAAGTAAAAAAAATAGATAAGGTGTAATATACATATATATAACAGTTTGTATGTATTTATAAAATTTAATATAATATCGTATACAATTTTCATCGAACGATATGACCGTAATGAGGATAACTGCGTTGCTTAGGAGATTTTAAAAAGGGTTTTGATTACTCCAAACATACAGTTGATATTTTAGTCTCGTGGAATGATATTATACCTTTGAGATTTAGCGTTGCATTAAATGGTCCCTTTATTTTTAAACTGATGTTGCTTAGTGACTTGTCCACGTAGTAGTTTAGAAAACATAACTATTAGTTTTTTTTTTTTAAGAAAAAGATATCCTTTATTATTTCTAGTTACATCAGCTATCTTTCAGTGAAAGTCCTGTCAAAATTGGATCAGCCCAGCCAGAGATCAGCTAGAACAAACAGACAGACAGAAGATAAGGATATTAAATAAAAGTTGTTTTGTTATGCGTCTGTTACACAACAATGTAACAATTAAAATATTTTGATCTTACAAACAGACATTCCAATTTTACTTATTTGTGTACATTACTTAACTTAACAGTCAAATGCTCCCGTCCTAGAGGTGGTTCCTCTGGAGTGTGGATTCTACGTTTAGGAATACTGAATTAAAGTTAGTTTTACAGATGTAACCAAAGCGTTATACAAAATCTTTAATAGTCTAAAAACTTTATTCAAAGAAGGCTTGCATTTTATATTTTTATTGATTGTTTTATCATTACATAGTATAAAGCAAAGTTACTTCCACTGTCCCTATATCCCTATGTATGCTTAAATCTTTCAAACTACGCAACGCATTACTATGCGGTTTTTTATAAGATATATACTTCTTGAATTGGCTGACTTCATGACAGCCATCGAAATAACTATTATTCCACATTTATTTTGATTCACGATACAATGTTTTGTTAACATTAATATCTGAAAATATATCAAATTAATAATAAGTCACCAGAATTTGCAGTTCAGTTTAGAAAAGAGGGACGTTCTTGCCGACTAAATCGCGAATGATAATATAAAATAGACTTAAAAAATTATATTTTTTATTTGAACCAGATAGACTATACGCAATGTTATTGTATAAATTTCACTTGTATTATACCGATTTGCGACAGAAACAGGAACGTCTTACCTTGTCATCATCATCATCAGCCTGTGATAGTCCACTGCTGAACATAGGCCTCCCTAATACACCCCTATCCATTAAGGGGCTTTTGGACCGTATCCCACGTCTTACCTATGACTCGACAATGGCATCATCATTTAAAAAAGCATTTTAAGAATTGTATAGCGCTTATTTTGTTTACAATATTCCTGACGCTTCAGGGTTTTTTATTTCCTACAAAGGCAGAGGATCAGTCTGGCCACTTGATGGAAAGTGGTTACTGGCCTATAGACATCGTCAATACCAGGGTTATCATGAACGCGCTGCCTACCGTGAGATATTTCTATGTCTCAAGGTAAGTACTGTTACGTCTCGTTTACCCAGGTAATACACTCACATGGCACCTTTGAACCGCAACACGGTTCTGTTTTGACACTACTGTTTTGAAGCAGAAATAACATCGCAGTGGTAACACCCCAGTCGACCCTGTAAATATGGAACCTACCACCTACCCGTACTTTGCAGGTTCCTTAGTCACGGGCACACTATACACATTATATTATATTACAAAGTTTCTATCAGTGTAAATTATTTTATGTAAGGAACAGCTATATTTTTAAAAATATTTCAACAATATGTTTATACTTACGTGAATAGTGATAGTAGTTACGAACTAAGAAAAATAATTTATATATAGTTAAAGCAGTCTCAACACTAAAAATAAGTAACCTATTTCTTGTTATTAACTAATTTTAAGAAAACAAAATAGTAAGATCTGTAGCCATTAAATTATTCTTAAATTAAGATAAATAAATTCTAAAGAAAAACGACTTATAAGGAATTTAAAACGAGTTTTTTAATAGATTACCAAGTAATGAAACAATGGTTAATATAAAATATTTTGACACTAATCGGGTGCAACCGTTGTCTTAATTAGATTAAATGACAAGAGATTCATTCGAGTTCTTCAATTTATCATTGCAAAGGAGTTTTCGGACTGAAAAATGTTCATTAACCATATCATTTTATTCAAGTAAAATAATATTCCTTTCAGTGTTTGTTTATGTATATTTTCTGTACAATAAACTGATAGATTTTTAACTAACATGTTATACCGTAGTCATAGTTTGCAGTGTACATTCAGTCAAACTCGAGTCTCCTTAGGGTTGAATTAAAAGATATCTCGACCCTAATTCTAGCTTATATCTAGACCAATCTCTACTCCACACATCAGTTACTTTCTCCTGCTTGAGGTTTAGGAGAAATATTTGCTCGACCAATATGAAAAGGATTTCTCGTACATCTGCATAAGTTATGAGTGATCATCAATCTATTCTTGATATGCAATAGAAGTTATATAGGACATAACACACTGCCCTGTGCCTCTGCAGCGTTAACAGGCGATTTGTATTAAATTGCCCCTTACCAACCCAATTGTATGTTATCCATTTGACATTCAAAATAATTGCAAAGGCTTTGCTACCTACTGCCTCAGCTCAAGTGTGAATAAAAAAAAACAAAAGATAACTAGCCGAAAAGTCTCTTTAAAATCTATACTGGCAGCCGTTGATCCGCTTCATCAAAAGAGTTGGCAGTTAATATCAATGATTAATTTATTACGTTGAACAACAAGTGCTTGTAATCGGCCTTTACTTAGAGGGGTCTGAGCTTTCACCTTTTTTTAATGAACTGAGGAGTAGGAACAGATGATTTAGACCTGGTATCAAGTCCGAAGTAATAAAAGAGAAGTAATTCCGCCTTAACTAAGGATGGTAATGTGTTATATTTTTTTAATTGTAAACATACTTTGCAAGTGCTATCCTATTATGTTTTTTAACTGTCATAAACATAATTTATATCCCTAATATAAAATCGTTTTTGAGTGAGGTAAATAAAGATCGAATATTTCCGTGTCGAATAATAAATCCATGTTCCGGAGGCAGACGTGTCGCGGCGGCGTATACGTCACCGAGAATGACAGCCACAGGCGTTTCAAATTACCAAGTCTTGTAATCAAAATTCAAATATGATAATAATTAAGACAACTTTACCATTCTGGACGGTAAAACCAAAATTAAAAATATTAAATAAGATAGATGCAAAATAAAATATTTTGGTAATCTTTCATAGTTTTTTGAGATAATTTGGCGTTCACACTGTTAGAACGGTTGTATTAAGAAAAAAAAATAAGAAACAAATTATGCAGGTAAGTTTTTAAATGGAATATATGAATACTTATCAGAAATTTAAATACTGCAATTCGTAGAGAAATGACTCAAAAAATGCACGTACTCATCCGCCTATATTCACAGTATATATAATTATATGTATTTGAAAATGAGATGTTGCTATAACGATTCTCTTTTAAATTGCCTGTTTATGTGACGTTACTTTAAAAGCAGCAGATACACAAGTACTACGTATTTTTTTTTGTAAAGGCTGTATAATAAAAAATAAAATTACAAATTATTCATCTTATTTAAACCGTCTTACCTTCTCTGCCTCAACAAGAAGTTTTAAGACCTTGAAAATATTTTTTTAAATATTTTCGGACATTCTAGGAAAATGGTGATATCAACATCTCATTTTCATGTAAAATTATATATACTTTGAAAATAAACGAAACGTCATTAACCTACGAATTGGCGTATTTATAATCTCTAATTACTTTTCATATATAAATTTCAATAAAAAATTATCAACATCAAAGAAAAAAAATCTTAAATGTACATATTTACTTACTGATCTTATAGTGCATATATTTACATAAGACCTAACACTGTTTGGCTTACAATAATCTTTTTAATTACGTGATTCCATTCTTGACTATTTTTACATTTACATACTCCAGCTTACTTTATTTATTGAAAATGCTGAAATCTTCTGACCTCTACCGTGATTAGTTAAATTGCTGCGTTCCTCCATTTGGTAAGAACATCAATCTTCTAATTGTATATAGTAAACACAAAATTTATCTAATAATTGCAGCAGCTGCATACGGTGAAACGTTATATAAAATGTGCCAAAGACTACACGTATTTTTATTTAGCAATCTTTTAATTTCAATGTGTCATAGAATTGAGTGCTTATAAAAATGAGAGAGATGTTTATAAAAAAGTCGCAAAGATACTTAAGGACTATATTCTTTATTGTGTCATTGTTCTTGTACTTCAATGGTTAACTAGCCCATAATTTCTAAAAACCCAATTATTCTGCAAACAATTTTTCAATAAAACATACAAAAGTAGTAGAAATCAACATAAATATAATATTTAAAACCACCACGGTCTCCTTCAAATCATATCATGTACACTTTGTTAACAGTCAATGAACGAAGCATTAAATTAAAAGCAATAAATCTTGTGCCACAAAATCTAATCGAAACTTGAAATACGTTATACGTCTAGAACCAAACAAGACTTATAACTTTTACAAGAATCTTATTACGTCGCTACATAACATAGAACAAAGTCGCCCAAGTCTCTATAACCCGATGTATATTAAATCTTTCAAACACTGCAACGATTTCGATGCGGTTCGTTTTAATACATAGAGTGATTGAAGAGAAAGGTTTATATGTACAACACATACTTAATATTGTATATATATTTTCTATCAGCATAGCCCCCATGCGAAACAGAGGTTATACATAAATATATTAAAAGCTTAATATTTTTTAAGGGTAATATCTTCATCCATTATGCAGCTATTCATACTTTGCACAAATTTTATTACTTTCCTGTTAAGATTTATACGTGATATGTCAAAGGTGTTGTCATAACTTTCTAAGCGACGGTGTTACGTAAATGTATAACAGAGTTGAATATTCAAATGTAAACAAATAATAACATAAAAGTGATTTTCTCCAGACCGAAACGTCACGTTCCTATCAAAAGTATTCCTAGCAATGGAAATTTAATTTTCCATCTGCACAGTGCCAATTAAATAGTTTTTTGAAAAAATGCGCTTTGGTAATTGCATCGTTCTTAGTCAGCCATTCGAAATACAAGTTAAATACTAGCACGATTTTACGGTACGGATTTTTTCGTCGTGTTTGACTGGTGAGATAGAATTAACTTAATTTAGAACGCTGCTTGACATAATCTGTGGTTTTGATAGAATGAAACCGGTAAAGTTTTTTTTATGATTGGTATACAGATTTATTAGCCTCCGTAGCCTAGTGGTAAGGGCGTGTGCTTTGGAAATTGGAGGTCACATCGTGGGCCTCTGATAATCCACTGCTGGACATAGCCTCACAGCCTATTCAATTACAGAGTTTTCGGCCGACCTCACTACGCTGGTTCAATGCGGGTTGGTGGGTGACCGACTTTACATGCCCATCCGACACATGGATCATCTTACTTTTCAGACAATTGGGTGATCCGGCCAAATTGCCCTAACAACTAGGGAAACAACAATGAATTTTTACGCACAGAGTAAGCCATTAAAGCGTATAATATTTAAACATATCGTACTGTTTATGTAATACGGACCGTATTATAGTCATTTGTTATAATTTAATATGAGATTCAAGTCATGAAAAATGAAAAATTAGAACTCTTGTCAATGATATATTTTTGTCAATATGCTATTGTTATCAGAATAATAATATATTCAGTTAGGTATTAGGAGCAAGCTCAATGATGCGACATAGTAAAATCGAGCAGAGGACTTCACATGCCCCACGAACTTCCATCGATTAGCAGATTTAAATTTCTAACAAGATAATATTCCTATATATGTATATGGGAATTCGGCAGCGTAACTGATGGTAGTGATTACCGCCACTAATGGTCATTGGCAACAGCAGTTTAGCTGCAAATGCGTTGCCGGCCTTGTAGGAAGGAAAACAGTAGAGTAGAAGTCCTTTTAGAAGATCCTAAGTAATCGATCTGAACGTACCGCTGGTAACAAGGTGTTTCAGAGCGACACAAGAGTGGAAACGCACGGTGGTGGATCGCCAGCCACCAAGGTGATACCAAATTTGGGGTGAAATTACGATTTATTATGGTATAGATTTGAATTCTGAGGACACATGAAAGAAAGGAAATAGAGCCTCTTTTATTTTTTTTAGTAGTGCTACGAGGACATAATGGGCCACCTGATAGAAAGTCAGTGACAGCACGTAGTTTGAACAGTCAAACCAGTACACAATATTGGCTCACACTCGCACCAACCAAAAGTGCACCTACAAAACATTAATGGTTTAAATAAAGTCTACAGACATTCTGCTATTTTGTAACAATAACTCCTAAGAGCCTTTTATAAATAAAATTTTAAAATTATGTTGTTCACTAAAAAATATTACATTGAAGTATTTATAAAACCAATTGTCTAATTAACATAATAGTTGTTATATTTTATTCCATTCGGTCATAGCTTCTGAAATGTGTTTGCTATCAGAATAATTTCGTTTTCTAGTTAAAATTGTATATTACAATTTATATATAACGTAACCTGTAACTGGCCTCAAATCAATACTTAATTTTATATTTGCTATTTTCAGATTGAATCCGTCGTAATGTTCTTAAAAATAAAAAAAGATATATATAAGGTGAGAAATATTGGGATAGGGGAGGAGTGACTATGATGTTATATATATTTAATTTATTTTTCCATTTTCTATATGTGTATTGTTAATTCGTCACCTATTACCACATCGAACGTCAGTCCAGCAACCCATTAAAATCTAGTTAGTTTTGTGTGGCGATAACTTTATTTTAAATTTCTAGAGAAAAACGTTTTCCTTTAAACATGAATTCCAAAAGAAAATGCACTATAATGAGATAGATATATCATATCAAATATTCCTGTGTGTACACATCATCATCATCATCAGCTTGTTAGTCCACTGCTGGACATGGGCCTCCCTTAATGCACGCCTTCTCCATTAGAGGATTTTTGAAACGTATCCCACCACGCTGGTCCAATGCTGATTGGTGGGTGTCCCGACTTTTTTAATGCCTATCCGACGCATGAATCATCTTCAAGCAATTGGGTGATCAGCCCTAATTGCCCTAACCAACTAAGAAAAAAGAGTCCCCGCAGGATTGGTACACATCACCCCCGGTTTCTCAAAGCAAACGCCCTTACCACGGAAACTATGTACATTATTTAACAGTTGCTTTAAAAGAAACCATATATTGAAAATAATATTTCAATAAAATGTTCATATTTTTGTGAATAGTGATTGTGGTTATGATCATAGAAAAGTAATTTCTCGATAAAAAAAATTAGTTACTTAACGCTAGCAATAAACTGCTTTTAAGAATACAAATATTATGAACATAAAATTTCTATAATGAGGATAGAGGCTCTAAAAAACTTAGCACTAATTATTAAAAAGATTATCAAGTAATGAAACAATGGTTAATACTAGATACCTTAATATTAAATGGGTACAACCATTGTCTTAATTAGATTGAGACACACAAGAGAATAATTTGAGCTCTTCAATTTATCATTGCAAAGGAGCTTTTGAAACGAATAATGTCCTCAAATAAAAATAAATACTTGATGTGTTGTTGTCAAGTAATATCTATCATTTAAAAAAAGAATGAACAAAATCGGACTACTATAAGCGAAACAACGAGGCGGCATAAAAAATAACCTATTTTTAGGAAATCGGTCAAATCGGTAAAGTTTCTGAGTATCTATGTGGGGCATGTAAAAAGTCGGTCCACCCACCAACCCGCATTGGACCAGCGTGGTGAGGCTCATGGTGTAAGACCTCCTACTGAATAGGAGTGTATTAGAGGGGGATGTTCAGCAGTGGACAATCACAGGCTGATAATGATGATGATGATGATCTTTGTTAATAAATATGAAAACATTTTTACGGATTTTATCGCGTGTAATTAATTTAGAACTATACCTGACGTTTCAGACCCTTTTCAAGGTCCATGGTCATGGGATCGTCCGCAATTGTAAAGCAATTAAAAGCGACCACATCCATAAAATTATATCATTTATCATTTGTAAAGCAAATACTAAACGCCATTTAATGATTTGCACCAACATAGTTACGTTTATAATTTATTATGTTGCTGTTAGTTATGAGCAGTTTTTGTTAGTTGCTTCAGATATAGTGTATGTTTTTAATTTTATTTAGTTCAGTTATAGTGAGACATGAATTGTTAGTTGCCAGGTCTTCTGTTATATGCCTGACTGTTTTACAAGAGCACATATTTAATGATACGTCAATATGTGTCAAGAAGACACCTACAGGATAGAAAAAAACGCGTTAGCTTGTCCAGCTCGAAAGCATATGTTTTAACAAAAGTCTAGAAATTCCGTCTGATTTCTGGAATATTCTAAGAATATTTTTTATAATTGGCATATTTTGCAAATGCTACCCCAATGTCATGTTTTTAACCAGAACAACATTTTTTTTATTATTTGTCAATTTTTTAATAAATAGAATTAAATTGAAAATAATGAAATTTGCCGTGTCGAATAAAAAATTATATTCCAGAGGCAAACGTGCCGATGCGGCGTACCGTCACAGAGAATGACAGCCGTGGGCGTTTTACATTACAAAGTGTCTTGTAATCGAAATTCAAATATGTTGATGACAAATTAAAAACTTTACCTTTCTGGAGGGTAATCCAAGTTTATAAGATAGTCGTGAAATTAAAAGATTTTCTATAATCTTTCATACATTACATGTTTTCGTTTATTACTTGAGATTAAAACATTTTAGGTTTATGCTTATACAACTGTACTTTTTTTCAATATCTCAATTGCTAACAACTGCCTCCGTAGCCTAGTGGCATGGGAGTGTGCTTTAGAAACTGGAAGTCGGGTTCGAACCTGCGGGACTGAACAAATTACACGTAAAAAGATATTAACTCCAAATTGAGTACATCTTTCTTTGAGACGTCGGTCAAAAAGAAAAGGTGTACCTATTACTGGGGCCACTATCGTGATTAGTCAAATGGCTGCGTTCCCCCATCTGTTAAGAAGATTCATCGGATATAGTGAAGCGCTATTAATCTGATAACTACGCCGACTGCATACTGTATTTATAATTCGTATTCTTTTAATTTCAACGTATTATGACAATGTGTATATCTTTAAATAAATAAACTCTTAAAGATATTTTATGTGCTATATTCTTTACCATGGTCTTGAAATTTAACAGCCAACTAGCCCATAAATTTCTAAAAACTCAATTATTCTGTGAACTAACATTATCTTAGCATAAAAATATATGATAGTAGTAAAAGTGAACACTAAATATAATATTTATAGCCGCCACGGTCTCCGTCGAGTCATATCATGTATACTTCGTTTCATTCAAAGTGAACGAAGCATAAAAATCGAAAGCAATAAATCTTGTGCCACAAATGTAATCGATACTTGAAAAACGTCATACGTCTAGTACTTAACAAGACTTACAACTTTACAATAAATTTATTATATTACACGTAAAATATAGAAAAGATTGAAATTTTTTGGGTCTGATCTTGCTTAGTGAACATTTAAATACTTTCCCGTTAAATTTTATAGAATAACCTCGCGTTATTGGCCAATTAAAGTCTTTATTTAGTTTAAGATTTTTGTTAAATTAATAGTTTCGACCTGGTCCATTTTATTGTTATATTTAAATCAAAAATGATCATGATGACAAATGTTAGTCTTGTCTCTATAAACAATATGTTTATTACTTGACAAGCTTTCACTCTCCGCATTTAATACGAAACTTGTTCAAGTATACTGGTGGTAGGTCCCCTTTTTACTGGGGACTTTCTAGGTGGGTACCACCGCGGTGCATATTTGTATCGCAAAGCTGTAGTGTGAAAACACTTCTGTGTTCCGGTTGGAAGAGCACTGTAGCCAGTGTATTTACTGGGTAAACGAGACTTAACATTTTATGTCTCACGGTTGGCAGCGTGTTGGTGATACCAGTATTGCCAATGTATATGGGCATCGGTGACCACTTTCCATCAGGTGGCCAGACTGCTCGTCTGCGTATGCAATAAAAAAAAAAGAATAAATGTTATTAAAAACATGTTTTTTTTTCGTCCGGCTATGTATATGCTCAAAAAAATGATAGCTTTATAATGTTTCTTTAAAATTAAGGTTTCAAGATTTCCGTTCTAGTAAGTTCGATTTAGAAAATGAATAATTGGTGTCACTTAATACGACAGCTGATGCTAATTTTATCAGCTGTCAGGTTAAGTGATACAAATATCTCTATTTGCACCAATTAGGAAATGTCAATAAAACTCAAGAAGTGGACACTGCACGAATTGGAGCAAACATACAAATACGCGTCGCTGTCTGCGTTGCCTTGCTTAATCGTTACAATAATTAGGGGACTTGGAACTGATTCATGATTTGAAAAGAGAAATGATCCTTTGTCGATAATTAAAAGCGATCATTACGATGGCTTCACCTTCGAATACCTAAAAAACCTTGTCTTAAGCTAAAATTGACCAAAAAGAAGATTTTAGTTAGTTATAGGTGGACCAGTGCTGTTGTTATTTACTACAACTTTTCTGAGATCATAAAAGACAGTTTACTGCAGACCTGTACTGCCAACAATCGCAAAAGATGATGTAGAAGTTTACCATTACATAACAGAAACTAGTAAAGTGCTCAAATCTTCAGGATAACGTTTGACCATACTGTGCGTATCAAACGATCGCCAAGTTAGAGAAGCCACGACTAGAAACTCCGAGAAAATTACTATACTCAGAACTTGGAATGGTTCACAACTTCGCGGCAGAAATACGCACCGTGGTGCTACCACCTCAGACGGTCGAGCGTACGTGCGTGCGTGCGTGCGTGCGTGCGTCCGAGTAACATTTTCGGACGTGTATCAATTACACTTTATTAAGTCTATGCGAATGCCAAAATGCATGTATGCAATGTACTGTTTTAAATATTTCACTTATCGTGTTCAAAGTATAATGCATTAGAACATCGCCTGCGTTCACAAGTTAATTTGCGGTCACCTATTACCACATCAAACGTCAGTCCAGCTATTTCATTTAACTAGCTAAATCTAGTTAGGTTTTGTGTGGCGATAACTCTGTTTTAAATTTCTAGAGGAAATTGCTCTATAAATCTCTCTAATAGCTCTCATTTTGTACATGTATTAAGAACTATGAAATAATACAAACGCTTAGAAGTTTGAGTAACGACCTTAAGGTTATAAGCAAGACTACGTTTACAGTAATAATGGTATAGTAAAACATAAAATTTTCATAATCATTGCAACATAGTTAAATATTAAATAAATGCTTTTTACCCTTTTATTTTATGATTTAATGTAACCAAAAGATGTGTTTAAAGTGAGGTAACATCATGATCCTACTCAACTTTGCAAGTCTCTAAAATAGTATAGCAAAATATTTCGCAAGATGTCAGTACTTTGTTTTTCTTAAGCTATTTGAAACATTGTCAACTCTTTACGAAATGCAAATATTTGTTGAAACGTCTTTTTCCATTGACGAATCGTGTTTAAGGCAATGCAGACAGGAATTAGTTAGTTCAAGAAGTTTTAACAAATATATCGTTGGGTACGAGCAGCACTAAAATAATGTTAACTTATTAAAAGTTCTGACAATTTTCTTATTATCAATTCTAGCATGTATTCATCTATGAGATACCTTTTATCACTTACAGAAAAATTTTCAAAAAGGAAATATTTTAATTTTTCATGTAACAAAATGGGATCTAAAGAAAAAGTAAGAGCATAATATTTTAATGACTTTTGTTTATGATATGATTATGAGACATTTTCACTCTATGTCACATCACTCTTTGTAAAGTTATTTAAAAACTGTATTTATCACAATTTAATTTTATGATAGTTAAATTAAATAATATTAAGAGAGTTAAAGAGCTTCCATTTACAAGAAAGATAATTGTGATAAGAATAATTAAAAATGCTTTAGTATTTCTCCCAATCTGCGCTCAATCATTATGGTATTCTCACAGTCTTATCATGTATAAACTATTACAAAATAGTTTGAACGCATCCATGAATGCATCATGCATCCATACAGGACCTTTACAGCTACGATCTATTTAAGCTCAAATTTCTTTGAACAATGGTTTGGAAAAACAGATGGTAATGTCTCTAAATATTGTCAGAATAATTTATGATTCCAATTAGCATTAGGATGAATTTGCATTATTTTACTTTCTTGATAATTTCAATTCTACACATAAACATGAATTGTATCGTAATATATTATAAATAAATAAAATTACAAATCGGCTTTAGATCATTTATAAAATATAGAAAATCGAATGCGCATTGGTATTAAATTTGTTGCTTTGCGCCTTTTCTTATGGGCCTTTTGAATTTAATAAAATGACTTTATACGAATTTTATCGTGTTAATTTTACTTTTTAAAATTTCCAACCTTTTTAACACTTTCTAGGGGCCGTGGTCACAGGGTAGTCTTAGATGTCATCATCATCGTCTTGTTGCTAGTGAAGGGAATCCCCCTTCCAGATCTTAAGTGTAATAAAATATTTTTTTATTCAATAATGTTCAGCATTCGCGTTCCTAATATGTTTATTTTAGCCCTTACTTTCTTCGGTTAGAATGCCACCGTGGCCAGATCATTTACTGGGTAAACGAGGATGAACATACTAGGTCTCGCAGTAGGCAATTCGTTGGTGATATCATTAGTATTGCCGATGTGCATTGGCGTCGGTGACCATTTTCCGTCAGATGGGCCGACTAAAGACGAGCATTTCCTCGGCTTTGGTATGCGACAAAAAAATTCTTTGCATATCCGCTAGTGCCTAACGTCCAAAATTTATGCCACCGTAGGTAGCGACTTGAATTTTGGCAGGAATATTCCTTTCGCCGAGTAGAGGTCAACTTAGAACGGATTTTATGAAATTCCACTTACAAGGGGATTTGGGGAGATTTCTAGTGTAGTGTATAGTTACCTTATTTGGTCAATTATACCTTCAAGAATGATGAGAAACATAAGGGGTGGAAAAAAGCAAAAAGCACCAGTTGCCGCACGCCTTCGTTTATCCTAAGGTCTAATATTTAGTCCATCATGCACTCTACAAGAGTAATGTCTGTAAGTAGCCTTGTTAAGGTTCGTTTATTTTTCTCGTATACATTGCAGCTTCGCCATGCAGTCCTATCTACATATGCAGCTTATCTTATCAAAGGCCTTTTCGAAGTCACCAAATTTTACAAACATTTGTCTCAGCCATTCCGCAGCAGTTTATATGAATGCATGAAATATGCGGTCAGATACTAAAACAACAAAGTTAGACGCTTTAAATAACATGCCAGATGAAGAGTCATATCATTCTTACACGGTTTTTTACACAGGCAAAGGTGTTAGAATAAAGTAATTACTGAACTATTCTCGTAATTACTGAACTATTCTCAAAACTAAGTTCGTTAATTACATATATTGCTAGTTTTGTGTAAGGCTAGTTCACAGATGCGATCAAATTACTCTGTCCTATTATGAGAGGTTAACGCCTCTGCAGAGAGGAGAACCATGAAAAATTATAAGTCTTGAAAAAATATTTAGTACAATTAATGGCGTTTATTGGTAACATAACTATTTAATAGCTATTGACTTCCATAAATCAAACTTAATTTGTACATGACGATTCTAAAAATTTGGAATTTTTTTGGTGAATGTTAATAGCTTAATTTAAAAAAGTTTCACCACCAACATCACAAAATAGCATATAAAATGAAGGCAAGTTATAAAAGTTAAACTTTTTTAAAGTTAAAGTTTGAAAAGTAAAGCACAAATAAGAATACATATCATACAGAGTATTTCGAAGTAGGCTACTCGAGCGATTTTTGCAACTGCACGAGGCAAAATATTGCATTATAAAGCACATCGGGTTATTTATTATTTACATTTTATTTATATTTCTTTAACAGTAAAAGTTATGTATATTTAAACTTATTTAGTCCAAGCAGAATAACCTGTTTTAGTTCTTAGCCTAAAAAAAAAAGTAAACTAATTTTATAACAATATTGCTTCTCATACAAGTATTTTTATTTCGCAGCAAATATATCTACATGGGAAAAAATTAAATAAATTTCTTATTTAATCATTTCGCAGTCGAATACTTCATTTATTCCTATTTCTCCGTACTTGTATATAACAAGCAGCAAGTTAATGTGAAAGAAGCAGACGTAGCCAATACAAGTGATTCTGTTAATACCGAATCAGACTGAAAGTAAAATACATAGGATGTAATAGCAGTGAAATGTTAAAGTGAATACATGAATACTCAACGCATCAGCTTCCATCAAATATATTTATCGAGACATGTATTGGAATACAACAATAAAAAGTAAAGGTGGCTGAGAAATAATTCAATAACTTAAATGACTATAAAAGTTAACATTTGGATTATGGACTATCTTTCTTGTTACCTTATTTCTATCATATATATATGTGTGTGTGTGTGATTGTACTATGCTAAGATGTACAGTTATTGCAATTCAAAATTTATTGTTTGTAAGTTACGGGCTTATGGAAGTGGTCATTTGCTAAAAAACAAAGTATCTGGCACACTTGAAGCGTTCTCATTTGATAACTTAAATACGTTATTAGAACGATTTGAAAGAATTTCTTACTTCTATACCTTGTATACAGTGATCGTAAGAAAATTCGGTCATATAAAATGTTTAGATTACCTTTTTGATTCTATTGATTAAGTTCGCTTTGTACATACAAAGATAGCCCTACATTAGAGCTATAAGGATGTGGATCTTGGAACTAAGCTCGTTATACCATTACAAGTCTTTGAATACTTTTAAAGATTTTTTGATAAATATGTTAAAGTGATTTAATATTTTTCGTTCATAATTCATTCGTACCTACTACAAATTTTAGTACAATGTCAAGACCGCACGCGTGAAGTTTATGTCATTTATCATTCTCTTTTTTAACAGTTATAACTATTGTTAATAAAATTCTGACTATTTGCTTATTTATTATTTTTACTTTTAAAGTAAATTCACTTTAAATTATATAAACAAACCTTTATACAATGCATTATTATCAATTTATGATTATAAGTGTTATAAAATTGGGAACGTTGCTCGCAGATTGGCAAAGAAAATACTTATTGATCGAGACCTTAAAGAGCCTTTAACAAATATCTAAGGAGCATAAAACGAAAATTACCATTCACCAGAGGCAACATCTGCGAATAAACGGTCAAATGAATCCTCGAGGCGCTCGAAAACGTATTAAATTCGCTAAATTCAGTTAATAGTAACGAACAAAGAGAAATTATGTTTTTGTAATCTTTGGTTTGATTATTTAAAAAGTTATATAATTTGTACCAAAAGGGAATACAGATCATAACTTATTATTTTCCGAAGATAAAAAACAAGATATCTAACACTTCGTGTAGTAAGATTGGTAGATAATTTTTGAATGAAATATTTTCGGTATTGTTTGTCAAATGTCCAATGTGAGGCGTCACATAGGCATGTGCCTGTGAGACTCGTTAAATTTTTGCGCTTTTAGTTCGAGTACTATTTGTCCTTGTCTACCGTTCCTCGCAATAGCTGAAGCGGTCAAGTTGTATGACGCTGTTTTACATATTGACAATTATAATTTATTCACTTAAGAAAGAAATACGAATAACAATATTTTTTTTTAAGAATGGGAGTTGTTTTGATATGTAATGAGCGTCAGTGAAACCCAACCCTAATAACCATGGAACATTCCCACTGTCATAGGAGAAATAAAGGAGAGCACACAAAAAGCTGATGGTACAGGCATCAGTACGTTCAGCTAAAGTCGATTTGAAAAAGTAATATAATTTTATAATACATTGTGCTAGTTATCAACACATTATTAATTTTACTGGTGAAATGATCAGAACGTACACCTGATGGTAAGGAACACGCCCACAGCCCTTAATAAAAGCAGCGCAGTACGCCACAAATCCACTCACTGCCTTAAAACATAACATGCAACGTCTTGTTTAACCAGTAATTCCACTGGCAACTGGGGCATTTAAGACGGGAACACGAAACACAAATCGATTGAACGTAAAGATGGTTTAATGTCGTGTTATATTTGCGTGAAAACAAAAACTTCTTCTTCTATCTTACATAATAACAAGGGCTCGAATCCTGCAGGAAAATTCATTGTGGTATTGTTGTTTACTTGTTCGTTAGGGCAATTTGAGTCAATAATCCATGTCATGTCAACACCATCTATAGCAGTCGTTTCAGGACGACAAAACCTCCCAATTTGCTAACAACTATAACACAAATAAAAAAAACAATTTTTTGGTTGCATCTCTCTTCGTATTACTGATATTCAGAAATCTTGCGAAAATAAGTAGGAGAAACACAAAATACTTTACCTAACATAAAATTGCACCAAACACGTTGTTTTCTAAATGTGTTATATGTCCGTTCAATTATACGCGTGTTTTTATAAACTGATATGTATTTTCTTTATCCAACTAGTAATATAATACACAAAAGATCTTACCGTCTGAATGTAATCTCATTGCTTTGTTTAAGAATCCCACTAAGCGTAGTAATTACAGTGAACAGCTGCGTTAGTAATTTATCCTTATATGTTATCTCACGTATTAGACGTTCATTTGGCACACATATAATATTTATAATCAAATGTTTTTGATGTTATGCAATTTAACATTTAAAGATAAATGAACGCACATTTTAATATTGTATTGATGTAGAATTATTTGAAAGAACATAAAATATAAGATTAAGTAATATCACTCGTGCATAAAATTGCTTATTGTTCTGAAAATTAGAATTTTACGTACAAATACTTCATACCGTGTTTAAAACAAAAATTTGTCTCTAGATCTAGTTTAAGTAAAAGCCTGTAAACATTAATCAATGTCAATGTCATACAGGTTAAGTCCACAAAAAGGCAATTTGGCCTTATAAGATTAACACGTCTAGGCTATCACTGTATGTTTTTGGAGAAGCAAATCGCTGAGGATTTGAAAGCTTGGTATAACGCGAACTCAAGCTAATCCTGATCAGTAAAGTCTTAATGTATTTCGTAGAAATGCTTAAATTATAGCTATTACCCTCTTTTATTATAAATCCGTATGATATAGTTCTGTTTATTTTTCCGTTTTTGTTAGGTAAAAAGATTAACAAATTTTTTAATATGATCAGAGTAAATATAGTAATGAATTTAGTTTGGTATGATAAAAGTAATTTCAAGAAATAAAGTACATTGGTTTCGACGCTGCATAGAATTAAGGAAAAGATTTAGGCGTCAGTTTGTCAGTTAACGTGTATGCTATGATTTAAGTATGAAAACTTAACTAAAAACATACAACGCACATTAAAAAATCTCAGTTCTTAGCTGAAGAATTTGATGATATGACATTATAAAATTGATAATATATTTACAGCTTTATGAGACATATCGTTCCAGAGTCATCATTTAAGTTTTCAATTAAGTAATCCATCAAAAGTTCATTTTTTCTCTTTATTCGTAGTTATTTATCGTTAAATTTATATTAAATTTTATAAATAATTATTCTGAACTTTTTTCCTATAATTTAGCACTATGCACTTATACATAAAAATATCACTAGTATTTTTTTAGAATGTTTTATGCTCACGAGATCATAAAAGTAAACATTGGAAGGAAATGAAAGAATAAACAATTCATTATTCTCATAAAATGTAAGCGGAAACTGCAAATCTTATAATAATACATTGCATAATTAAATCAAACATTGAGGGCGAAAAAATTATTAAAATTGACGTCAACGTTAACCTCGTTAATACGTTATCAGAATATTGCTTAAGGGTTTTCAATTAACATATGAAATAAGATTTGAACGTTAGATTCGTGCATGATAAAATTAGCGTTTTATAAAATAAAGTGTCGTGACTAATCTTGGAGTAATAACATGACATAGACAAGTAATAATCTTGTCTCTGATAATATATTGAGGGATCTGTTAGTTTCTAAACAGCTACAGAGTTAAACATCGAAGAATTCACAAGGTTATACTTTAATTCCAGTTTTAATTCCTTTTTTTCCATGACCATATTTTTTATTTAAAAATGTTGCTTTTAGAGTCAAAAAAATCAGACTTGTATTAGGTTATGAGTTTTATCATCGATGACAATTTGCAGCAAATCAAATTTCTAAGGCACGTATCAAATTCGAGTTCGATATGGATGTAATGAGAGCCTCATGAATATGGTACTATGGCGGCTCGGTACAAATTTAGGCTGTTACAACTTCGTAGTATATCAATGTACTGTATTTTATGTACAAACATTATTAGTAATAAAGTTTATTATAATTACTTCCATTAATATATTATGCTCATAGCAACAATTCTTTCACGATAAGTTTCTTTGTGACGAATAAATTACCATTTTATTGTAACTATTAAAGTTGTTATGCAAGTTTATTTTTACATGTGTATGTTGTATAGGTATAGCTTACATACATCGTCATCAGCACGTGTTAGTCCACTGCTGGAAATAGGCCTCATCTACTGCATGCCTCCTTCAATAGGAGGTCTTTGGACGGTATCCCACCTTATTTTTACATACCCATCCGACGCATGGATTATCTCACTTTTCAGACAATTGGGTGCTCGGTCCAAATTGTCCTAACAAACTAGGAAACAACAATGAAAATTAGTCGAGTCTCCGCAGGATTCGAACCCATGACTTCTAAAGTACACACCCTTACCGCTTGGCTACGGAGGCAGTAGATGAAGCTTATTTATTAATTTTAAATATTAATTAACATTTATATCACTATTACTGATTTAGTAAAACATTGTACTGCAAAAAAAATTGTGCCGAACTAACGGACAAATCGTTTATTACTTAGTAATGGCCGGACAGGAGGTCGAGAACCGGTTCTCCGCCCCTGTTCCTGCGCCTAAGACAACTGCTTCGTCATAGTTCTTGACAATATCCGACCTGACACCTCTATATCCGGTGTCGACGTCGAGTCAGTCTTGTACATGCACTCAAAAGACGCGTATTTGAAACCGGGACACACGTAAAGTCTTTAAAGTTATTTTATTTTTATTATAAATTAATATACTAAGTGTACTTCAGTCAGTCAACAAAATATTCTCTATTTTAAAAATGAATTTTAATACCCTCATAACAGAGCGAACATTTATTGTAATTTTAAACACATGTATTAAAAACCAGCAATAAGTTTCTTAGGAAAATGTTTTTGCCATAACCAACACCATACATTTATGCAAATATATCTATGGGATAGACAATACTAGACGCACGCTATATGGATGCTAGCGTCAAGTGGAAATACTATTGATATTAGTGATTAAAGTAGAGTAGGGTGGTCCATATAATATAAATATAATAAATCATCAAAAGCTCATCCAAGAATAAAGGATATAAAACCAAGTGCGGGATTTGAGATTCTTAAACTTTACACAAACCCTTTGAAACATAATCTATATGAATAAGTTATAAGCCAACAAAAAGAATCGAGTTCAAGGGTAAACTATCGAGGTTATAAACATTTTCTCAGGAGGTGTAAG
The DNA here is from genome assembly GCA_029286875.1 of Lamproptera curius. Classification (NCBI taxonomy): domain Eukaryota; kingdom Metazoa; phylum Arthropoda; class Insecta; order Lepidoptera; family Papilionidae; genus Lamproptera; species Lamproptera curius. Next base: position 552,171 of record JAGSMT010000207.1, on the reverse strand, counting down.
GCTAGTAATTCACTTCTATAATTCTAAATAATATTCCAAATATAATTAGCGCTTTCGTTAACAACCAATGGCAACACTAAACAGGATGCTACATTGTTACTCAACTTTATCAATTATTGATTGTATTCAGTTATTCAAACCGGTTTATATTCTCAATGAAATATTTAAAGGTTATTGATTGTTACATTACATATTGTTGTATATAGTTTTGTACAATTTATGGTTATGTAAATGATTATCAAAGAATTGTATAAAAAGGGAGGTGTATTGATATTTAAGGTATTCTGCAGCCGTCATTCGATTTTCATACGTCGTTATATTGCCCGAAATAAAAAATGGTATTGATATTAGTACACATTTCAATATACATTTCATTTAATATAGTTTCATACAAAACTTCAGATCCCGAGACTTCATTCTTTATCTTAAACACTTTAATATTTTGAATAGACAATTTTACTATTTATTAATATATACAATATTTTTTTTTTTTTTATTTATTTATTAGGAAACATAAGCAAAGAGATAAACAATATGTTGGCACACAGATATGAAATGTTATTACATGTTTTCACATAAAATTTCTAAAGAGTTGCCTTTTACAAGATAATTTGTTAAATTAGGTTATTAGTGGAGATGGAAAAGATATAGTGGCAGTATTCAAACCAGATCTATTACATTATTGAGTCAAACCAAAGTTTCTTTAAGTTCTTTTACACTAGCAACTTTTGTGTTAAATACATCAAAACATACTGTTCTAGTACATTATTTAAAGTTTAGGAGCACGACAGAAAATGAGTTTTTCATAATTGTATGATAATGAAAAGATAGACATGGTTGTTCTTTGTTCTTGAGACTGTTTTATGTAAATTGAAGTTTTCTAAAAGTGGTAAATTCATTTCATTTTGTAATATTTTATTTAATAGCTACATCAGCTATTTTATGCCTTTCTGTAACGGCAAATATGGTGCCTTTACATCATATAGTAATTTCAAATAGCTTACATTTATATTGTAAAATTTAGAAATCTTTTTGAATGTTCAATCTATTAATATAAATATCATATGCGTGATTCCAAAGTTGATGAATACCAAGTGGCACAAAGGATAAACAGAACCTTATCGATTTTATTTTGAGAAATTTAGCTGACCGATTGAAATCCTAACAGCTCATTTGCTTATTAATGATGTAATTAAGTGCGTTTATCGTATATGGCATCAGTCTTGAACAATTCTAAATCTAATTCTGCTGAATTGAGGTTTTGTTTTTAATATGTCAAGAATAATACTGATGCTAATCTGCAAGTCTATCAAGAAAGCATTTAGAGACTGAGGTCAGTTGTTGGCTAGAACAGTTGTTCCAGCCTGAGCAAGTCCCTTGCAGTAGTTCAGTCACCGTGGCTTTTATTTTGAAAATTTACATCATCTGCATAAGAATGAACTGTGAGTTCAAAAAGCAGGTGCATTATCATTTATAAAGATAATGATAGCCAGATGACCGTATAAGAGTAACTCCTGTGGTAACAGATGAATTGTAGTCAGACATGATAAGTATATCCATTGTAACGACAACAGCTTGAGCAACAGTGAATATAGGAGTGTAAACCATCTAAATAAATCTCCGTGTGTGCAGCAAATTTAACTTCGAAGTAGTATTTTATGGTCAATACGATCGAACGCCTTTAAAGTGAAATCTGTAAATATGACATCTACCAGTTACGAATCCATAGTGGTAACATATCGTTGACAAGTATGGATTGACAAGGGATCTTTTTCAAAATCCATGTTGTTGCTGAATTATGGATGAGGATACGGTAGATGCATACTTCCTCAAATGATTTTCTAAAGACTTAGCCAGGATTACATTAGAGATAGCGATAATTTCACATTGCTTTTTATTTCCAGTTTTATGGATGGTATAAAATGCGACTTCCAGATATTTGGTACATATCCTTCAGCATGACCAGTTTAAATAGGATACATACTGGTTCCACTAATGCTTTCAGCACACGTATCAGGTAATCGAGGTGGTATGTTGTCCGTCTGCGCCTTCGACGGATCGGTTTTAAGCAGCTTTAGTATTTATCATTTTGAATTGATGTTATCTGAGAATATGATGCCGACGTCAGTTACTGTCAACTACTACTTAGTTCTTTATCACTCATGATATGGGTAAATAATGAGTAGATTGATGTCTCTCACCGTGCTATCACATATTTATTCGAGCATTACTTCCTTCACTGATGAAGAACTATACTATATATTTTAATTTGATTGATCGTGGTTTGAAATATATATGTGTAGTTACAATAATCAGTTCTAATCACTATGCAATAGTGAATTCAAAAATCACGTCGGAAAATTCTGGAGGCGATTCTAATAAGCAATAATAAATAACCAGACACATGTAAAGTGGAATTTGGGCGGAAAGCCGAGTTATCGAGAAAAAACAATATTAATTAATTGTTTGTATGGAGTCACCGTAACGTAAAGCAAGATTATCACAATAATTGCTGCTTTTTCTATTGCACATAATCATAGAACACTATAACCTTAAACGTCACTGCTAGAAATGATTTAATTTAGTTACGTATTGTAAAACTATGCGGTAATTCTCCATTTATATTGATGTGTTTTATTACGATGTCTCGACGAGTTTTTACTTTTTACACATACTTCAAAAATTACTAACTTGAAAATATATTAACATTATACTTAATATTATATCAAAGGTCCAGTTATTTTGGTACATTTAATCACCCCGACTCCACATGATACTTGTCCGCCCTACCCCTAGAGTGTAATATAAAGCGCGGAGCCTGAAATTCGCGGAGGAGGTCCTGAACGATACGAATACACGAGAACTGAACGAAACGAGGGAAAGAGGTGGCGTTATTCCGAGTGAAGTAAAGGGTCAAGTGTAAAAACATAGCGAAGGGTTGGCAAGCGAAGCACACTAAGCAGTACTTGGTTGTTAAAAATGTTTGCTAGCAATGATTTTAGTGACAGGCATAAAATCTGTCAAAATGGCCGAACTTTTAATTTCTAAATTTTTAAATATTATAATTTTTTTCTACGAATAATAGCTTTTCGCCCAAATTTTGTTTTAAATGTGACTACATATTTGCTGTTGTTTATTCATTAGATTTTTTTAACGTAAACAAAACGTCCCGACAATTTTGGAAAATTTAATAAAATATGTAAATTATTAACCATATAATTCTATTTTTAGATATGTCAAAGAGAAATCTAAAAAGTAAAAATGATGACAACAACTGAACGTCTCTTATTCTTAAAAACTTTGAAGTAACTCACGTGACGCCGACAACAGCCACCAGATGTCTCGTACGGACGAGTCAATGCGTGGCACCACTCAACACATACTGTGTTGAGTGGTGCACTATCACAAATTCACAACACTTATCACATACGAGGAGAATTCCGTACCGGGCTACGGCATATACGAATGCCTCGCTATATTTATGGTCTTTTATACACAATCTCGAACAGACATAACGTCAATATCGAGAGTTCCTTTGTCTAAGTACCCGCATTATAAATAGTGCATTAGTTAATATTGTCTTACAACTTATATGTTAGGTATTGAAGCTCATTGAAGTTACAAATTTTATAATAAGGATAATTTAAACAAAGAAGAAATGACTTTCCAAAAGTTATTAAAGCATAACAATGATATGTGAATATATCAAATTAAATTAAATTCTACATTTTAAAAATTAAACAATAATGTAATGACAATTTAAATAAATAAATATTATTCATTATGCAAACAATCAACATTAACAAGCTAGTATTCTAGGTTCCTCCGAAACACATGTTTTTTAAATATATATAAAATATATTAAAATATATATAAGACTATTTCTATAATCAAACCTGAGTCTTAAGTCATAAAAGACATATGCATACAATATAGTTCATCTCCTTGCGTACAGTCAATGAAATCAACAATTTAATGCTCCCTCAACTCACTTTAGAGCAGGGCTTATATAAAACGGGTTAAATAATCTTGCTGACTTTATATTCTTTTACGATGGTCCACTCTATGCCGAGCTTATATCTAAACTCTTTTAATGCGGAAAAACATTAAGATGAACTGAGCGTTAAACTATTACGTGGGAAGAATTGGCTGTACGTGGCACATTGTGGGTGGATTTAAACTTATAAAAAGCACTCGCAGCTGGATGTTGATTAGGTCTTTTTTACTGTAAATCTAACTTCGCAACTTGAAATAATATTCATGCGTAATTGTTCTCGTATAAAATGAAAATAGGGTTTCAAAAATGTATTTGTTATAGATATTCAATATCTTAACTAAATAAAATATTAATTAACAAAAGAAAAGTTAGTTTTTGTATTTATCACTCAGTCTAGTCACCATAGTCCAAGCTTTGCTTAGATCGGGACAAGATAGTGTTGTGCTTTATATCTTAAATATTTCTTTATTTATTTTGTTTATCGAGTAACTTAGATATATACGGATCGAACTGTTGCTGAAGGACTAAAAATTAGTATAACTTCTGATATTATACTAACTAATATAATAGTATAACATAATTAATAATTATTCATTATATTCTCAAAATTATAATAACATTGAAGTTTTAACTCGCAGAACGTTTAAATTTTCTTCATTATCATATGGCATACTGCTAAGAATAATTCTAATTAATGTGTGAGAGTTATTAATGCCTTAATTATGTTAATTTCTTTAAAGGTTCAGTTAATAATTCAAAATTTCAATTCAAATTTTAAATGACATTTACATTGCAAAGTGATGGGGTCATAAGAACGCTTTGGTAATCTTCAACGATCCTACTAGCGCAGGCTGCAAAGCAGCCCCATCTTGGTCCTACGGCCTTCTTTCACAAATGTAATTAAAAATTTGACTAAAAACGGCTTTAACTCACCTTGAAATCGGATTGGTGCGACTAAATTCAGACCTATTGGTGGTCTTTTATTCGGACAAGTGGATAACTTCACGGTCGTTTCCTTTCGCACTGTACATCAGAGCGCACAATGCACGACTTAATAGTGCGAGTTTCTGAATGATGCTGCACTTGTCACAATGCATTATTTATATTTAAAAACATAAGAACTTTCCCTGTATAGTTTCGCTGCTCCGATGCACGTACAATATCTATTTAAGTAAATTAATTTAAAATAAATATGTGTAGCAGTTTAAATGAAATGAATCATTACTTTGTAAATATTACAATTTTTATATTATTTTCTTTAAAATTAAGAGCCAAATTAATTTTATTGTAAAAAATATTGATTGACTTTAAATATACTTTGTGAAAGAGTATATATGTTTGTTAAATTTGGATACGGTAATTAACTATTTAACTTATCAGCGAAGCCTTGTAAAGTTTTAATTCAGGTAATATGAGCGTACTGATAATTAAAAAGGATTTCAGTTAGCATCTGTTCTTTTTCTTTGGTATATATTTTTCACGAATTTTTAATCCTTACCTATCATACCTCGGTATTATTGTTTGATTAGATAAATTACCATGGAGGAGCTATGGCACATGACATACAGAATATTTATTCTAAGCATGTGCCTGTTTGGGGATTGAGAGTCATTCAAATTATAGCTCCAGTACTTTAATTTCACAAAAGAGTGTTGGTGAAATGTATACTATCTGTGTCCTTTGGCCCAGTATTTATACAAAATCGCCTTCGCGGCTGAGTAATATTGGTTCCTACTGTACAAGCCAGAAGTCGTGGGTTTGACCACTACGAAAAAATAATCATGTATTTGTAAAACTTTACCTAATATGTACATTTTAGATATAGTTTCAAAGTAAATAAGTTTAATTTGAAACCTATTTGGACTTACATACGTTTTAATTTAGAGGCAGTGCGCAACTAGACAAGAAAGAATTCAGTGAAAAATATTATGCACTCACGTAAAATAGTCAAAACCTCCTTTGTTTACCTGAAATAAAAGTTCTATGAAACCTTTTTGCAAAATGTGGTATAAAAGCTTTTACACTTACAAAAAGGGACCTATATTTGGGTATATTGGATACCATGTCCTTGTTTTTTGTTTTTTTGGGATCTAGGGTTTTATGGTTAAAAGTTAAATTCAAAGATTTATTCAATTTAGGGTTTTCGAGCTCTCATGAACGCCAATCTACCACCGGCTTGGAACTTATGTCCTGTGTAGAGAGAAAACAGCAAAACCTCTGCAGTAATATTTTTATTTCTTTAAAATATTTCATCAATACATTACAGTCACTGAATATTACATAATTTAAGCAGATGCCACAGGATATGCCAGTGCAGAGGATAAATCATTTAATGGATAATCTATTTAAGGTAATTAAATGAATAATGATTTACGCTGTATTGTTTAAAAGCAACCTTCGTAAATAAACCATTATTTCACGTAAAACGCAAGTTTTCTGTTAACTTTTTAAGGCGTACAATATAGTTATATTGTATACTGTAGTACATTATATTGCTTTATCTTGTGGGATTTAGCCACCCTTTCCAATGTAAGCAAAAATTATTTATTTACGTCATTACATTTTGCATGTATTACACATGTACCTCAGGGGTACGCTCCATCAAATAAATAGAGGCCCCTATTAGACAGCAAAACGATGTAGTTTTATACTTTGTGTAGATAGCACAAAAAGCGGTTTTAACAGCTTTTAAAGTAGCAAATACATTTGACGTAAAACCATTTATTGCTTCATTTATTAACAATTATATATTAACAACCTAGCAATTTCTAGGAATACACACATTCCATTGCAACATTATAATAACGTAAGCATATTAAATACAAGACAAGTGATGCTAATAAACACGCTTGGATTTGAGATACTTATTCAAGCACGATATTAAGCATGTTTCGTCATATTTCCAACATATTGCATGCGGAAGGAAAACTTAATTGTTTACTCAATAAACTTAAGTCAAAAGCGCTTTAGTAATTTAATATTTGCTTCATTGAATCTGCAAATTGATTGACTGAACATTTAGTAGTACTCTACAGAATCTAATGACAACGTAAGCATCATACGTTGTAATAACCTCGTGAATACATATGTTCTCCCATATTGACATTGTAGTAAACTGTGACGGTAAACAAAGTAAACTCAGTAAAAACATAAACTGTAAAGATAAAAGTGTACGCGACTTTAAAGTTTTTGTTAGAGCCTATGTATTAAATAACTCACTCAATGGTTTATTCAAAGGAATTATCATCATCGTCATCATCGTTATCAGTTCCTTACAGTCCACTGCTGGACATAGTCCTCTATCAATGAACGCCAAGAAGGCCGATGCCTGCTATTTGAAACGGATATTGCACGGAGATCGCGAACCCACCTGGTTTGAGGTCAACCAACACTCCGTTTTCTTAAACGTAGCTTTCACTCTAGAATTTTATTACACCATCAGGCCATCCGTCCTGTCGACCACGTGACGAGGTAGTCTTTACTGAGTTAGCTCACTGCCATGTCAGTCACTTTCGTTCTTTGCCGGATGAATCAAAACGAATTTTAACCGACAAAGAGACTGAGTATAGCGCGTTCCATAGCACGTTAAGCTACGGCAAATTTGGGAACCAGTCCGATATTCAGAGGCCACATTTCTGCGCCGTAGGTCATCACGGGGAGTAATAACAAACTCTGTGGTATCGGCGATGTGAGAATGTAGCGGCTTCCAAATGCTGCCGCCCAACTTATTTTCTGCATCGTCTACCCTCACAAGATGTTCCTTCTTAACTGCAATATTTGCCCTGAGGTAGACATGGCATTCGACAATTTTAGAATTGTACCATCGACATTCAGAGACCTCGGGAGAGTGTGTTCGTTGAACAGACTTTCGTCTTGTCCAAGTTCATCCTGATCGACCGATCCGATCAGTTGGGCATTGTCGCCCTTCTTAACGAATGATCAATTTAAGAACAGAAGAAAGGGGTAATGGAGGTTTCGAGGTCTGCAATGGCATTAATAATTTTGTAGTTTTTTCCAGCTCCAGTGGTCGGGATCATTATAATTAAAGCCAAGACTGGACCTAATGGTAGACTCGGAAAGTATCAAAGCGAGCTGTGTCTTGTGTTGATTAATCAATAATTGTTAAATTCTGTTATGGAGTGAAAAAGAGTTAATAATTAATTATTAATAATATTTCAAAATTTATAATTAAAAAAGTTATAATAATATAATAAAAATAAATTAATAACTGATTACCACCCCAATCAGGTGCACGTAGTAAAAAGTACGTTTAGAAAGAAATTGAAGAGCTTTTATACAACAACTACAAAAACTCTCTGCCGAAAATCAATAACGCCGTCTCAAATAATGTTAATTCCAATTTTATTTTTATTTTATTTTATTTTTTATTCTTATATTATTAATTTTTCTACAGCTTTATTCCTTTACTGCTCTGTTGTATATTGTTGTTGATGTTTACTTAGGATTTTTTTATTGTTTTTTAGTAATTAGAAATTACACATTTGATCAGTTGTGATTGTTGTAAACACCATTTTTTAAACTATTCAAGTTAATGATGTTTACCTTATGGAATCCATAGGTGTCAGCAGAATACCAGCGTTGGCTGTAGCCAACAATATGCTGAGCTGAAACCTTATGGTCCAGCGTTGAGGATATTTATTTGTTTTGGTTTATGTTTTTGTTATTTTTTTTCTCATTGCATTTGCGATGTATTTCTCATTTGGTTTTTTACTGATTTTTGTGATATCTATCTGAGATGTTGGAATATTAAATGAGATTATTATTATTATTATTACATATTATTAGTACACTCGTATAATATAGGTACAGTTAAAGAGTATTGAAAATGGTACTTACTTCGGAGCGCTGTAAAACCTTAGAAAAAATGATGTGAATAAAAGTTGTTCCTCAAAAAACCACGTACAATAATAGTCAGATATAGTTTTTTCGTAAAAATGATAAAAAGAAAGTTATATCGAAAAATATAATTTTTTTTCTAAAATTTATAGTTCTACGACAAAAGTTACTGAACCGGGTTGTAGAGAATTTAATTTGCAACAAAAAACGTTAACAATTTTTTTTATCAAATAAATAGTTTAAAAGATTTACCGTATAAATCATTTCAACCCCTATTTTCAAGATGGGGGCCGTGGGACAAGGGTTGCTACCTCACAAACCTGGTTTTAGCTTTACACTGATCCCAAATCATCACACATCAAAAAAAATAAAGTCGTCCTCTAAAAAACGCAAGGTAAGGCTTAAAAAATGGACTAAATAAGAAAATTAAATTTTACCGACTAATACCAAAACTAAAGTACGACTAAACCAGAAAAATAAAGTTCCTTAATGCGTCCCGCTGCCTAATACTAACAATTCTTTGACGTGCCACTTTGAGCCTGATTGCCTGTACTTATTCTATTTTAAGTTCCACATAAAAATAAAATTAGGTAACTTCATCACGGAATATATTTTTTGGTGACGCATAAAAAGGTTATCGAACCATCGTGACAGAAAGTAACGAACATGGGCATTGATAGTTTTAGGGATCACTTTTTCTCATTTCATCATTAGTTAGTTTAGTTTTATTATTAAAAAAAAATTAAAAAAAAAACTCCTATTAAATCTATAACAGCTTGCTTAAGTTTAATTTTTATACCATTAATTATGTTTTTTAAGTAATATTTGGATGTTTTACTTTTTAAAACCTACCAGTTTGATTTTATTCAAAAGGTTTTTTATCTATTAAATATAATTTGAAACTAAAATTGCCTTTAATCATGTTGCATGATTAAATTTTAACACCTTTTATGAAAATGTTTCGTTAGTTTTTGTTTTTTATTCGGAATTTATAAGCTAACGATTTTGCGATTACTGTTTTATAAACCTTAATTTAAGGGTTCAAACCCTGCGGGTATTTTTGTCATTCAAGCAATATGTGCTGATCACCCAATTTGCTGAATAGTAATGATCATGCTTTTGATGGTCAAAAGAAGATTGCAGTTGTCAAGATCAGTTTAAGCTTGTATTTATTAGATGTAGAAGTCAGGTAACAGTTACTTATCCCTAAAACTATGATTATAGTTATATTGACATTAGGTTAAAAGGTCTCCTGATAACTTAGGAGAATTTATTTTGAACGAACCCTTGCAGTTGGCAGTTTCCTATTGGTAATTGATAAAAAATGTTACAAGAGACAGAAAAATTTACGCAATTGACAAAACAAAAATCTGTAATTGATTCTTTAATTGATCACTAAGTATGGTATGTAAAATACTGATCAATCACTTATCATCTAAACATTAGGTCTAGTGTAACGTAATGGGTCCGAGTACAGAAACAAATCTCGATAATATAATAGAGTCTCGTTAATATAAATTTAGAATTATCATGTTTGTTATTAAATATTAAAGTTAAAAATCCTATAAACCTAATTTGACCTATCATGCTCTATGTTAAAAGATAAATTAGTAATCGTTCATAAATTTACGTCTTCTAATAATATATTCTTCAACAGATTGATTTGTCCAATACCGAGACGGAAAAGTTGTGAATCATAAATACTTAACTTGGATAACTTTTCTATACGTTTAAATAAAGTCGATTAGTGGCGTATTGAAAACGGTGATTAATTTTAAATTGCTTTCAAACTTTTCTAATTGTGTTTTTAAAGTTTGTTTCGAAATTAAAATATGTACGGGCAATACATCGTCGTTTAATGCAGTAAAGTAATGTTGTCTTTATCCTATAAAGGCATGTGTGATAAAATACTAGTAGCATAAATGCGTACTTTTGTGGTGATACCAATCCATAGCATCGAATATATATTTTACTGCCTCCGTGATACGGGCGTGTGCTTTAGAAACCGGAGGTCGTGGGTCCGAAGCTTGCGGGGACCCAACAAATTTTCATTGTTGTTTCCCAGTTGGTTAGGGCAATTTGATAGTATCAGTTTATATCCTTTCACAAAAAGATTAAGGTTACAGTCGGTACGTGTATACCGTATTATCAGCAGGGATAACCAAATTTCCAGTCAAGCCTCATCGAGGAGACATCGAGCCATAAGTGCAGTACTTACAAAGTGAAAATTAAGAAATTTCGAGCTATTCTTAGATATTGAAAATCTTTTTATGTAAAAAGTATTGCAATATTAAAGGAAAACGAGATAAGTTTGTTTTGCATGTTTTGAAACTTTTAATGAACCCGTTATTTTAACATTAAAAATGGAACATTACATTGGCTAAAATATTAAACTTCAAATGGCTGATATTCAAGATACCCTCAAAGTCATACAAGTTTGTCTAAGGGCAAGAATTGTTTACGTTATTTAGAATTATAACTAATATTATCTCTTGGTGGATAAGAAAAAATATTTTAAAAAGTAAAAATGACAACAACTGAACATCTCTTATACTAAAAAACTGTCTAGTACGGACGAATCGATGCACAACACTTATCACAAACGAGAAGAGTTTTGTTCCAGGTAGCGGCTTATACGAAGCTGCCCCGCTATCTTCCAGACCCGTTTTTTATACACGATCTCTGACAGACATAACGTCAATATCGAGACTTCTTTACTCTAAGTACCACTTTAGAAATAGTATTCCGACAATATTATGTACACAAAATTGTTCCTCTACAGGATTTATATGTGGTTTATTAAGAAATAATATATATTTGTTATATAATATATATTCTTTATAATATCACGAAGTGAGCATATTGGGCGTAGAGCATGTACTTACGTCATAAGTGTTTTGAGAACTCTGTTTTACTTTTACTTCTTTATTTCATAAGAAAAGACACTTTTGAATCGTTATTCTCCTACCTTTTCAAGAATATCCTTGCCGGCGGCATTATAAAAAATATCACCATTCATCATTATCAGCCTGTGTTAGTCAACTGCTGGACATAGGCCCACTACTGTAAGCACAAAGTAGCAGTGTGGGCTGGATGAGAATAGCCGAAGTTCAGAAGCAGTGGCGTGCATTCCAAGGCCGTCCCTAGGCCTATGTCCAGCAGTGGACTGACATCGGCTGATATTGATGATGATGATGTGATATCATATATGATAATGACTTTAATGCATTGATTTTCATGGAATGCAGAGGGAAAAACTTTTAATACTTGCAAAAAAATACTTCCTTAGTTACCTGAACAAAATAGTACAGAGGATTTTTTACCATGTGAACTATTGGTGATCGGGCCAAATTGTCCTTACCAACCAGAAAATAATGATTACGCAACAAGTTGTTTCCCCGCGGGATTCGGTTTATAAAGAAAGGGCCAATACCACTAAAACACGGAGGTGGTCAAATTACATTATATCTAAAATGAAATACCATTTATGGTGCTATCAATTTAATGGAATGTCGTAAACGAAAACCTTCAGTCCTTGTTTATTTGAAGCCATTTTTCAAACCTTTTTTCCACATCGACATTTGTCATATAGCCTACAGAAGTTCTGTAGTTTATTCTTGTACAAAAACTTTGTTGAAATTGTTATGATACCTTGAATATTATAATGAAAAAAATATATAAACCTACTTGCTTAGCGATCGTTTAATGCTGTGATTTTATATGATACTAGATGTTGTTGATCCGCGTGGTAAATTTAAAAAAAACTGTTATTTGTTAAAAGTACCCATGTTACTCTCAGTTACATCACCTATATTTCAGTAAAAGCTCAATAGATATCGGAACGGCCATTCCGGAAATAAGCCGGAACAAACAGAAAGACGGACAAACAAAAATTTTAAAAATGTTGTTTCGTTATATGTGCCGATTATATATGTTGTTATAATGTAGTCATTTAAAAACGATTATTTTATTGTTATAAACAGACGCTCCAATTTTATTTATTTGTATAGATTTATCTCTAACCACATACATATCTGTACAGTATGCATGTGCTTTGTAGTGCAATATAATTTACATTTTACTAATTGTTTGCGTGCATCGCGTCCGCAATAGATAGTTACATAAATTACAGTTTTTTCCTAAAATAACGCTCCTTTGCGCTTGCCGTTTCTATTCCTGTTATCTTCAAGAAGAAGGAAGGTTAAAGTAGCAAACTAGAACGACATATTTGAAAAACACTAACTAACTTGTGGCAGTGGCCTTCAACACGCACACTTAATCTGTTCAACAAGGACTCCAATAATCGGTAACGCCGACAGACTGCATCATAAGAGGAAGTTATGTGTTCCGAACCATAGCAATCTGACTTATGATTAATTGCATAATTTCGATAGTCTTTCAACCCATATCCTCAACAAGTAAATATTTTGATCCTTCAAGCCATTCAAGCTTGCATAGTATAAATTATATTGGACTTCTAAAGGAATTGGAGCGACCTCGTAGCCGCTCACGACTACTTCGAATTTCAGTTATAGCACAACTCATTCGGTGCATGCTTATTACTATGCCATTATTATGCCACAAAACTTTGTGTCTAATTTGAAGCTCATACAATAAAAAAAATATCATTTTTTTATGGCATACGCAGGCAGACGAGCAGTCGGGCCACCTGATGAGAAGTGGTCACCGACGCCCATAGACATTGGCAATACAGGTATCACCAACGCGCTGCCTACCGTAAGACATAGTATGTTGAGTCTCGTTTACCCAGTAAATACGCTGGCTACGGAGCCCTTCAAACAGAAACACAGTAGTGTTTTCACATTAGAAATTGGCACCGCGGTGGTACCCACCCAGACGGTCCCTTGTAAAAAGGGGACCTACCACCGGTAAAACCGCATTTTGATATGACAAAAACAAAATAAGAATCAGAAACCATGTATTGTAACGTGTCATTTTTTCGGAACTATTAGTAAAACTCAAACATAATAAATTTGTTTTTGTTGTCAAATTCAAAAAAAAGATGCGGACACGAATTAGTTGGAAGTCGATATTGATTTGATCGTAAGGCCTCTTCATTATTGTATTCTACGAGCTGAATCAAACTGTTGTGTGTAAAGCACCAGCGAACCACAATCCATTAGCATATGCAATATCTAGTAGTACAATATAATATATATGACTGGCCCCTCCATATGGCTCTTTCTTGTCAACGCCACTTTGATCGCGGAGAGTATGACAGGCAGCACGTCTACCACCTTTAACGCATTCTCCGCAACTGTATCGGCAGTGGGTTTAATCAGCACACGTGGAGCAGTGTTCTTGACCAGCTCAACTCTTTAGGCTGTCTGAGGAGTTGCGAAGTAGAAGGGACCACATACTCTGTGTTCAACCAATACTAAAAATAAGTTACCTTTTGGAAGGAAAGCTAATGTGGACTAACACTAAGACCTGGATGCTTATTTAAAAAAATTAATTATGTTTAACAATAAAGAGGTTCAATTATTTTTTCAGCTGTAAATCAGTTTGTACATTTTTGTTTTTTACATATGAATACTATTATTTTGATAAACGAATGGCAAAATAAAAATATTTCTTTTTAAATGTCATAAATATATACATTCTTATTATTAAACTGATTAATCAAATGTAAACAGATTGTCAATTTATGTATAAGTAGTTTCATTTTTGTGAGCCATACTTTCTATTATGTATATATTAAAATTGTTATGCATTGTTATTTATACATTCCAAAAAACGAAAAAGAAAACATTTTTGTGATATAAAAAAAATAAAATGTATATCATAAATAAGAACACTCTTAACTAATAAAACGTACCATCAAATATGTTGTAGCCAAATAACATCACTTCTATCAATTCCGAAAGAGTACATATTCAACGACACATTCATTAAAAGTTTTCAGGTACTCTCCAACTAACTTGTGCCATTTTTCATTGTCATTAACAGGATCCGTCGCTGGAAATAGACGTTCGAACTAATATTATCATTTCATTGGGTACAACCGTAAGTCATTTAATTAGTTAAAGTTATGAGCCATCGAGAAAGTTTCTAACAGTTAGATAAAAACAAATTAACTATGAAGAAGCAGGTCTATTGGCGTGAAAAACGGAGTTTAAAACGCAAAGTCCACAAATCTCGTTATAAGGTTCCATCCTGTTAACTTGTATAATAGTGGCGTACCCGGTTTTCCCTGAGTAGATCTCTTTTTTCGTGATAGTAATTAAAGCCTCCACAGCCTAGTGGCAGTGCGTGTGCTTTAGAAACCGGAGGTTCGAATTCTGCGGGAACTCAACAAATGTACATTGTTGTTTTAAAGTTAGTTAGGGCAATTTGGGCTGATCACCCTAATATCTGAAAAGTAGGATGATCCTAGCGTCGGATGGGGATGCAAAAAATTGGTCCACCCACCAACCCGCATTGGACCAACGTGGTAGGATACGGTCCCAGAACCCCCTAATGGAGAAGGCGTGTATTAGGGGAGGCCTATATGCAGCAGTATACTAATACAGGCTAATGATGATTATGAATTAAAATATCCTCCAAGCAGATTACATATACGGTATCTGATCTATATTAGAGATCAGCCAACTGCGCAGGAGATATTACAGTGTACTAGTGTAGGCCCCAATACATGTGCACTCCTTTTTACTGCACTCTCATAGTACGATGAGACTGCAGGTAAAGATAGTAATAATTACTTAATATATTACTTAGCTTCTTTTTTCACTACACTTAGAACAACTGTACACTTGAGAAGGAAAATAAAACGAGATGGCATGATGATGCGGAGACAAGTTGGAGAAGTGACCTGGAATGTGCACGATAGCTAAGTAAATCAACGTGAATGAAAAGGCTGGAGAAGGCCTTCACCGACAGGGAATCAAATCTACAGGTGATAAGCAATTAATATTACACTAGATCACCTAATGTTACCAATTTGATGAATAAAGGCTACTAAATTGCTTTGCATAAAAAGAAAAAAAAGGGAGAATGCGATGAAGCAAAATCGTGTGAAGTTTTATTTCATGTATTTATTTATTCTTCTTGCACAAATAGTACAAAGGCGGGTTTAATACCATTGGCATTTTGTTCCAGTCAACCTTGTGGTGGTGCAGAGATTAAAGATGGGGAGGTGCATAAATTGATTGTATACAGATAGGTCACTTTACTGTAGCAATTATACCATAATATAAATATAATATGTAAAATACACAAATAAAATGATAATAAAAAAAAAGTAAGTCATAAGTAAATACAGATACATATAATTATATATATATATATATATATATATATATATATATATATATATATACAAAGTAATACATAAATATATGTATCATCATCATTATCAGCCTGTTATAGTCACTGCTGGACATAGGCCTTAAGGGAGGCCTATGTCCAGCAGCGACTATCCACCTATCCATTAGGCGGTTTTGGACCGTATCCCACCACGCTAGTCCAATGCGGGTTGGTGGGTGAAATATATGTATACAATTAGTTAAATACGGAAATACATAAAATAGTTTTTTAGAAGACACTCTTTTACTTATCTTTTGAAAGTCATGAAACTTTTGGCAATCCTTATTTCGAGAGGTAGCGAAAGATTGTTAAGTTAGTTTTATAAAGTAAGTTAAAATTAAGTAAGTTCAAATATCTGGTATGTTTATATTGAAAAATTATTTTCCAGAATCATTGTCTAGTATATATTCATTGCAAGGAAAAAATGGACCAAAAAAAAAGTTTATAGAATGAATACAACATATCTATTCCACTGAAAAGTAAAGTTTGCTTATGTTTTCTGATAATGTAATTTTGCTTTTAAAATGGTAGTTTATATTTAGTAGAAATAAATTTATTTAATAAATTTGTTTAAATTTATTTATCCCACGTTTAATTTGGGTGGCTATACTCCTGAATAAAAGCAAAAAAACATATTAATTTTACGAAACTCGGTTAAGGCTTAAATTTATATTTAGTATAAATAAATTTGTATAAGTTTATTTATCCCAAGTTTAATTTGGGTACGCTATACTCCTGAATAAAAGCAAAAAAACATATTAATTTTACGAAACTCGGTTAAGGCTTGTAGGCCAAGTAATCACTTGTTTGTGGATTATAACAAAGCATGCGACGTTTACAAATGCCACGTTTGTGCAAAATGTTTGAAAGCGCATTTTTATTGGGATCAAAGGTCTGTTACGCAATTCAAATTCCTTTGACATTTAAATAGTTTTTTTAATACTTTTACCCTTGATGAACATTTATACTTTGTTGTGGATATTATGCGTGACGTTTTTTTTGCTAATTGCAATAATTTTAAATAAACATTTTGTCATCAAGTTCCTGACATTTTTTTATTGTTAGCTCAAATCCCTTCTTAATTGACTTAAATGTAGATCGTAAAAGACCGTATTATCCAACCCAATACTGTAGACGTATATTTTGAATGCTGGAATGGTAAAAGAAAATATAATATCCTAAACACGACAGACTTAAAAATATTATTGATGGTAAAATCTGTCTAATGTCCGAACATTTGCCTAATGTTTACTTAGTAAAATTATTTTTATATATTTTAAATTAAATAAAACTGACAACAATCCGAGCCAAAACGTTATGCTTTTACTTCTTCTTACAAAAATATTCAAATCAGCGATGTTTTGTCGAACTATAAAGTAATAACTCAGTGATTTGGTTTTTGTATCATTAAATAAAAACACAATTTAGCAAAAACCACTTACGCGCGTAATTAAACAATTGGAACGCATTTTAATATTTATACAACTGATATAATAAATGCACGTTACACAAAAAAGTGAATACTCAGTGTGAGTCGTTACAAAGCAAGAGCAATTAACTACATCGACGTGAAAAAACATGGTTCCATTTATGCATGTTTTCAATTTCAGTATCATACAAGAACCGACCAACGCCCAAACCCACCAACCCGCATTGGACCAGCGTGGTGGGATACGGTCCAAAACCCCCAAATGGATAGGGGTGTATTAGGGGAGGCCTATGTCCAGCAGTGGACTATCACAGACTGATGATGATGATAATGATGACAGGAAAATTATTAAAAAATAATCGAGTTATGATTAGTGAATAAGAATTTAATGTTAATAATTGTTTAGTATTAAACAACATTACATTATAAAAAACTCAACAATAAAACACAAAGGAATTACATTGTTATGATAAGTTGAAAAACTGTTTGTAGGAAAGTGCCACTTAAATAATTTTGGCCTAAAAAACCCTTTGAGCTGTATTCCGGTTTGAAGGGCGGCATATCAAGTTTTATTACTCCATTTAACACAGTTAAAATTTGGCGTCTTTAATAAGTCAATGTATTAAATGCTAAGTATATGCTAACGATCAGATGTAACAAACCAGCTCATCAAGCTATTCGAAGTACTTCACCCTCCACTCTATCTAAAGGGGGTGCTTTTTCATCAGAGGATGATTCTGGTTATGATAATTAGCCAGATCTTTTTGTTGATTTGAATTTCCAACATATGAACAATATATTAATATAGTGCCTTGCCCTCTTTCCCTTTCTTTGATCCCTGCGATAAATTTTATTTAAGTGCTTTAAATAAAGAATCTTACAAACGAAAAGTTTTTCTAACCCAAAATCCAAAGACAAACCTTCCCCCTTTTATTATTCTGTATATTCTCTCTCCCTAGTTTCACAATCAAATTTTAACAATTATTCCTTTTATATGTAATATTATAATTCATATTAAATCCATTTTTTTTCGTGTTCATTTACGTTAATACTTCGTATTTATTAACATTATAAAATAGACATATTCCATTCCGGTCCTGGACCCTATTAATAGTCCGAAACGACGGGAGTAAACGTTAAGATTTACCTCAAAAATCCGCAAATATTTAAGAACAAAAATAATGATTCGATCATAAACTAAAGTCAATTAATATGAAGACTTAACTCGTAATAATGATGATAATGATAATGATGAAAATACTATTTTAAAATAAGACTTTAGTATTTGTTAGAATGTATATTAGATCAGAAAAAAATACTTAATAGAATAATAAAAAGATATATATTTTTATAAACATGTAAATCGACAGGCTCGTTTAAGTTAATAAAATCAGGTCGTCGGCGTAACGTTTGATGTGGTAATAGGTAACACCAAATTAACTGAACTCCTTCGACATTCCGCTGCATTTGACTTCAGCCACGGACTGTGAATATTGAAAATACGGTATTTCGGATTTTCGGTGGCTTAGTGGTCGTTCCGTTTGCGGGTAAATAAATACTTGAAAAATAGAAGCATCATATTTGATTTAGGTTGATTATTTTTTGTTTCCAATGTCACAGATCACTTTATTTTTGTATTCCTTTTTACTGTTAAAATAATTTTGGTTTTTATAAAGAATTTATCCTAAAAACTTGAATTGGGGGCCTATTTTACACGAAAAGTTTATACAGTCTGAACTTTATGCTAGGTATTTTAAATCAGTACTATTTTTTCCTGTCAATCAGATATAGTATTAGAAGGATGTTTTGTTTTTTCAAAATAAGCTAATTTGTTAATTTAACACTCAGATATTAAAAACTGGCAGAAATTAAAACAGTTTACAGCATAAACAAAACAAAACCAAAGATAATATACATAAAAAGCGAAAATAATACAAACATACTAAATATATTTTCCACTCATTTCAAACAAAATGTTCCAAGTATTATCAAGTAGAAAATGCAAGTACGCCTTATCCTTTCACTTGACTCAAAATCAAGTCACTGAAAATAATTTTATCGTATTGGAGTGAATTGAACGCTACTATCGAATGAAGTTCTATAATAGGACGATTCGTTTATGTCCTTGACTTATATTTCTTTGAGGCAACAGACTGGAAAGTTCAGTCAAAAAGTCTCACTTCAATGAGTTTACTAGGAAACAATTTAACTATAACTTAATTAGCTGTTTGGTTTATATACATATGGTTTACCTTTTTGACGTGATACTTTAAATGGCACATTATTGTTAATTTTTTACGGATGAAACGAAAATTAGCGTCATGAAGTTATGCAGCGTTTTTAGTTCCTTGGAATTTATGGAAGCTTTTACTAAAATTTACAATGTAAAACATACACATACATACATAGGTTTCAATACAATTACATTTTAGTTCCGAAACAATATTTTATTTCACCACATCAATGCAAATTTTACTGCTTAAAAATAAGCGCACCTTGTAGCGACATTGTATATAAACCTTATTAAAGTCCTGCCAATTTTGCATTGAATAATTTTATGGCTTAACATAAGCTTAACTTAAAAAACGTAAAGGCAGAAGTAATTTTCTTCTGGGAAAAAATCTCGAAAGTTGATTTATAACCGCTTAAAAACTCATAAATAGCCTATTTTCTATTCATGTTGTGTTTCAATCATCGCAAAACTAGCGAAATTAGAAGCCGTAGTGAAAAAATTATAATTCAGAAGCCATTACCAAATCCCATTTAAAAAAGAAACTATTTAACTGCCACTGTACGAAAGAAAACCCAATTTTTATTGCAACAAATGCATTTGCGATAAAACGTGACCATTATTTGTGCAGTAAATTGTTAGTAATTTTTTTGCATTTAATATTCATTCCTTGGATGTTTACTTGTGTATGTTACATGTTTTTTTTTATAATAATGATTTACAATAAAACAAACAAGTTAAGTAAGTGCATAAAAGTTTACACATTTTGCTCTTAAATATTTAAATCGTAAGCTGATTATAGTTTGTAATAAATAATCTTAACTAATATGACGGTTATTGCAAAAGAAAATCGATTTATACTATATATTTATACGAAATTAAAAAATATCCTAATTTTAATAAAGAGGGTGGTTGGCCATTGCCCCATGCGTAGGATCCAATAATTTCAAAATATTAACCAAGGAGATTAAAACTAGGAAACCATAAGACAACATTCCTAAGTAAAAGCCCTGACGGTTATTCTCAAAATGTTGAGATACAGACATATACCAACTTAGTCAGCCCGTGATTATCGATGCTGGAAAGAATCCTAAACGTCGGGAATAAATATATATATAACTAACGCGAAAAGTCCGTAAAATAGTGAAATTGATATGTATAACAATCGCGTAAATAAAAGAAATGATCAATTTTATAGTAGTTAAATTTACAATTATTACTGCATTGTCACGGTAATCATGATAAATATCCTTATATTTATAGTATGGACCTTCCCCTGGTATTATTGCCCATGCCCATTGGCGTTGGTGACCACTTTCCATCAGATGCCCAGCCTGCTCTTCTGCCTTTATGAGCAAAAAAAACGACCCGCTCGTCTCGTCGTTTTTAACAATAATCACCGTAACAGGAATTAATTAAGGGACCAGGAAACTAAGTGTACGCTAAAGTCTGAGTGATGCTGAATGCCGCCGGCTTAATTGTGGAATGTCAAATCAATCTATCTGACACATGAGGAAAATCAACCACTGGATTAATTCACATTTCCACTTAAAGGATAAATGCACCTTCCGTTAACGTTGTTACTGCTTAAATTAATACGTTAACCTGATTATTTATCTGTACAATTAATTATGAAGTTTAATATTGTTTGTACAGAAAAAGTGTTTGTCGAATATTCTTTTATTTGAGGTATCTTAAGATTGCGCTTCACAAAAGTTTATCCTAATACATACTCTTTTTATAAACTTAACTTATATTGTCCATCTACAATGAATTATTTGATATTCTAGATGTATTCCTACAAACTTATCTTCTTAAATTATGTACCTTATGCTTAAAGTGTCCTCTAAACTTGTCTCCAGACGTTTCGGAAAATATTCAAAAACACAGTTGTATTGTATTTCTAAGATTTTTGCACAACACATCTTAGTCACATGAATAACTGTAAAATGCATTAAAATCATAATAGATATTTAAAACTACAAACGTTGTTATTAACAGTGTAATGAATAGTACATCAGATGTGCATTACCTTACGATATTACGCGAGATTTACATAACTTTAAGCGTCCAATAAGCATGCAATTAAATTTACAAATATGGGATAACGTGAAGCGTGATTAATATTTATTCATGAAAGTATATTTTACTATAAAACAATAGTTTACGTTCTGGGCATTATTTAATGTAGTTCAAATTCCGTTATTTTAAAATAATAAAGATGTATCTTAAAGGGAATTTTGGAAAATTATCTCCCGATGAAAACTTTCATACAGAAAAGACATAAGAGTTTCACCAAAATTTTACCTAGAAAAATAATAAATATACCGAGTATAATCTAAAAGTCTGTAATGTAGTTGGGTGTTTAAATTTTTTTTTAATAATCTGCAATGATTTTCGTATTTGAACATATGTTCCACAAATGGTTGAACTCACGTGAATAAGGTATTGGTGCAGTCTAATTCTGTAATTATTAATTATATCAGGCCGAGTCGGGAAGAAAGGGCCCTTTCTTCCCGTCTTATACTTTTGTTGTTAGATTTTCATACTTTTAATATTATATTTGTTACATATTCTGGTTAGTATTCAGTTTCATAGTCTGCGCTAGCAACGTGTTATACGTTGCTAGCGCAGACTATGAAACTCTATATCTGACAGTTGCTACCCCTGGTATTGCCGATGTCGATAGGCGTCGGTGACCACTTTCAATTAGGTGGTCTAACTACCCGTCTGTCTACATAGTTAAAAAAAGGATTGTAAGAACCAAGCATGCCCACGACACGTAGGTCATCTTACTATTCGGACGTACGATTATGTGACGGCCCATGTTGCTTAACTATTCATAGAATAATGATTACACGAAACAGTTTACACGTCATATAATATTTATATCTAATATAGTTTTTAAACATATTAAATTAAAACCGTGTATTAGCTATACGAACTTCAAACTGTCTACAAAGGATCCTATATGTTTTTGCTAATTATCCTTTGCTGCAGGATAATCAATTACGAGTATAATTAATGATAAACGCGAGGACGCTAATGGTGCAAATGTGTGTCTCTATCTAATATGTGCGACAGTTCTTCTTGTAATTTACATAATGTACTCCACATTATATAAATTCAACGAAGAACAATACATTTTAACAACAAGATAAAAGAAGCGCTTAGACAAGCGGAGCGAATACACACATTTTGATAAGGTTGTAAAACTCTAGTTGCAATAGATATTGACAATTGACTTGTTATATATTTGAAATCTAAGTTAAAAATGCATGAACCTTTTATTATAATAAGCATTTCATGTGATTATTCAGCATTTATAATAATAATGAGACAAAGAAAAAGATTAATTATTTTAGATTACATTGTGCATATTATACTTGTCGAAATGTGTTACAGTTAAAACTTTTGCACAGTGTACTAAAATTTAAAAAATAGATTTTTATATGGATAAGACGCGGCAAAGCAAACAACAAGGTTTTGCAAAATATGTATTTGCCTCTGAAACTTTGTGTAATATATTTCTTTATAAGCAGTCTTTAATATTCCATTACTGGAAATTTCTATTAATTTCAAGATGGCCGATCCCTTGCTCTTCCCTTCTACTTGAACCGACTACTGAACTGAGATCGACGTACCACCTGGTTGGAGGTCGAGCAACTCTCCGTCCTCCCAAATGAAACTGTCATTTTCAAATATCAAGATAAAAATACAAACGAGGAAAACCTAAAGTAACATATTAACTATTTAATTAAAACATTAATAAAAGAGCTTCTGAAATTTAAAACTTTAAATTGTAATATTCTCCAGGCAAACAAGTTCTTTACCAAAAAAAAGCAAGATATATAAAATGGATCTCTCGCCTGTTAATCTAAATACGACAATGGTTAAGCTCATTCTATAGTAAGGCGTTTTGTATTAACCAATGATTAATTAATTACTAATCTGCAAAAGGCTTAATCTCATTTGTAAGATATTTCAATGGTTTCTTTTTCAGAGTGTTGTTTTCGTTAAAACTTTCTTATTTCTTTAACAATTTTCTAATTACGAAATGGGTTACTCATGGGATATGTACTTTACTAATATATATTTTTAAATGAAGCAACAAAAATTGCTATATATGTCAGCAAAGTAATAGTTGTATGTACAAGGCAAGTTCTGTGGTAACATTTTTTTAAACAATCTGTTTTGCACAAAGTATGTGTGTGTGCACTAACGCGCGATCTTTAAGGTTGTCAATAGCACATTAGTTTATTAAGAATGATTTCATACTTAATAGAAATGATACCTTTTCTGTATAATGGTATAACTTTAGTAGTATCTTATTTATTTATTTATTAAAGCTTCATGCACATACTGTACAGAGGCTGACTTAATGCCAATGGCATTTTCTGCCAGTCAACCTTGGGGTGATGCAGAGATTAAAAGTGGGGAGGTGCAAATATATGAGTTTTAAAATTAAAATTTTTGATATAATTATATAACTAAAAATAAATAAAATTACTACATATATTAAAATTAAAATTATAATGTATAATAATAAAACGTAAATATATATATTATAATTTTATATATATACATATACGTATATACATATAAATATACAAATGTCGATATACGTTATAATAAAATTTTTATCTGATGATTTAATTAATCTGGCGATACGTTCTTAACCAAGTACTGTTTTACTTTACGCTTAAAAGACTTTTTTACTTCCCACCATCTTGATTTTGAGAGGTAGCGCATTCCATAAGAGGACAGATTGAACGAAAAAAGAGGAGTGCATGATGTCAGAACGCATTACTACTGCTTTGTAGTTAGTACAGTAGTGTGAAAACACTATTGAGTTCGGGTTTAAAGGGCACCGTAGCCAACGTATTTACTGACTTAACATCCTATGTCTCACGGTAGCAGGTCGGAGACTGACGTGCCGAGGCGGCGTACCCGTCACAGAGAATGACAGCTGCTGGCGTTTTACATTACAAATTGTCTCGCGATCCAAATTCAAATAAGTTAATAATAAATTAAGAAAACTTAACCATTCTGAACGGTTATACCAAAATTAAAAATATTAAATAAGATACACACTAAGTTAAAATATTTTGGTAATCTATAAAAATGCAAATATATTCAAAGCTTCTATAATTATATGTATTATAAAATAAGATGTTGCAACAACGATTCTCTATTATTAATAAAGGCTGTATAATAAAAAGACATAAATCATTTGGCTCATTAAAAACGTCATACGTTGCCTTCTTCTACTGGAAGTTTTAAAATCTTGAGAATATTTTTTTTATTCTCGGAGATTCTCGGAGTCATTTCCCTACGAATTGCCATATTAAAATTCTCTGATAGGTTTTCATATACTCATTTCATTAAAAACTTATCAACTTCAATGTTATATACATTTCAATTTTTGAATGTACATTTTTATTTACTGATCTTACGATGTACTTATGTACATAATAAGATCAGTAAATTACCCAACACTGTTAACTGACCTAACACTGTTTGGCTTTGAATAACTTTTTTAATTACCTGATTCGATTCACCTTTATTTATTGAAAAGACATATTTATGCGGAACATTGTTTACGTTTATCTCTTAAGATGTAGCATTTTTCAGGTTTACGGTTTTGACGACTTTACCTTTTTTATTTCTTAAATATCTCACTTGCTAATAATTGTAAATAAATTAATTAAGTCATCCATATGACAGCCACTTTCACTTCTTATTGGGTAAATAAAGGTAATCAAATTATGAGCACCAGGAGCAAAGCAATAAGGTGTCATATAAAAACCATTTCTCTTTCGGTCAAAAACAAAATGTCTACCTATTAATGGGGCCACTACCGTGATTAGTAAAATTACTATTTTTCCCCTATTTGTTAAGAAGACTTAGTGAAACTCAATTAATCTGATCATTTCGCCGGCTGCATATGTTATAACGTTAAATAAAATGTGCCAAAGACGATAGGTATTTATAATTAGAATCCTTTTAATTTCAGCGAGTCAAAACATTATATGTTTATAAATAAATGATCTCACAAGGATACTTGAGTGGTATATTCTTCACCTTGGTCTTAAAATTCAATGGTCAACAAACCCATAAATTTCTACAAACCCAATTATTCTGCGAACTAACACTATCTTTGCATAAAAATATACGATAGTAGAAAAAGTTAACGATAAATACAATATTTATAGCCCCGACAGTCTTTGTCGAGTCATATCATGTATACTTCGTTTACAGTCAAAGTTAACGAAGCATTAAATTGAAAGCAATAAATCTAGTGCCAAAAACGTAATCTAAACTTGAAATACGTCATACTTCACTAAAAAAGACTTACAACTTTTACGATTCTCATTATATAACACATAAAATATAAAAAAGATTGATAATTTTTTGGGTCAAATCGTTAAGCTGCTGATCTTGCTTAGGGCAATTTTAAATACTTTTCCGTTAAATTATATAGACTAACCAAAAGCGTTATTGGCAAATTAATGCCTCTATTTATATTTGATTTTTGTCAAATTAACGCGGAAATTGATGCTAATTTCATTAGCTTTCGGGTTAAGTGACACAAATATAATTATCGATCGTTCGACTACCACGATTTTTTTTTGACAGCTCTTCTATAACTATCAGCCGAAGCGTTAAAAACTTGGGCCTGTTCGTTGATAGCACATAAGTTGGAATTCGTATATTTCTGATGTAAGTCAAAAAGTAACGGTTTTATGCGACAACTCTACAGACTTAAAACTGCCGGTGCCAAAAAAGCAATGCTCGTGCAGGCTTTGATTTTCCTCTCGTCAAATATGGTGACATGTGAGAACTCCATAAACTAGACCGACTTCTAAATAACTGCATTAGATTTGTTTTCAACCTTCGTAAATATGATCATGTGTTTTCCCATCGTGCACAATTGCAGTGGCTACCATGCGCCAACGACGCTCGTTACGGGCTCTCACTACTTTTATTCTTTTCTTGATTCTTCTTCCACCCTATTTACATATCTTCGCATTTCCAGTACCTTCGATCGACGATAACCGTCTTCTTCAATGTCCTATTCACCGTTCTGACTTTACGCACTCCTCTTTTTCTATTGAATCAATAACTTTGTGGTATGAGCTGCCTTCCGATATTAGGAAATTGTAACATGCCGAAGTTTGTTAAGAAACAGTACATGGCTGTGATTAGCGTACACACCAATACTTAATTTAATAATTGTTATTTTAAGCTCGAATCTGTTGTTGTCTAAAAAAAATAATAAGGTGTAAAAATAGAAGTGACTGACACCATACATATTTAATTACCAGCAGCTTGATGATTTCGATTTTGTGTATGTGTGTGTATCATTTTCGGTTGCGTATCAATTGCACTTTAATGAGAATCTAAATGGCAAAATGTAACTGCACGGTTTTAAATACATCACAGATTTTGTTCGAAGTCAAATGCAATGGAACATTGTCTGTGTTCAAAGTTAATTTGCGATCACCTATTACCACATCAAACATCAGTCAAACTACCTCATTTAACTAGCTAAATCTGGTTAGGTTTTGTGTGGATTAACAAAATAACTTTGTTTTAAATTTGTACGACAAAAATGTTTTCCTTTATAAACATTTCTACCAAAATGCTGGTTGATTGCTTACTTATTAATTTATACTTTTTAGAAGAAAACCCACGTTAAATTATTATAAACATACCTTTATACAAACGCTTTATAACCAATTTACGATTAAAAGCATTATAAAATTGGGCACGTCGCTCGCAGATGGGCAAATAAAATACCTATTGATCGAGACCTTAAAGGAGCCTTTAACAAATATCTAAGGAGCATAAAACGAAAATTACCATTCACCACAGGTAACATCTGAGAATAAACGGTCAAATGAATACCTCGAGGCGCTCGAAATTGTATTAAATTCTGTAAATTTAGCCAATAGAAACGAACAAAAAGAAATTATGCTTTTAAAAGGTTTATATACAAAAAGGGGAATATGAATCATAACTTATTACTTTCTAAAGAGAAAACAAAAGATATGTAATTTTTCGCGTAATGAGATTGGTAGATAATTTGAATGAAATATTTTCGGTAATGTTTGTCAAATGTCCAATGTGAGGCGTCGTATGGGGATGGGTCTGTGTGACCAGTTACATTTTTGCGCTTTTAGTTTGATTACTACATGTTCTGATCTACCGTTCCCTTCGATAGCTGAAGCTGTAAAGTTGTATGATGTTTTATATATTGACAATTTTCATTCATTCACTTAAGAAAGAAACACAAATAACAATATTTTTTTTTAAGTATGGGAATTATTTTGATATCTAATGAGAGATAGTCAAACCCTACCCTAATATCCGTGTAACATTATTCCACCGTCATAGAAAACGGACAGTGCACAAAAGTAAAGCATATGGTACAGACATCAGTTATTTCAACAAAATTTATTTGAAGAAGTAATAAAATTTATGAATTGATTGTGCTAATATAGAAAGACGAAACTGCCTATCAGTATTTGAAATCCTTGATCAACAGATTACTGGTTTTACTGGTGAGATTAGAAGAACATTAACCTGATGGCTAGTAATACGCTCTGCCCTTAAGAAAAGCAGCAGAAGGCGCTACAACATAGAATGCATCGTCTTGTTTAATCAGTAATTCGACTGGCAGCTGGGCTGTTTAAGACGGAAACACGAAATGTCGTGTTATATTTGCGTAAAAAGAAAAAAATTCTATCTTATATAAAAACATGTTAATAATAACCAACTCCGTGGCTTACTGGTATTGGTCCTTGTTTTACAAACCGGTGGTCGTGGGCTCGAATCCTGCAGAAAAACACATTGTGGTATTGTTATTTTCTTGTTTGTTAGAGCAATACGAGTCTACAACCCATGTCATATCAGCACCATATATAGCAGTCGTTATTGAACGACAGTATCTCTTAATTTGCTGACTACTATGAAACAAATTAAACAAAAAACCTTTATTTGATTGGATCACTCTGCGTATTACTGATATTTAAAAATCTTGCGATAATGAGTAGGAGAGTAACAAAATACTTTACCTAACAAAACATTGCACAAAATTATTTGGAGCCAAAATGTTTTATAAGTCCCTTAATTTAATCGCGTGTTTTCATAAATTGAGAAGTTATATTTCCATTTAGTAAAATAATATTGAAAAGGTCTTAATGTCTGAGCGTAATCTAGTTGCTTTGTTTAAGAATCCCACTAAACGTAGTAATTACATTAGTCTATAACCTAATTGTCTGAAAAGTAAGATTCCGGGTGTCAACACTATCGATATTTGTCGTTATAGGACGAGAATACTTTCCAATTTGCTGACAACCGTAATTAAAAAAAAAAAATATTGGTACGCTCCGCGTATTACTGATATTCAGAAATCTTACGATGCAAGAAAAATATATACTTTAACATAACATTGCACAAAACGCGTTGGTACCAAATACCACAATGTTTTATGTTTCCATTAATTTATACGCGTGTTTTTATAAATTGATATGTATTTTCTTCATACACTTAGTGAAATAATATTGAAAATGTCTGAATGTTATCTCGTTACTTTGTTTAAGAATCCCACTAAGCGTAGTAATTACAGTGAACGGCTGCGTTGGTAATTTATCCCAATATGTTATCTTACGTATTAGATGTTCGTCGACGTCGTGTATTGGCACGCAATTAATATTTATATTTAAACGTTTTTAATGATATACAATTTAATATGAAAAGTAAATAAACGCACACTTATACATATTGCATTGATGTTGAATTTATTAAAATAGCATACAATATAAGGTTAAGTCATAACATTAATGCGTAAAATGGCTTAAAATTATGAAAATAAGATTTTTTCACGTGACTATAACATACCGCGTTTAAAAGAAAAGTTAAAGTCATAATCTGTCGATTCTTAGCTCAAATACTGTCACTAGATCTAGTTTAAGTAAAAGCCTGTAAACATTAATCAATGTCAGTGTGATAGAGGTAAAGTCCACAAAAAGGCAATTTGGCCTTGTAGGATTGACACGTCTAGACTATCACTGTATGTTTTCGAAGGAGCTTACTTATCGGTCATTAATCATTTTAGCTATACTTTACGAACAAAATTTTCGCTTTATATACATATATATTAATTTAAACTCATATTTTATAAGTTTATCAAGTGATCCCATTAATAATCCCAACGATCGCATCAGATAAGATCTTTGACGAATATAAATACAACACATCGACAATATTACAATGATACAATGCAGCACGGTGTCACGTTTGAGCGTTATTAAATTAATACATTGGACGATTTAGTTCACAGTTTGAAAGGGAAAGAGAAACTTTAAAGAGACGTAGTTCAATGGTTTAAGTCAACTTATGTGTATAAACTCATATCGTAACATATGATATGAATGAACTTTCGAATTATAAAACGAATTTTTCAAATTTAACAAAATTTTAAGTAAACCAAAAATACATTTCAGAAGATAATATAATAAACATTTTAGTTTTATAAGCGTACGTGAATTTAAATATTTAAATAACTACTATTAAGTAATTTGCTTTTAACTTTACAATTTTATTGTTCAACTACTGTTGTTTGCGGTAAAACTGAAATTTTATACATACACAAATAGTAGAACTTTTTTTCAATGTCTGCTAATTGCTCTCGCTTTGTGACGGCGCTCACTTGGAATTCGCTTTTTTATGAATTAAAATGAAAATTTCAATAGATATTTTAGTACAAACATTTAAAAGCGTAGTAGTTCGATGTTGGTTCGGTAGCAATTATTGCGAAATTATCAGTTTTTGTATTTAATAATCCGTTTTGTTTTTTTATTAACAATAATATCTACCGTTTGTGGTATGACCATAATAAAGAGTTTTACTATTATTATTATTCCTACGGGGAATGAAATAATAATCTTAGATTACACAAACTTGCTTTTTGCTTTCCTTGAAAAGTTTAAGTCATGTTTAACTTTTTATGTCAAAAGTTAAACATCAGCTCTTGTTTTAAAAAGTTCACAAATAATCCTAAACTAAGACTTGGGAATTTATAAATTTAATGACAAATCCTAACCGCTTGTTCGGGATGACTTGAACAATTAGCGTATTTATTTTTTAAAACCCTTTTTTTCAACTAGAAACTTGTAACAGAATTATTGCCAACAAAACCTTACTAGATTTAGATAGTTAAATGGAGTAGCTGGACTGACGTATGTGGTAATAGGTGACCGCAAATTAACTTCGAACACGGGTGATTTTCCATTGCATTTGACTTCGAACACAATCTGTAAAGTATTAAAAACAGAGAATTTGCATTTTGACTTGGGATAGAATTGATAAGGTGTATTTGGTACGCGTCTAAAAATGATATACACACACACAGAAAATGGAAATCATGAAATTACCGTTAATTAAATATTGTATGATGTCAGTGACTCCTATTTTCAAATCTTATTTCTTTTTAATTAGTTCTTGAGACACAACAGCAGATTCAATGTTAAAATAACAATTATTAAATTAAGCATTGGCATGTAAGCCAGTTACAGGCATGTACTGCCTCTTATAACACGCTATGGCATGTTACAATTATAACAATAAAACTAAATTATTATAATAGCGAACCAATTTTACAAGTTAATGACTTAACGGAATAAAAAAAACTACATTTTAACTAAAATATTAATAACACAATTGGTTTTAAAATACTTCAAAGTTATATTTCTTTTAGTGTACAACAGATTACTTTTTCAAGTTTGATGTATAAAAGACTCTTTAGAGTAATTGTTATAAATAATATGGCCTATATGTCTGTAGATTTTATTGAAGCCAATAATGCTTAGTAGGTGCACTTTTGATTTCACATTCACTTTCTTCAGTAGTAATTGTTCCACGTAAAAAGGTTTGATAGGTGATTGGTCCTCTTTTTATAGGAGACCGTCTGGGGTAGTATCACTGCGGTGCCTATTTCTGCCGCAAAGCAGTAGTGTGAACCATTACTGTGTTCTGGTTTGAAAGGAAAAAAAATGCATATTTACCGGGTAAACGAGACCGAACATCCTATGTCCGGTAGGCACCACGATGAAGATACCACTGGTATTGCCTATGTCTATGGGTGTCGGTGATCACTTTTCATCCGGTGGCCCAACTGCTCGTCTGCCTGAATAAAAACAATATAAAAAGGACTTTATTTCTTTTATGTGAACTTTGAAATTCAAGTCCATACTATTATGAACTCCGTAATTTCCCCCCAAATTTAACAATAGGTATTACTGATAGGAACATTGATGTGATGGATTTCAAATAAATCATATAAAATTATTATATTATCGCACAACGCAACTGCATCCCTAGTATCACCACCACTTTAATAGCTCGCGATCCACCACTGCGCGTTTCACACGCCTCTTCCTGCCATGCACTGCGGTGTTTCCGACCGGTGTTACTTAGGGTCTTTCAAGTACCCTACCCTTTCCTAATACCTCAACTGGTGTTGCCAATGTCCATGGGTGGCGGTAATCATTTACCATCAGTTACGCTGCCGAATTCCTTTGTATATATTGGAATATCATCGTATTAGAGTAATCTGAGTGCTACTAATCGATAGAAGATCTGAAATTGGATCATTCGTGAAAGACCTCTGCTCGACCTTTTTCAACACATAAGGCAGGATGCTGTATCTCGCATCATTGAGCTTGCTCCTTAAAAGCTAACACAGCATTTTATCGTTCTGATAATAATAGCACGTTAAAAACCTGGAATATTTTAAAAAGAGACTATACAAAGGTGTATCTCAAATAGCTCTTTCTATTACGAAAATATGTAATACATAGATTCCTGCAATATACTGGACATTAATAAATCTACTTCTATGTAATAAATCTGCCTTACATTAATAAAAAACGTTTTACCGGTTCCATTGTATCATTACCACAGATTATGTCGAACAGCGTTACATGCATAAATAAAATCTGTACCGAAAATCTTCCTAGTATTTCACTTGTATTTCAAATGGCTAACTTACGAACGAAAGCAAAAATCACCGCAAAGCATTCCCAAAGCAAAAGCAATTACCAAAGCGCATTTTTTCAAAAAACTATTTAATTGGTACTGTGCAGATGGAAAATTCAATTTCAATTGCAAGAAATACTTTTGGTAGGGAAACTGACGTTTCGGTCTGGATTAAATTTCTTTTATATTATTGATTGCTAATATTCTAATTTTCAAGTCTGTTATATATTTATGTAACATTGTAGTATAGAAAATTATGGTAACAAGTTTGACATACACCGTTTTTGTGTCTAAAAATTTAAACATTTTTATTGAAATTATTGTTCAGTCACCGTTGCTGCAGACGTTTCAAAATCAAAAGATTTTTTGTCTCGACGACTACTAACTTTTTATAACTGTTAAATATTATTTATAATAAATCAATCTATCAGCTAATGGATAACAACAGCACTGGTCCACCTATCACTAACCAGAATCTTCTCTTTGGTTAATGTTCACCCAAGGCAAGGTTTTGCAGGTACTCTAAGATCGCTTTTTATCGATAAAAGATATCACAAAACAGTTCCAAGTCTTCTCATTGTAACGATTGAGCAAGGAAACGCAGAAAGCGACGGGTGTTTTATGTTTGCTTCACATCGTGCTGTGCCCACTATTTGAGTTTTTTTGATATTTCCTAATTGGTGCGTATAGGTAATTACATTCGTGACATTTAACCCGACAGCTGATGACATTAGCATCAGCTGTAGCGGTAATTCGTCGAAAAGCTGAAACTAAATAGGCATTAATATGCCAATAACGCATAGTTTTTCTATAAAATTTAACGGGAAAGTATTTAAATTTGCACTAAGCAAATTCAGCTGCTTAACGATATGACCCAAAAATATTAATCTTTTTTTAATATTTTATGTGTAATATAATAAAATTCTTGTAAAAGTCGTATGTCTTCTTTGGCGTATGACGTATTTTATGTTTCGATTACATTTTGTGGCACAAGATTTATTGCTTTCAATTTTTATACTTCGTTCACTTTGAATGAAACGAAGTGTAATGATTTGACCGACGGGAGACCGTGGCGGCTATAAATATTATATTTAGTTTTCGCTTTTACTACTATCATAGATAGTGTTAGTTCGCCGAAATTTATGAACTAGTTGACTGTTGAATTATAATGGAAGAATGAAAGGCCAATGGGAAAGTAAGTAAGTACTTAAGTAACTTTGTGTTTTTTTTTTAATAAACATACTTATTGCTATGGCACACTGAAAATGAAACATTAGTAATTATAAATAACATACACGCTCTTGGCAAATTCTAACATGATACCGTATGAAGCCTGCCTAGTGAACAGATCCATTGATTTTCACTGTATCCAATTAATCCTTTTAACAAATGAGGGAACGCTGCCATTTAACTAATTGCGGTTTGGACCCAAGAAGTGAGTCCCTTTTTTGACCGAATTTCCCGAAGGAGATACTTTAGTTTTAAGTGAATTTTTATAGGTTATCTTGTCGCTCCGATCTTTGTGTTTTGAATTTGATCATCCCTTATTATTTCGATAAAAAGCGGCTCTCATATGGTTACCTTAATAGTTTATATATAACTATTGATATTAAAGAAATGAACAAAATTTCAAGTCATATACCATAATCCTGAAAAAATGCTTATTTGAAGTAAACGTAAGCAATGGTCCTCATAAACGTACTTTTTAAAAGTAAAAATACTTAAAAACTGCTATCAGGTGATTAAATAGTTTATTTTAAGCCAAACGGTTTAGTCCTTATGCACAAGTAAATATGTGCATAAAAAAGAACTCAATTTAATGTTGATAACAAGTTTTTTATAATAGATCTCAAGTACGGCAGCTGAATTCGTAAGGAAATGGCGTAAAAAATGGGTTTACTAACCAGTTAATTAACAACTACCCTTCAGTTTTTGTTTTTAAATGGTTGTCTATCTAAAAAAAAAACACATAACGTATCAATTTGCTTATCAAAACCACCTTACTTTCCTTCCGCCGATCGGGAGTTTTCACCTTAAGAATGTTTCGCCTGTTCAATTTACTATCCTTAATTTTTTTTTTCAACCAAATTGCCCTTGAAGTGTAAATGCTCAATTATTCCAAAAAAATTTGGCCAATTTTGAAAAGATTAAAAAACCTATTAATTTCATAAATTAACATAGCCAAAAGATTTCTTTATTTATCATTAACATGTAGGTATTTGAATTACTATTACAGAACATTTTGCAATGTAAAGCCAGCGGCTGTCATTCTCGATGTCATGTACGCCGCCGCGGCACGTCTGCCTCCGGAGTTTAAATTTATAATTCAACAGAGGAATATTCATTATTTATT
This sequence comes from Lamproptera curius, assembly GCA_029286875.1. Taxonomy (NCBI): domain Eukaryota; kingdom Metazoa; phylum Arthropoda; class Insecta; order Lepidoptera; family Papilionidae; genus Lamproptera; species Lamproptera curius. The sequence goes on along the minus strand of JAGSMT010000207.1, from coordinate 516,935 downwards.
AACTACCCTAATCAAACATAATTGATTCTAAAACAATTTTATGCTAGCGAAAAAAATATGTTTGTGCCAGTTTAAAACGTGATATTAGAATAGCATTTGCATAGTATGTTTATTCCAAAAAAATTATCCTTAGTAGTACAGAAGTCGAGGTGAAATTTCTAAACTTTTTTAGTTAAAAAGATATGCGTTCGAGCTGGACGGGCTGGCTACGACGTTCTAACGCATCTTTTCTTTGGCTTTTGTACATCTGATCATTAAAATAGTCAAAACTCAGATGCCTCTCAGTACCGGCCGATTGCAAGAACTGCATTGTTCTTCAATTAAAACGTTGAATAGTAATTTCATTTAACGTAATAATTGAAATAAAGTGCAATTTAAATGTTTCCACATGCACTTACATCATATATGTATGTTACGTCATAACATATGCTTCGTTAACTTGACACATATTGATATATCATTAAATATGAGCTCTTGTAAAACAGTCATGCATATAACAGAAGACCTGGCAACTAAAAAGTTATGCCTCACTATAACTGAGCTAAATAAAATTAAAAACATGCACTTTATCTGGAATCAACATCAAAAAGTGCTCATCGTTAACATAATATAACAAGTTTAAACAAAAACTATATTGGTTAACCTCACACCATGATTCCGGTTTCCAAAGCACACCCCAATGCCGGAGGTCGGGGTTTCGAATCCGCGGGGACGCAACAAATTTTCAATTGTTGTTTTGGTTGGTTGGGCAAGGGGCCGATCCCCAACTGTCTGAAAAGTAAGATGATCCATGCGTCGGATGGGATGTAAAAGTCCAAACCCACCAACCCGCATTGGACCAGCGTGGTGGGATACGGTCCACCCTAATGGATAAGGGTGTAATTGGGGTTGGTCTATGTCCAGCAGTGGATAACGAAAGGCTGATGATGAGAATAGTGTATATTAAAATGGTTATTTACTGTTTGAAGTCGGCCAATGTTTTCGGTAAATTTTTATGTTATAAATCTATAGTAATAACTAGCCAAGTTTTCTGTTCATATAAAAACGCAAACACTTCAAATAATATAATTTTATTTGAGAATATTATTCAGTCTAAAAGTTCCTTTCCAATCATAAATTGTAGAACCCAGAATGAATTTTGTTTTGTTAATCTCATTAAAGAATGGTAGCACCCATTTAATTTTTAAGGCATTTTGTATCGAACCATTGTTTAAACTTGATAATCTGTTTATTAATTCGTGCTAAGTTCTTAAAATCTCTTATCCTAGTTTTAGTACTTTTAAAATTAAAATTTTTCTTTTCTAAAAACAGTTTATCATTAGAGATAACTAACCAAATTTTTTGCCAAATTATTATTTTTATAATGCCAAACGGGATGGTTTCCAAATAGCTAATGGGAAGGATGAATTAGGGGAGTCCAGCATGGGCTAACAACCAGGCTGGGATGATGATGATGAATGGAAACTACGATTTATTCACATAAATATAATATGATTGAGATAATTATGCTTAACGTATAGCTTTTAAAAACAACTGTTCTTTATTAAAGATAAAGTACACAAATATATAAACCTTTTAAGATAAATGATATGCCTTATAATCCCCGTGACCCGGTTCTTTTATAGATTTTTAAAGCAATGGCCAATACTGCTAGGCCCACATTAATGTTATTAACATAAACAAAAAATATTGATGTACTGTATGCATATGGCAAATTTTGTTATTAATTCGAATCAGCGATCCTCAGTTAATTGTACCTCTTAACGAGCCACGAAGTTAAAGAATTTTCGTACTTCGTTTACAAAAAACATAGTCCATGATATAATTTAAAACTTCGTTACTACCCCTTCAACTATTTCTAAAAATTTAAATATTAACAATTATGCGATTTATGAAGGCAGCGTTGAACAATTTTGTATATAAACTTGTATTTAAGTATCATTTCTATTCTCATTTTATATTACTTGAAATCAGGACTATTAAATTAAACGTTAACGGGACAATATTTGATTAAAAAACCTAAAATAATAAACTAAAATTAATATAACTTTTGCAATCGTTATTTAACTTCTTATTTAAGTTTTAAAGCGCAGCCTAAATAAGGGTTTTGTGTTTGACGTTTTATTAAAAACCAAAGTTTTCTTTTTTTTGCCCATAAAATCTTATAATTATGGATTAAGTTAATTAAACCGGAACATCAGAAATTTGAAATATTTAGTAGATATGTGGAAAAATAGTATAAGTAAAAAAAGGAAGCATGGTAATAATTTCAATAATAATATAAAACAAACAACATTACAATCTAAAGTGGATATTGATCATTAGGCGGAAAGTGTTCTTTTTTTATTAATTACAGATTAAAACCACTACTTTAAATGATCTGTGAAGTAACTAATCGAATGAATTGAAACAATTGTTCGGGTCAATCACAACCCGTAGTGATTACATTCCAAACGCTGCCTGAACCGTAAAAGATAAACTTAAACCATGTTCTACACAATTGTATTTCTTTAAATGGTCTATAATAAAGTCTGCGACTGCATGTTCCTATGTTTTAAGAATAACCCGCAACAGCCATTTTAATGTAAAACATTGTTAAAATTTTCAATATTTATACATTTAAGGTAAAATTGTGTTATTTTACATAAAATTTATTGCAATTAAAAAAAATCTTTATTACATGTGCATAAAACGTCTGCTACATGACAATTTAATTAAATGATTTTTTTTTAAATATTATAGATTTAAAATGCAGTGGTGAAAATCACGCGGTAGTTTCTTGCAGACGTTTTTTTTTTTTTTACGGCTGACTCACGTTGGTGGAGTTAACCTACAACCCGGCGGTTCGAGGGCTGTGCAACTTTAAGTGTGCACAGACTTCACCTCTATTCTGTGGCTTAGCTCCGAGGGACCCCTGAAGGGGGACCTCGGCTCGGGCTGCCACTTCTTTATCCCGTAAGCGGGCTTGATCGAGGGTGCCCAAGAGGGCCGAGCCTCGGCTCGATCAGCCGCTGGTCAGGTCCATGCCTATACCCGTTAGCAACATTTATCGAGGGCGCCCCGGTGGGCCGAACCTCGGCTCGATAATTTGCTTTTAGGACTTATTAGTGGAAAGTATTTACCGCCCTATCTGGTTGGTGAGAATCGGCCTGGTACGTGCCGATATCTGTTATACGGTGTACTAGTTTGCCCTCGACGGCGAGGACAAGATGTGTTGCGTCTTAGTGAGTTAAAACGTGCTTGCACGATTGTAATCTCATCGTCCGGATCTGTAATCGCGTTTCGCGCTCTTCGATGGATGTCGTTTTTAGCGAGTGAAATTGTTGGTTCGTAAGCGGCGGCGCTCCGAACTAGATCGTTTGGGTGTTGCGAAGCCGAGTCGAAATATCGGATAGAAGCTTGTTTTAGGTACTGTTTGATTGTGGGTACTTCAGATCCAGGTGCAGGTCAATGTTGCGCAGGTACATGGCGCACCAGTGGCCCTGCGCATGAATCTGTTTTGCAGGACTTGAAGCTTGTCAATGTGGGATTGCTTTGCATGTGCAAAGACGGACTGGCATATGTTAAAATTAGCGATGACTGTCTTGTATAACAACATTATTGCAGAGATAACTTGCTTTAGGATTTATTAGTGGAAAGAGTCGACCTAAAACGTAGGCCGCTCTGTTTCGACCCACTCTTGCAGAGGGCACTTTGTCACTTTATATAATATCTCTTATAGTGTGTAGTATAGCGCAATATAGCGCAAAATGGTTATTTACTGTTTAAAGTCGGCCATCGTTTTCTGGTAAATTTTTATGTTATAAATGTATAGTGACAACTATGACCAGTTTTCTGTTCATATAAAACGCAAACACTTCAAATAATATAATTTTATTTGTGAATATCATTCAGTCTAAAAGTTCCTTTGCAATCATAAATTGAAGAACTCAAATGAATCTTTTGTCTGTTAATCTAATTAAGACAATGGTAGCACCCATTTATTTTAAGGCATTTTGTATCGACCATTGTTTCATTACTTGATAATCTGATAATAAATTCGTGCTAAGTTCTTAAGAATCTCTACCCTAGTTTTAGTACTTTTAAAATTAAAATTTTTCTTTTCTAAAGCAGTTTATCACGAGAGATAACTAGCTAATTTTTATAACAAAATTATTATTTTTATACTGGAAACCATTCCCTAATGGAGAAGGCATGAATTAGGGGAGTCCAGCACTGGACTAACACAGGCTGATGATGATGATGAATGGAAACTACGATTGCTATTCACATAAATATAAACATGTGATTGAGATATTATGCTTAACGTATAGCTTTTTATAAAACAACTGTTCTTTATTAAAGATAAAGTACACATATATAAACTCTTTAAGATAATATGATATACGTGTATAATCTGCCCGTGACCGGCAGACGCCCCTGACGTTTTCTTTACAGATTTATAAAGCAATGGCCAATACTGCTAGGCCAACATTATTGTTATTTACATACAAAAAAAATATTGATGTACTGTATGCATATGGCAAATTTTGTTATTAATTCGAATCAGCGATCCTCAGTTAATTGTACCTCTTAACGAGCCACGAAGTTAAAGAATTTTCGCACTTCGTTTACAAAAAACATAGTCCATGATATAATTTAAAACTTCGTTACTACCCCTTCAACTATTTCTAAAAATTTAAATATTAACAATTATGCGATTTATGAAGGCTGAGCGTTAGACAATATGTATATAAACGTGTATTTAAGTAACATTTCTACTCTATTCTCATTTTTATATACATTGAAATCAGGACCATTAAAATAAACGTTAACGGGACAATATTTTCGATATACAAAAAACCGTAAAATAAAAAACTAAAGTTAATATAACTTTGCAATCGTTATTTAACGTCTCTATTTAAGTTTTTAAGCGCAGCTTAAATAAGGGTTTTGTATTTGACGTTTTATTAAAAACCAAAGTTTTTTTTTTTTAATTTAGCTGACATAAAATCTTATAACTATGGAGTTAAGTTAATGTAAATGTTTTTAACATCAGAAATTGCAAACCGTATTTAGTAAATATATAAGAAAATAGTATAAGTAAAGAAAGCACGTCAAACTTTAAAAATAATAATATAAGCAAACAACATTACAATCTAAAGTGGATATTGATCATTTGAGCGGAAAGTGTTCTTTTGTTACTAATTACAGATTAAAACCACTACTTTAAATGATCTGTGAAGTAACTAATCGAATGAATTCGAAACAATTGTTCGGAGATCATTACGCGAGTGCCTCTAAAACCCAAATGTTTCCATTCAAATAAGCCCTTAATGCTTACTATATCTATAATACTAACATAAAAATATTAAAACAAATGAAAAATATATTTGAAGATGTCAACTTTAATTTATTTGGTTTTGACCTTATATAAGAGGACAACGTAGCCACCCTAAAAGAGCATAAAACCCTAAGCCTCGATTTGTGGCGTTTTATGGTACCTTTCTTATAACAAGCGTCTACTTCTTACTATCAGAGAAACATGTTTACCGATGTAACTGTATATAAAAAATATAAGAAACATAATTTTCAAACGCGTCTTCTAATATCATGATTGACGTATAGACGTTCAAGTCTTTATTTTTCGTAGTTCATTTTACGATATAAATGAAAATGCTAAAATTAAAAAATAGAGAAACTAACTAACTAGTAAGCAAATAATAATAGAAGAAAAACATTGAACGTCAAGCATAAAAATAAAATATATCTATTAAATTACTTTCATCTTTTAAAATTCTTAGTATGTAAGATCTAACCGTGAGGGTAATTTAGGATAAAAATTTGATATTCAATCCTATACTTCGATTGTTTTGCCTCAACTCGACTATATTTAAATTCTTTGAAATGTTTTGCTATAGAGGAAGATAAGACATCTTAATTTTTAATCTCGAACGGTGATTATTAGCAAAACCTCTGAATAATGTTATATCTAGTTATTTTTGAGTCTCTCTGGCTGACTGGCCTCTGACTCTTCAATGGGTGCCTGCTAAGCAGAGAAACAGGGCCTATCTATCCTATCACAACATCGTATTAGGTCCCTGTACCAAGATGAGCTCCGAACCGTCACGGTGAGGAGGTCACAGGGATGGAGTTGGGACCACTTTGTGGAACGTTGTGGTGAGGTGTTACACTGAACCCTGACTTCAGGTCGGCTGTGATTCTAGCCACCACCGGGTTAGCTGAAGGTCTAACGTATACGGCTGCTAGGTCTAGTGGTGCCTCTAAAAATGCTAGGTTTTATGCTTGTACATACATATATCAATATACATATATACATACATAATGTTTTATTAATATCTTTTGTTTTTTAAATTATGTGTAGTATCTAGGTTAATGCAAGACACACATCACACATCATCAGCCTTTGTTAGTCCACTGCTGGACATAGGCTCCCTAATACACCCTATCCATTAGGGGTTTGGACCGTATCCCACCACGCTGGTCCAATGCGGGTTGGTGGGTGGACTGACTTTTACATGCCCATCCGATGCATGGATCATCTTACTTTTCAGACAATTGGGTGATCGGCCCAAATTGCTCCTAACCAACTAGGAAACAATAATGAAAATTTGTGTGTCCCGCAGGATTCGAACCCACGACCTCCAGTTTCTAAAGCACACGCCCATACCACTAGGCTACGGAGGCAGTCAATGCGAGACAGTAATATGATATATCAGTGTCAGTCCACTGCTGGACTTAGGCCTCCCAATGACGATTGAAGATGCCCTAAACACAATTCGAAGAGATAACACATTTTCCTTTTTGCTGATGTTTTTAACAAAATGCTTAAATTTTTTAATAATCTTTTAATTTTTCTTAACAAAATGATTTGAATTATTTCAAAGTTATACGTTATAGAAACGATTTGAAAGTCAGAAGCTAATGCGTTCTAAGCTGATAAGAAAAAACCACCCTTAATATTTTCGTCTATGTCTTCATAACATTCAGCCCTATCTCAATGCTCTCAGGCTTTAAAGATAAGTCATTATTTATTAGTCTTAGCACTGATACTTTATATTAAATTGTAATAGGCTGAAGAAAAACATAGAAATAAATTATAAAAAATCGTATTAATTCAATAAATAAATAAGAACAGGTTAAGTCATATATTTGAAAAAAAAGACCATTTTCAAAGTTTTAATCGAAAGATGGTCGAAGTAGGGTAACAGCTGGTAAATAATAAAAGTTAATAAACATGTAATGATTTTAAACAAAGAAATTGTTCATAAAGAAACAATAAAAACGCTGATATTGATTGTTTTAGGGTAAAATTTTCCATTGTCACTAATTACAGATTAACCCTTTAAATGATCTGTGAAGTAACTAATCGAATTAATTTGATACAATTGTTTGGAGAACCTTTAAAACCGAAATCTTTCCATTCAATTAAGCCCATAGACCTTAATAACGAAAATTTTAAATTCTAACTTACAAATTTTGTGTTTTTATCACCTTCATCATCATCATTATCATCATAAGCAGCCTCTATCAGTCCACTGCTGGACATTGGCCTCTTTCAATGAACGCCAAGACGGCCGATCGCCTGCTACTCGCTGCCAATTTGAACCATCTGCCGCACGGAGATCACCATCCCACCTGGCCGGGGGTCCCATCGGCTATCCCTTCTTTTGACCACGTGACCGGCCCACTGCCACTTCAACGAGCTAATTCTTTTCGCTATGTCGGTATATTTCGTTCTTTGCCGGATGAATTCATTGCGAATTTTATCCGTCAGAGAGACTCCAAGCATAGCGCGTTCCATAGCACGTTGAGCTACGGCAAACTTGTGGACCAGTCCGATAGTGAGAGACCACGTTTCTGCCCCTTAGGTCATGACGGGGAGTACTTATTGGTTAAAGACTTTTGTCTTTTAACCTTGCGGTATCGAGGACGTAAGAATGTGGTGTAGCTTCCTAAATGCTGCCCAGCCCAACTGAATCACCTGAATATAAATAAAATAAAATAAAAATGTTTTGACATGTGTCAACTTTAAAATTTTTGGCTTTGGCCTAACATTGGAGGATTTCGGTTCGGAGGGCAACGTAGCGAGTGGTGAGTGGATTTGAAGCGTTTAATGCCAAATTTCTAATAGGTAGGGCATATCGTTTACTACCAGGTAAACAAAGGTCTCGCCCGTTAATTCGTTGGTACCAAAATAATAATGAAAAATAAACATAATTTTCAAACACGTCTTCATCTTACTTTATTTATACCATCGTTGACGTAGTCCAAGTGTTTATTTATTGGTAGTTTATTTTACCGTAACGCAATTAATTAAAATACTGTAATAAAAATAAAAAGTAATAAATATACAAAACTAAAGATAGGATTTGCTACCAAAATTGAAAAATTTAGATCATAATCCAACCCCGTTGGACTGACCTTGGATAAAAATTTGCATCCAACGTATATTGTATTACAGATTTAACATTTCTTATAAATTTATAAATTATTTTGATTGTTATGTCTTAACACAAATATATTTAAAATTCTTTAAAGTGTTTTTTGTAGAGTGTGTTGAAGTACATCAAAACTTTTTATTCTTTCGTCTCGAACGTTGATCCTTAGGCAAAACCTTTGAATAGTTAAACAATTAGTTATTACTTTGGTTGTCAACTATTTTTTTGGTGTCTATAAGCTGTTACAGGTTAATTAAATACTATAACAGCTAAAAAACTCTTATTTTCAATGTTTTGGTTACAAAATGGTATACGTATAGGCATATGATGTTTTTATATACTATACTTCTTCTTCTCATTCTGGTACACTCTTACAGAGCGAAGTCGAGCATTATGTCTACGTAGGGTTCTAGAGACTCGTGGACTATACAGCGCCACTCTGTCTCGAGAGCTGTTTTTCTTGAGCATTCGTTAACATGTGTTGACAGACTGGCTTTTTTCTGGTCGTCCATCTCATCGGCGATCTTCCTTTAGCTCTGACACCTTCCACTCTTCCTTGAACAACAGGAGGCGCTCTATGGAGGTTCCGTCCGTCGATTCACGTGCCCAAAGAAATTGAGGATGCGGGACCAACATTATTGTTTTATATACTTACGCGTTATAAAATAAATCTATTAAACTATTAATAAATCAATTGAATAAACTGGGAACACATGATAGCTAGTATCAACTATTTAAAATATATATATATAAAAATCGGAGCACTAAGAGCAAAGTAATTACGTATAAAAAGCTCCTTCTTTTGCGAATCAGCTTAAAGTTAGTAAAAGGAATTGAATTATTTAAGAACAGTTTAAATCATATGTTGTCGTGATGAAGCATAATAGCATTTGTGTCCATTTATTCCAATATAATAAAAGAGTTATTCTTTTATATATATTAATACAAAAAATACATGATTACTATAAAACCACATTTTATCACTTCAATTTAAAATATTCTAACGTAGCCTCTAAAATACTGCGTAGCGTCTAGACAGGGTTTTAAATCATTAAAATTAAAATTTATTTGAAAAGAATCTCTCTATTACTTTAAATAACTGATATCATTACTAACGCTTAAATTTTGTGTTACTTTATAATAAACAACATGTTAAAATTGAAAGCGTAATAAGGTGAAATTGATATTCTTGTATGGTTTTTTTATGCTGACAAAGTGAGATTTTCTCTTTAAAACTGTCTTTCAAAGGTTATATATTCTTTAAGCGATTAAAATTATCAATACTTCAGTTTTATCTATTTGTACGGTTTTTTTTTAAATATGCCTAAAATTTATTTGTATAAGAGCTTCTACGACGTTTTCATCGTAATAGGAAAAAATATCTCTAAACACGTATTAAAATGCCAGTGGCATTAAATCCGCTTTTTAACTTGTGCAGAAAGAGTAAATAAATAAATAGCAAACACGATTTAATTAGCAAAGGATTAAATCACGTATTGATAAATGATAAATCCTGTTATATATGCACTTTACGGTCAATAATCTTTCAATTTATTATTTCTCTTATCGTGAATCTTATTAAATACAGTGTTTAACGTTTACATTACATTTAGGTTATACTGTAAATCCCTTTCCAACGTTTATGAAAGCAAAACGATCTACCTAGGCCAAAGATAACTTGTGTATATGTTTTGCTTTGATGGATCAAGTTTTTATTAATTTTAGAACTTATATCGATAATTTACCGGTGGAGGTACCTTTTTACAGGGACTTACATCAGGAGTATGGTACCACCGCGATCAGCTTCACTCAAATGCACAAGGCAAAGATAGTGTGGATGTTTGCTTGATGAGTTATAATTCAGCGAAGCTTATGATGCGCCAGATTCTGTTGGACATCAAGTGTTTCGACCTTATTGAGGTTAGACCCAGAGGAACGTACACGCGACCTTCAGTTCAAAATGCGCAGTGATGGTGACGGCCGGTCACGTGCTCGTTAACGCATGACCTGTTTTACTCAGTTCTTTCAAGGAGACCTGAGTTGTCAGAAGATTCACAGGTTGCATTTTCCGAAATCCGCAGATGTGAGATGTCCAGCCGTTCACATTTATCCAGTCTCCGTGAGGTCCGATGTCCGCGCGAGAATTTCGGAGCAGCACGTCCCTTTTCGACACCGCATCCAGAGGGATGAAGCCTCAGTCTGCCCACGTCTTCCTGGCGTCGACGAACGCGATTCGAGCATGACACTCGTGGAACGCGGGCAGCAGATTGATAGCTCGATGTGTCGTGACACTGGCTACACGCTCGCCGCACTGTGTGGATGTGGTCTATGGTGCTAACCCTCGAACCCGTCCTGTTCTCGAGGCTGCGCTCGTCGAGTTTCGTGCCAAGACGATTCGGATGACCCTCGAAAACAACTTGATGCCATGAATCAGGAGCGATATTGCGATAATTCTTCAAAAGGGTTTTATCACCTTTTTGAAGAATAATACGACCAGACCCCTATGCCATGCCTCAGGAATTCAGAAGTTCCGACGTGACTCCGTCCTCTCCCAGGGGCTTTCCATTTATAAGTTGCTCAAGAGCCCTCGATTTCATCTAGGCCGATTTCTGGAAGATCCTCCGTCACATGGCGGGTAAGAGTGGCTCGAGAATCCTTCTCATTCCGGCTCCGGGTGTGCCAGTGCGACGCGTAAAGTAAACGCTATATTGAACCATTTTTATTGCATCGCGAGGCAGACGAGCAGTCAGGGGCCACCTGATGGAAAGTGGGCACGGACGCCCATAGACATTGGCAATACAGGTATCTACCAATGCACTGCCTACCGTAAGACAAGACTTGAACATCCCTATGTCTTACGGTACTTACGAACTTCGAATTCCTGAGGGCTGGCATGAGGGGTCTGGTCGTATTATTCTTCAAAAAGGTGATAAACCCTTTGAAGAATTATCGGCCAATATCGCCCTGATTCATGGCATAAGTTGTTTCGAGGGTCACTCGAATCGTCTTGCCGAAAACTCGACGAGGCCCAGCCTCGAAATGGGCCGGTTCGAGGAGGCACCATAGACCACATCCACAGTGCGGCAGGTTATAACAGAAGACACATGATATAACCAGCCCCTGTTCTGCACTATGTCTGTCGAAGGCCAAAAGTGGGCAGACTGAGCCCATCCCCTGCCTATGCACCGATGACGACAAGGAGACGTCAAAGTCTCCGTTTCCCCGCGCTTGAGGACATTCAGGACGCTCAACTGGAAGGACATGGCAAAGGAAAGCGAGTACATCACATCTGCGATTGCGGAAAATGGTAAAGTCTGGCTGGATCTTCTGACGATCAGTCTCCGGATGAACTGTAAAACCATCTGTTTAACGAGCACGTTGATCCGGGACCGATCACATGACAACTTCCCTCAAGTGGCGGGTGTACCGTTTCCTAGGCAACCTCCAACTAGTCAGAAACAACTTTGGAGTACCAGAGGATTCGGCTGGGCGGAGCTGCCTAGCTCGCCGAGTCTTTCGTCACCCATTCCAAGTGCCCCAAATCAAAGCTTCGATCATGCGTCCTACCCGGTATGACCTCGATATGCCAGACTTGGACACTTAGGTTGACTGGTCTACAAATTTAAAGTCGCTCAGCGAGCATGGAGGGCGAAGCTGGAGTTCTCTGAAGGACCGCATCAGAAATGATGTGATCCGTCAGGCCAAAGTCACCGACATAGCCCACCGGATTAGTGCTGAAGTGGCGGAGGGCCGGTCATTAAGCCGCAGAACTGACGACCGTTGGGTAGAATAGTTCTCGGGAGAGACCGAGGCTCGCCGCGTAGTGGGGACGCCCTGCGGCAAGATGGGTGACGATATTCGCATAGGCCGGTGGGGCTGGATGGAGAATAGCCGAAGATCGGAAGCGGTGGCGTGCATTAGGGGAGGCCTATGTCCATCAGTGGACTGACACAGGCTGATGATGATGGTTTACTTTACTAAAATAAAACATAACTAAGTAAGTTGTGAAAAAAATATCAAGTCCTTCGTTCATAAAAGAATAGTTTAAGCTTCAATATTTTTCAATCATTTTAATACAATAAGCTTACATTGATAATCTTTTGTGATGTTCCATAAAACAATAAATAGAAAATGGATAAACTTGTTATAATACGCGCGTGATGTTACTCTAACACCTTTGTCGTGACAAAAACAATTATGCTCAGTACGTTAAAAGCAACAGGGTAAGTATAAACAGATTATTAGGTATGTAGGTAATAGAAAGGACAACAAGCTACTAGATTTGGGAACCTTGATTTAATTAATATTCCAAACAAAGACTTGAACACAGAAACATTGAATGCAATCGATTTGATGTTGCTACGCTTGATGGTTGGAACTAACTAAAGTTAGAAAAATTAACTGCTCTTATGTATTTTAAATGTTTAAGCGCGTCCATAACATTTTCGTATATTAACGGTTCCTTAAAAATATTTTAAAATAATTATATTGGTTCCGGGAGAGAAAGGGGAATTTAAGGTTTCCCCCGTTTTCCCCCCAAAAGGCCCGGTTGGGGCCCTTTAAGGCCCCCTTGGGTTCCCCTTTTTAAAAAAAAGGGAATTAAAAATTTCCCCCAAAAACCCCGGGGGGGGGGGGAAAAACCCCAAAAGCCCACCAATTAAAAGTTTGGGGTAAGGGGGAAAACCCGGAAATTAAGGTTGGGGGGTTTGGAAGGGGACGAATTTCCGGCAAAAGGGGGAAGGGCCCTGGGAAAATTGGGGAAAAAGGGGGGCGGGGTTTGGGGGGGTTTTGGGGGCCCGGGCCTTGGGGGCCTTTTCCCAAACAAAAATTTTTGAAAAATTTTAAATTTTAAAAAAAAAATTTAAAAAATTTAAAAAAAATTTTTTCAAAAAAATTTGGTTTTAAATTTTCCAAAAAAATTTTGGAAAAAAATTTTTTTTTTTCCCAAAATTTTTTTGGAAAAAAAATTTCACCTTTTTTAAAAAAAAGGGAAAAAAATTTTTAAAGGGAAAAAAAAAAAAAAAATTTTAAAATTCCAAAAGGGGAAAAAACCCAATTTAAAAATTTCCCAAAAAAAAAAAAAAATTAAAAATTTTTTTTTTTGGAAAACCCCAAAAAATTTCTTTGTTTTTTTTAAAATTTTAAAAAAAATTTTTTTGGGGGAAAAAAAAATTTTAAAAAAATTAAAATTTTTGGGGGGGGAAAAACCGGTTTTTAAAAAAAAAAAAAAATTTTTTAAAAAAAAAAAAAATTTTTAAAATTTCTTAAAAAAATTTTTGAAAAAATTTTAAATTTATTTTAAAAAATTTTTTTTGGCCCCCCCCAAAAATAAAATTTAAAAAAAGGGGGCCCCCGGGTTTAAAATTTAAAAATTTAAAAAAATTTTTTTGTTGGTTAAATAAAAATTTAAATTTTCCCAAATTTTTTTTTTAAAAAAAAAAAAAAAAATTTTTTCCCAAAAAAAAAAGGAAAATTTAAATTTTCCCCTTAAAAATTTTTTAAAATTTTCCCTTTTTTTTTTAAAACCTTAAATTTTCTTTAAAATTTTTTTTTTAAAGGTGAAATTTCCCTTTCCTTTTTTTTTAAAATTTTAAAATTTCCCAAAAATTTTTTTTTTTTTTAAAAAATTGGGGTTTTCCCCAAAATTTGGGGAAATTTCCCTTTTTTTATTCCAAGGGGGTTTTTTTTTTAAAAATTTTAGGGTTTTAAAAACCAAAAACCCCCAAAAGGTTTAGGTTTTTCCTTCCCCTTTTTTTTCCCCTTTTTTTTAAAAAAACCTTTCCTTTTTCCCCAAAAAAAACCCTAAACAAAAAAATTTTAAAAAATTAAAATTTTTGGAAAATTTTTTGGGGGGGAAAAAAATTTTTTTTTTTGGGGTTTTTTTTTTTTTTAAAAAAAATTTTATTTTTTTTAAAAAATTTTTTTTTAAAAAATTAAATTAAAATTTTTCCAAAAAAACCCAACCAAATTAAATTTAAAAATTTTTTAAAAAAAAATTTTTTAAAAAAAACCCTTTTTTTTTAAAAATTTTTAAAAAAAATTTTTAAAATTTTTTTTTTTTTTTTTTTTTAATTGTTTTTTTTAAAAATTTTAAAAACGTAATTTTTGGAACTTTTTAAAAATTTAAATTTTCCTTTTTTTTCCCTTTTTCCTTTTTCAATTTTCCAATTTTTTTTTAAATTTTCCCATTTTTCCCCCAACCCCGAAAAAGGCCAAAACCAAAAACCTAAAAAGTAAACGGGAAAAAAACAAAAAAAAAAAAAAATTTTTTTTTTTTTTTTAAAAAAAAAATTTTTAAATTTTTTTTTAAGGAAGGTTTTGGGAAAATTTAAAAATTAATTTTGGGTTTTTAAATTTTTAAGATTTCGGTTGGGGTTGGGGGGCCCGGGGGGGGTTTTTTTAAAAAAAAAATTTTTTTTTTGGAAACCAAAAAAAGGGGGAAAATATTTTTTTTTAAAAAAACTTTTTTTTTTGGGTTTTAATTTTTTTCCTTAACTTTAAACCCCCCCCCAAAATTCCTTTTGGGGGGTTTTTTTTCTTCATTTCCAAAAAATTAAAATTTTTTAAAAAATTAAAAATTTTTAAAAAAAATTTTTAAAAAAAAACCCCAAAAAAAAAAAAAAAAATTTTTTAAAAAATTTTCCCCAAAAATTTGGTTAATACCTTTGGTTAAAAAAGGATAAACCAAAATACAATAATGTATCCAAATAAACTGACCTAAATTAATTAAATTATGGGAGAAATAAAATGGTTTTAATTTTTTTAACATATTGTTTCCAAAATATTTTAATGATTTAATTAATTTTTGTCTTAAAAAACATGCATTTTTTAAAATTGTTAAAATATTATTCTAAAGCTAAAACCACTTAAACAGAAAAATACCATTACCGTTGGTAGGTCCCTTTTTAGAGGAAAATCTGCATAAATCCACAAATCTGGGGTACCACCTATTTCCTACCCATAAAAGCAGTAAATTAAAAAAACTTCTGTGTTCCGGTTTGGGGGGCCCGTAATGCATTTCTTGGTAAACAAAGTTATTGACTAATAACTTGAAAATTTATTATATTTTAACATTCTGTAACTTTAATCTACATGGGTAAACAATGTGATAAGTGTTTTTGAAATATTTTTCTGTTAAAGTTTCCTCTAGGACTATTTTCCCAAAAAAAATTAAACAATGTGAATACATTGACTCTACCGGCACCACATTCCGAAAAAATCAAATAATTATTGAAATCGAAATTCCAAGCTAACGGGAATTCCATGTTAAACGTTACTTCACTTCGGTAAAATACAGAGTTCTGAAGGGCGTACCTTTTTCTCTACTGTTTAAAACCTTTTTATGTTTATATCAATTGAAAGTCTTAGAATTTCATTTGATAAACTTTAACACCGTTGTGTGCTTAAATTTATTTATCCTAATATTAGAGCTCAAAAAAGGGTGGTTGATACACAGATCAGAAATTTTGCTTTTTAATGTTTGCTCATTAAAATTTCTTGTTCAAAAACCCATATACGTAATACGTTATACCGTTCCTTCTTGCACACCGTAAATGTTTACTCCTTTTCTATCAAATGAGTATTTAAAATTAAACAGATGAATTTAAAACAATATAGATCAAGAACTTGGCGTGCGCCATCTTGAATTATTTTTAAAAGCGTTCTTAATTCAAATTCAAATATTTTTATTCAATACCAAATGTAACTTTTGTTGTCAAGGACACACCACCGGTTCCGGAATAGGACCCTCCAATCTGAAAAAGAACCCCGAAAAGAAAACTTAGCGGGCCTGTTTTGTCATCTTTAAAATAATCAAATATACATATAAAATTTTATAGGTACATACAGTTCTAAAACAAAATTTGGCCCGGGCCGAGATTTTTGGTTTGTTATCCTTTTTAAAATTACAAATGTTTAATTTAAACATTCGTTCCTTTCCTAACTTTTAAAATTTTTATTTAAATTTAGAATTTCCAAAAAGCTTAATTTTCCCTTTTATGGTTTTTATTTGAACAGTATTTTAATTTCGCAAATGCCACGCGCCACATCAACCAATCGAAATAGATGCCCTTTTTTCCGCGTTTGATTATATTGGTTGGGCAATTTTTTGAAAATTATTTTTAATTTCGGATTAGTGGTTCATTAACACGTTAAAAAACCTATAATTTTCTTATTTTTAGAGTGTTCCTCTTAACTTTAAACTTTATTTAATAAAATGGAAAGGAAGCAACCTCTTCTTTAATGTGGGGGCCTTTAATTATTTGAATACCCCCGTCCTTACATTTTTTTGTTATTATTTGGAATTCTTTGATTATTTTTGTCAGATGGAATTTGGTTTAAGTTAAATTGGCGGTTTTAAACTTACCATTTTTTGAACCAATGCCTCCTTCCATTCTCCCAACGTTATAATGGAAAGGATAAATGAACTGGGCCTTTGTTGCCTTAAAATAGGAATACCCCTTCTTACAGTTTGGAAATTGATTTAGGACGGTTAACGTCTGTCCGAAGATTTGTTTATAGGAATTTGGAATTTGCAGCCTTGAACCTGCCCTTTCTCCCTTTTGATAATGAAAGTAAGTGGGTGGCCATTGTAGGGAGGGCCGATCGAATCCTTCCATTTGAAAATCCAGTAGTTGTTGTCGGGTTAAGCCAAATTCCCCAATAATTTTTTGGTGTTAATTGTTGTCATCTTTTTATTTAGAATTCCTCTTTGAATTTTTTTCAATTACCTTGCCATTTTATTTTAAACCAAATGTTTTTTTGATTTTTAATTTTGGAACTTTTAACTTTTCTTAAAATATTTAAAAGATTTAAAATGTTTTTTAATTTGGCCTAATAATTTTCAAATTTTTAAACCAATAATTTTTGTAGAAATTTTCTTTTCTATTAATTTGAGCCTTTTAAAATTGCCTTTCTTTTTGTTGTAAAAATCTTTGTATTAATTTTGTTTTTACAAAGTATCCTTATAATCCTATACAATTGCCCTTGATTTAATTGATAATCCTCTTCTATTTTTAAAAAACGATCAATCAAATTAAAATCATAGTTCATCCATAAATGAAGGTAAGTAACCGAATAAATATATGTTGCAAAATCTATTAATTCCACCACATCATACGTGACTTAAATATTTGGTCGGGCGTTTTTTTGACCCTTCAGTAATTCTACGATTTCATTAATTTTAATCTTTATTGTAAATAAATGGAAACCATGGTAATTTCTATTAAAAATAGTCAATTTAGAAATGAAGAACAAGAACTCTCAGGGACCAAAGGTTTTAAATTAAAAAATCTATTATTAGTATTTTTTTTTATTTCGAGCAGTACAACGACGTACGAAACATCGGATGACGACCACCAATTATCTTTATATTAATCTACCTCCCTTTTCATATAATAATAACGATTAATAACCTTTAAATATTTTATTGACATTATAAACCGGTTTGAATAACTGCCCAAAATCAAAATAATTGACCCCGTTTTAGTTTATAATAAGTTAATAACTTTTAAATCCTGTTAATTATTCTAATTTAATTTTAACAAATAAATTATTTGTAGAGTATTATATAGAGTTATTAGAGTAAATAACTAATTATAACATCCCTCGGAAAATTTAATTACCTTAATCTTTCCTGTAATCGACTAGGTGATGTGTGCTATTTGACCAAAAAGATCCATAATAAAACTTGACCCAACTTCTGAACAACTCATTCAATTCGTTTTCAACCTTTCAAAAAATGGCCTGCCCATCGTTTGGGTTAAGTGTTGCCCATCCGTGAAGGCGTTCTTGGGCCCTTAACTTCTTTTTTCTCCTTAATTCATCTTTTTTATCCATCACCTATCCTCCCATTTCCAATACCTTAACTTTTAAAGGTAAAAATTTTGGTTTTAAACAGGATTAAATAAATCTTCCTTATTCCATCCCAAATGTTAAACCTTTAATCTTTTTGTTCAAGTTGGTTCTTCTTATTGAATAAAATCCTCAAATAAAGGTTTGGAACAAAGTTAATTCTTTCAACCCTTCAAAGAAAATTATGACCTGTTTTTACAACAGGAATTACATATTGTTAATTCAATTAACACCTAATTTTTTCCCATAATTATTTTTTATATTTATATTATTTAATATTAATTTTATAAATGTTAAAATTTGTTTAACAGATAATTAATTTTTTATTATTTAAAATTTATTTTTTTTTTTACCTTTTAATCTTTATTAAATTATTGGAAAAAACTCCCTTTAAAAAAATTCATTTGTTATTTTTCCAACCTAAACCTTTATCTCTTTTACCAAATTGGTGGGGTTTAATTAATTTAAGTTTCTTTAAATTTTGGTAAAGATAAATAAATAAATAAATAAATAAAGTTTTTTTTCCCTTAAATTAAAACCCTTTAAAAATTTATTTTATTTAAGTTTCCACAAACTTCTCTTCAAAACCCGGTTGGTTTAAAATGCCATTCGGATTGCCGCTTGTGTTTGTTTTTTTACTAAAGGATAAATTAAATAAATAAATAAATTATTTTTCCACTTGGAAATTATAAAATAAATGTTTTCCCTTTTAATATTTGCATAATTAAGTATTTTAAATTGGTTATGGCATAAACATTTTCCTAAGAAACTTATTGCAGGTTTTTAATACATTTGCTTAAAATCACAAAAAATACTCGCTCTGTTATGCGGGTATTGAAGAATTCTTTTTTAAAATAAAGAATATTTTGTTGACTGACATCCTGTCATAAACAACACACGCACTTTGTATATTAATTTATAATAAAAATGAAATAACTTTAAAATTTTATGATGTCCCGGTTTAAAAACTTTTAAAGTTTAACAAGACGGTTTTTTGACCACCCAAAGGGAGGGGAGGCCGATTCTCGACCCTCCTTGTCCCCATTAAAAAATAACTTTTATTAAAAATTATTGTTCGGAAATTTACCTTTTACAATCTAAAATATACATATAAAATAAACTTTCATAACAACTTTAGTGCTTACAATAAAATGGTAAATTAGTCATTACAACTAAATTTATTCTGAATGGGGGCAAGGGAAGCATTGTCGCTTGGGCATTAGCCTATATAAAAAACATAGGAATTAATTTAAAACTTGTTTTTTATATATAAACATTATTAGTATATTGCTAAAACTGCAAGGTTGATAATAATTTTCATGAAATCCTCTAATTTTTAATATACATTACTCAGCTCTTAAATAATTTTTCTTAGAAGGTTTTAAAATTGGGCCATGTACTACAAGGTTACAAAAACCAAAGGCTGTTTTTTTTATAAAAGCACCATTTTTAAATAAAAAAATTCATAAAGTTCAAAAGAAAATAAAAACCATTAAAACTGTCCCTTGAAGTTAAAAAAAACCTCATTATCTTTCTCGATTTTTTAACTTTGGCAAACTCTTAAAAACAATCTCTCCAGACATCGGAGACAAGTAAGTTTAGTTGTCTGTGTCATGTTGTTACTCCCCGATATTGGTCAGCTACAGTTTATTTTATAAAACGCTAATTTTATCATGTACGATTGTAATTTTCAAATCTTATTTCATGTGTTAATTGAAAACCTCTTAAGCAATATACTGATAACATTTTTGGTAAATTTCTTTTTCCCTCAATGTTTTGATTTTTGATCATCAATGTTTCGTTATGTTTTCCATTATTTGCTTTTATATGAGAATAATGAATGATCTATTGTTTCATTTTCTTCCTATTTTTATCTTTCACGATCCCTTTGAATTATAAAACTTTAAAAAATACAAATTGTTATTTTATTTAAAGGTGCATCTGCTATATTAAGTATAGAAATATATATATAATTAGGGAAAAAAAGTTCGAAATCATTATTTATGTAATTTAATATAAACAGCGAAAATCCCGAAAACAAAATAAAAAAAATTTGCGTGTACTGGCGTACCCTTGTAAGTGAAACTTCTTTAACCGTTATTTTTTCAAAAAAAAATTATTAATTTACAAATATATATTGTTTTATATATTAGCAAGGGGTTAAAGCCAAAATAACTTGAATACGAAAAAAATAAACCATGATCCACTTACTGTTGGTGCTTTATGGGAAATCGATGTCCCCTAAATTTCACTTAAAACATGTTTTAACATTCAAAAAACTAAATTAATGCTCCCTTAAATTGGCGCTTTTTTAAAACCTTTTAAAATTTGGTTAAATACGTTAATAACGCGCTCCAAAATGCCTAAAATAAAAAAAATTTTTTGAAATTTAACTAAGCTAAATATAAAACAATTCATTAACCCTAAAATCAAAAAAATATGGCAACGGAAGGAAAAAAAAAGATGGCGCGTAACGAAAAAAAGTTATACTAAATTTTTTTCCAACCACGATAAAAAAGTTTCACTTCAATTAACTTTTAACGGATATTATTGTAAAACTAACAAGATGACTCGGATGTTGGTCCTTAGAGGCAAAAGCTATAATTGTCAAGTTAAAAGTCGTGTCCTTTTAATGTTATCAATTCTACAAGTAAAGATTTATTTACTGTATTTTCTATTGATTTTGTTATAAAATTCTGTTAACCTTTTTATCTAACAAAACACACTTTGTATTTAATGGATTTATAACAACAGAGGGTAAATTCAAACATTAAAAAAAAACATTATTACTTTACTGATAAAGTTGAGTAAGCGTTATACCAAACTCTGGAAATGGTCAGCAATTAGCTCCCTCAAAAATATACAGTGATAGCCGAGACGTGTCAATCCTCTAGAGCCAAATTCTCTTTTTGTGGACTCAACCTGTATGACCCTGACAGTGATTAATGTTTAAAGGCTTTTACTTAAACTTTGATCTATGAAAAAAAATTTTGAGCTAAAAAATCGACAGAATATGACTTTCACTTTTCTTTTGAAACCGGGTATTTATCGCGTGTAAAATCAAATTTCCAGGCCATTTGTGCATTAATGATGTTTATTAACCTTATTTTTATGCTTAAAAAATTCCACGGGTTTGATATAGTAACACTGTGCCTCAATTTCTCTTCTAATAATAAATTGTATAACATCAAAAACGTTTAATTATATGTATTATTGTGTAAATGAACGTCCTAATAATAAGGAGATAACATAATTAAGGAATAAACTACCTAAACGGCAGTTCATTAATTACTACCGCGTGGGACAAACAAAGTAACGGAGATTATGCTCAGACCCCAATGTTTTGTACTAAATGGATAAAGAAAATAGATTCAATTTATAACAGTGTTTTAACTGAACGGTCACCTTAATTGGAAATCAACGGTTTTGTTGCCATTTTTATGTCAGTTAAAAGTTTTAGTTTTCCCCTACCTATTTTCCTTTTCCCAAATATCAAATCGCAAGTGCTCCTAACCAATTTTTTAATTTATGTAATAGTTGTCAGAAGGGTTGGGTTTGGACAAGGGAAGATTCATATTGCCCTGACAAACAAGAATATATTAATACCATTATGTGTTTTCTGGATTTAAGAACCACTGGTTTTGGCCAAGGACCTTTACCACTAAGCCCGCTGAGGTGTTTTTTTTAACATGTTTATTGAAACAATGTTCAAGGAATTTAAAGTTTTTCTATTCGTGCAAATAAACCGGACACCAAAGCCATCTTTAAAGTTCAAAATCGATTTGTGTTTCGTGTTTTTCGTTTCCTTTCCAGTTTCCGATGGAATTACTGGTTTAATAAGATTCCATCTTAATGTTTTTAAGGGGCATGTTGTGGCTCCTTCTTCTTTTCTTTGGGCAGGGCGTAATTCACCATAGGTAACCTTCTCTCCCTTCTCCAATAGTAAAAACCAATAATTTCGTTTTCAAAATTTCTCTTCTAAAGCAATTATATTACATCTAAAATAAATTTTCATGGATATTGGGATAGGGTTTAACGGACTCAGTAGATATCAAAATAATTACATAATATATTACATAAATTTTGTGATTTGTGTTTCTTTCTCAAGTAAATAAATAAAAATTGTCAATGTATTAAACAGCATGATACAACTACACAGCTTCAGCTATCGAGGGGAACTGTAGTCATATAGTAAACGAACTAAAAGCTGAAAAATCTGGCGGGTCTCACAGGCCCATCCCCAAAGGACGCCTCACATTGGACATTTAACAAGCATCCTCGAAAATATTTAATTCCAAAAATATCTAGCAATCTCAGTAGGCAAAGAATAAGATACTCTTTTCTCTTCGAAATTTAATTAAATTTGCCCTTTTTTGTGAAATCATCATATTTCGCAATCGTTACAAAAACTTATTTCTTCTCTTTGTTCCTTTTTATTGGCTAAATTTGGAACAATTTAAACATTTCCAGGGCCCTCCGGGGTATTCTTTAGACCTTAATTCCCAGATTTTGCCCTTGTGGTGAATGGTAATTTTCCGTTTTATCTTCTTAGATATTTGTTAAAAGGCTCCCTTTAAGGTCTCGATCAATAAGGTATTTTTCTTTGCCCCTTCTGCGACCAAACTTCCCAATTTTATATCACTTATATTTTTCAAAAATAGCTTATAACGCTTTTGTATAAAAGTTTGTTTATAATAACTAAATGTCAATTTACTTCTAAAAATTAATAATTAATAAAGAAGCAATTAGTTTATTAATATTATTTATAAATAACTTTATAAATATTATTTCATAAATAACTATAGTATTAACTGCTTAAAAATGAGATTAATAGATGACATAAACTATACGCGTGATCCCTTGTCATTGTTCTAAATATGTAGTAGGTAATGAACGTAAAATCATCACTTTAACATATGTATCAAAATAGCTTTAAAAGTATTCAAAGATTTGTAATGGTAAAACGTGCCTAGTTCCAAGATCCATATCTTTATAGCTCTAATGTAGAGTGGCTTTTTTATGTACAAAGCGATCTTAATCTATAGAATCAAAAGGATATAGGAAATTAGAACGCTTCAAGTATGCTATACTTTGTTTTTGCCTGACCACATGGAAAAGATCCCCCACCACAAACAATAAATTTTGAATTACAATCATTGAGATATCTTAGTATAGAATAATCTCACACATAAATGTTTATTTACATTTTTTCCATTTAGACAAAACTTTTACTTTTATAACTAGACTTCATTTTATATCTTATTTGTTGTTAGGGTTAAGCTCGTTAATGTTTAGTAAAAACTCCAAAGTTTCGGAATCATCATGGAACATATTAAGTTTGACTTATAGAAGTCGATAGCACTAAAGAACTGGTTTTTTTAAAGTAAAATTTTCAGTTCTTCTTCTCTTCGGGGTCCTCAGATCGCATCCACCTAAATTTAAAACTCCATTATTTAATTACCGGGAGCCAGTTTTGGGGAATAATTTAATGGTACAATTCCCACACTTGCCTGTACAAAAATCCGTATAAGAATGAATGACACATATCTCACTATGTTGTTTTAGTATATGACCGTGTATGTCGGTTATTACAGCGTAATAAAGTATGGTATAATATTATTTAAGTTTTCAACTTGTGTGAGGCTGTATATCGCTGCATATCGTATTTAAACTGGTTTGCAGGAAGGGGGAAATTTTGTCCATTTGTTGACCTCGAAAGAACGAATATGATAAATTAGGAATGTAGAAATATGACTGCATGGGGAATCCCATTGTATACGAGAAAAATTAACCAACCTTAACAAGGCCACCCATAAACACTGCTCTTGTTGAGTGCATATTGGCGTAGTATTGGCCAAGACCTTGAAACGAAGGCGTTCGACAAAATTGCCTTTTTTTCCCCTTATGTTTCTGGGCATCCGTAGTATAATTGACCAAACAACGTCCCATATCTTTGGCATAAATTTGGGACCGACAAATTTCGCGGACGCCATGCCAAAGGTTTTATTGTCCATCAAAGCGGGTGAACCGGTCGGCTCACCCTGACAAAATCACATTTTCGCCGATGGATTTCCAGCGAATGCTTGCCCTTCAAAGCACTTTACACTACTGCTTTGCGGCTGAAATAAATTAAAACGGTAAAATTCCGAAATGCACTTTAAGAGGGAGGCCAATAAACCTCCGGAAGGCCAAGGGGATTTAAAGCCAACAAGGTTAATATGCGCATTATATCATTTGTAAAAATGTAAACAATTAATGCGCATTGCGCCTTGCGTAATAATGTTCTATATTTTTATAAATTACAAAAGTCATATATTTGTTTTTTATTTGTTAATGAGGAATTCTTTTTATTTTTATTTACCTATCATAAATTTAATTGTGATAAATAACTTTTTATAAATAATTTCATCACAAAGAGCGATGTGACATGAGACAGAAAAGGTCACATAGTCTTCTCATAAATGAAAATCATTAAAATATCATGCACTTACTTTTTTCTCTGGATCCCTAATGGTTACAATATTAAAAAAGTAAAATATCTCTATTATACAGAAAATATTTTTCTCTAAGTGATAAAAGAATCTCTGAACAGATACCTCAGGAAAGTAATAAAAAATTGTCAAACTTTTAATAAGTTGACCGGACAAAGTTGAATTTCAACGCTTCTAACATTTGTTGGGTGGTTGGTCGTACTCAACGATATATTCTTAAAACTTCCGAACCAACTTATTCCTGTCTGCTTCCTTAAAACCGATTGTTGATGAAAAGACTTTCAACAACGGTTTACCGTTTAACCAACTGTAAAATCATCAATTTTGGTTTGGTTAGCCTCAACTTAAATTAATTGTATTGATTCACAGTTGTTTGAACATAACTTTAGTTGCTTAAAACCCATTTCTTGCGAAATTTTCATTTTATACGGGAGACTTGCAAATTTGGTAGGTTAAAAAAAAACCAAAAGGCTGTGTCTCTAACAATAATTTCCTTACTTTACACACTCATTGGTTACTTAAATCATGAAAAACCATTTATATAATATTTCCTATTTTCAATTTTGTAAAATTTTATAGTTTTCTTACTATTAATTATTTATTTTTTGACAACCTGGAGGTAATTACTCCAACTTCAAAGTGTATGTATAACTTCATCGATTTTTCTTAGTACATTAAGTACTTCAGTAATCAGGCAAATTATATTTAGGTTTCTAGCTATCGTATTGAATTTGACTTATTGGAAATTATAGTTATAGTACATTATAAGTCATAAACAAGATTAAACTTTATAATTTTTGATAATATCGTTTTTGATTCTAGTAGTTTATTGGTGTCGTAATTCACACCGTCCAAGTTATAATTCTTCGTTAAATCATTAGATTTAATCATTGATTTCATTCTTACTTAGCTTTTAAATAAAACTTGGTAAAAAATCAACAGCCTGTAATAGTCCACTGCGGACATAAAGGCCTCCCTAATTTTATCTATTGGGGGTTTTGGACCTATCCACCACGCTGATCCAGGGTGGGGTTGGTGGAGTGTCAGACTTTTTACATGCCCATCCCGACGCATGGATCATCCTTACTTTTCCGAACAATTGGGTGATCGGCCCAAATTGCCCTAACCAACCAAAAACAACAATAAAATTTTTTGGTCCCCTCAGGTTCGAACCCTGACCTCCGGTTTTCTAAAGCCACGCCCTTTTGGTCAAGGCAGTTTAGCCCAAGTAAATTTTAGTTTTTTCTTTTATTATCTTCTGTTCATTTAAGATGTCTTTGCTTCCTGAAAGTATCATTTTTTGTTTTATTTCCAAGTACAAGAGCTTAACTCAAATGTTAAACTTGAATTAAACATATCAAGAAGAGTTATGTTTGTTTATATCAAAAGTAGTATTTTATCCACCGTAAAAACAATAAAAGTTAAACTGTTTGTTGCGATCATGCCATAAATGGTGAATATTATTGTTAATAAAAAAACAAAACGAATTACATCAAATACAAAAACTACTGCGCTTTTAAATGTTTGTACAAAATATTCCAAGTGAGTGTCGTCACAAAGCGAGAGCAATTAGCAGGCATTAAAAAAGCCTTCTACTATTGGTGCATATTTAAATTACAGTTTTACCGCAAACACAGAAATAGTTGAACAGTAAAATAATGAAGTTAAAAGCCGTTATAAATTTAAAAAAAATTCCTCGTTTACCTTGACAATGAATAAAATCATCTTCTTAATTAATTTTATTTTTAACAAAAAACCTGCAACAGGCGTTCCCTCGGTTTGTTTTTCAAAGTTCATTTATTTTATATATATATACACATAAATTGACTTAAAACTTATTAATTTCTTACTTTAAAGTTTTCTCGTTTATCTTTCTGGTTGATCTAAGTTAGTCCATGTAGTAATTATTAATGCCGAAACGTCCCTGTGATCCTATGTTATCTTTGAATTAGTATCGATGTTTGTATTTATATTAGACATCATTAATCCAAAATTTTTCGTAAATTAACCAAATTTAACAATTATTGACCGATACAGAATCTAATTTTTGGAAGGCAAGAACCCGGAAATCTCCATCAACCCATGACTTCAGGTTTGTGCTGAATTGTTCAAAACCGTTCGGAATTTTAAAATTAAAATAAAACGCGTTCCGTAAATCTCATTTATTCAAAATAATTGTAGTTGCCGCGTAAAACAAGAAATTTTCTTAATTTTTTCTGTACCACCCAAAAAGGTTGTTGGTAGATAATGCCTTTTTGGCAAATCCCAATTGTACCCCTTTTGCAAAACTTTTTAAAATAAATAAATGTTGAAGAGAAAACAAAAAAGCAATTATTTTAATTTAAATTCATTAAATCAACTATTTCTACAGGTTAGACTATGGCTTTATAATGATAATACAAATTTATTTCTAATTTATTTCCTTTTTATCAAAAAAATGTTAAAACACTAACTCCATATTAAGTTTTCAATTGTGTATGTTTCTTATATTTTATACATAGTTAATATTGGTAGCATGAACTGAACAACCTTAGCCGTGGGAAATTATGTTTTAATACTCTATATGATTATGTTTTGTGTTTATAGAAATTCTTGCGAGTAATATATTTTATAATACAAATTTTATTCGTAATAATTATGACAAGCGATTATTAAAATATTAAATTTATTGTTAGATGTATACACGAGCACACCCAACCTGCGTTGGATCAGCGTGGTGGGATACGGTCCAAAAACCCTCTAATGGAAAAGCATTGCATTATATGTCCAGCAGTGGACTAACACAAGCAGATGATGATGATGAGTACACACAAGAATATTTCATATGATGTTAATGGAAAACGTTTTTATACTA
Organism: Lamproptera curius; assembly: GCA_029286875.1. Classification (NCBI taxonomy): domain Eukaryota; kingdom Metazoa; phylum Arthropoda; class Insecta; order Lepidoptera; family Papilionidae; genus Lamproptera; species Lamproptera curius. The sequence continues at coordinate 489,297 of JAGSMT010000207.1, read as the reverse complement.
GAAATTTAAAAAAACAGAGTTTCGCCCAAAAATCTTGTTTTAACTAGTTAAATTGGAGCCCCGGACTGAACGTTTGATGTGGTAAGGTAAGAATTAACTTTGAACCGGGCGTTTTGTTCAACCAAACCAATCTGTGAAATAAAAAACAGTGCATTTGCATTTGGCATTCAGTTACACTCAATATGGTGTATTTGTCCGCGTCCAAAATGATATAACACATAAAAAGGAAATCAACAAATTATTTTAATTAAAATGTAATGACCTCCCGGTCCCTCTATATTCACCCAAAACGATATGATATCGTTTTCTTCTTTTTTAGACATTGACGGATTCAATCTGAAAAAGCCCAAAAAATTAAGGACTCAATTGGTTTTATAAATACTTAACGGTAATAATTCTTTTATTGAACAACAGAAATTTTTTTTTAATTTTATCTAAAGGTTATTAGGATTATCGTTTAAAATTGGGAATGTTGTAAGAACTTTATTTAAAAAAATAATGTTTAGTAAATTTAAACCTCTTTCCGGTACCCGATGTAAAAAGATTTGGAAAAAGGTGGAGATCCATTGTTCCGGAGACCGTCTGGGGTGCAGGGTGAGCCTTACTATGTACTGGTTTAAACATCAACTCCCAAGCAATTATTAACGGGAGTAAACGAAACCTAACATCCCTATGTCCCCAGGTAGAAACCGTTGAAAATACCCTGGTATAAAATGTCTTTGTGTGTTTGATCCTTTCTATTTCCTTTTTTATGTGTCTTCGAAAAATCAGGTTAATAATAACTAAGTAATTTCACCCCAAATTTAGGTATCACCACCACCATTGTGAGTTTCCCCCACTTCCTCCACCACCGAAAGTGCGCCTCTGGAAACCTTGTTGCGGTATTTCCGGACCGATTGCTTAGGGATCTTCAAAAAAAGGACTTTTACTCTACTCTACCCCTTCCTCAAATGCCGGCAACGCATTTAAAGATAAACTGGTATTGCCAATGTCCAATGGGTAATCCCACCATTAATTTACCTTCCGATTTCCTTTTATACAATATGTGAAATTTTTTTCTTGGTTGGAAATTTTAAATCTGCAAATCGAAAGGGTTATGACTGTATGTTTCGCATCCATTGGGCTTGCTCTAAAAACTAACCGTATTTTATTATTCCAATAAACAATAGAATGTTGACAAAAAATAAATTATCGATAAGGTTTCTAATTTTCATTTGACATGATTTTGAATCTCCCATATCAAATATAATAATACTATAATTACGGTCCATATTACAAAACAATTACATTATGTTTAATTGAATTAACCATTAATGGTTTTCTTAAGGCGTAAAAGTTCGACCTTACAAGGGTGTATCTCTCTTATTACAAAATAATTACACCTACCATTATACTACTGGACGTAATCAATCTCCCTTTTAATTAAACTGCTAGATCATTAAAAACGCTTTACCCGTTCCATTCTTTCATCACCAAAGATTATGTCAAGCAGCGTTTTTAATTAAGTAACTCTATCAAGACAGTCAAAAATGACAAAAAAATCCGTACTGTAATATCTTGCTAGTATTTAATTTGTTATTTTAAATGGCTGATAACGAACGAAAGCAAAAGGCAAAACTTCCCAAAGCAAAACAATTACCAAATTGCATTTTTATTAATAAAATTACTTTTGGTTTTTCCGCGTTTTTTTACATTTTTTAAATTCCCGACTTTCGAACACTTTCCAGCCCGTGGTCACAGGGAGACTGAGAATTCATCGTCTTGTTGCCAGTGATGAAGCGGGGTTTCCAGATCTTAGTTTTATTAATTATATTTAATCTGTTTCCGACCTATGCAAAACGAACTGATTTTATCTTTACAGCAGCAGTGGTATTATGCTTGGTTTAAATTTTAATTTATTAATTATGGGATCCCAAGCAGGTGGTAGAACCAACCATCTTCTCATTGAAATTTGGATGTTTTTAATCTCAATAGCCTCACGGATCATCCTTGGTAGGAATCGGTGTTCTTTAGCGAGATTTGTGGTCAGATCAAATCTGATGTAATGGTTTGGGTGATTTAAGGTATGGTCACACACTGCCGACTTGTTGGTCTTCTATGTTTGATGTCAGCTATATGTTCCTTCACGCGGTTCTTATTGCTCGCTTTGTTTGTCCAATATAAGAAAGGCCGCAGTCACAATCTAGCTTGTACACTCCTGGGTCTTGTAGAGGAATATTGCACTTGACAGGTGGTAGGAATTGACCAATCTTCTTCAGCGGCTTGAAATAAGTTTTGATTGAAGCCCGCCTCAAAATGTAGCCAATCTTGTCAGTTACGCCTCTCAAAACGGTAGAACAGCAGGTACTCGCTCCACTGTGGCTGCCTTCACTCGTCACTGTGACGCTGCCGTGGCGCAGCGAGCTTGTTGTGTCGCAGTACTTGCTATACATGTTGTAAGCTCAGCCGCCATGGTGTTCATCATCACAGATCCCTCGTGCCTCTGAAACAAAGATTTGCCCACGGTAGCTAACTGGGATGGATGGTGGTGGATTGCCATTTAAATATTTATTTGTATGGGTTGGTTTCCTATACACAGTATGGCTCAGAGTGTTATCAGGATTGCGAATAACTAAAACATCAAGAAAAGCTAAGAATTATTACTTTCTAACTCCATAGTAAACTGTATTTTGAATTAATGGAGTTAAGGGTGGTTTAAAAATGCATTTATTTTATCATATGGTAAGATGGTAAATGTATCATCCACATAGCGCTTATAAAATCTTGGATGAATGGGAGCAGTGAGTAGGGCCTTCTCCTCAAAGTCTTCCATAAAAATGTCAGCAACAATAGGAGACACCAGGGCAACCCATCGCTACACCATCCATCTGCATGTAGAACTCATCTTTCCACAATAAATAGCCAGATGTTAGGCAATGTTTTAGTAAAATGCATATTCTATTGAGATGTTATTTTCCTCTAACTTTCTTGTTACAATATTGATGCAATCTTCTATAGGTATAGATGTAAACAAAGATTGAACATCAAAACTAACCATAGTTTCATTGTCACAAGATGTAGATGTTTTACCTCGCTAACAAAATGGTATGAATCCTTTGTAAACGCGCTTGTTTGTCCTCTGAGTGGTGAGAGATTTTTACTAAATGTTGAGCCAATTTATAAGTAGGGTGAGTCAATTTGGCTAACAATAGGGCGCAATGGAGCATTCAATTTGTGTATTTTAGGCAACTCCATACAATTTTGGGGCTTGGGACATGAAGGTATTATCAATTTTACGTCAAGATTAAGTTTTTCGAGTTCTTTTTAATCAAGATCGCTTCTAGTTAATTTGAGCGTTTTTAGTAGTAGGGTCAGTTTTGACCTTCCTATAAATAGTTTCATCCGATAACAGTTGTTCTAATTTTGAATTATAATCTGACGTGTCCATGATCACCGTAGAATTACCTTTGTCTGCTCGGAGATTGTTAGTTCTTTGTTGTTGCGTAAGTTGTTAAGTGCAATAGTTCATCTTAGGAAGATTAGGTTTCGCACTTTGCTTCGACGCAACATTGACGAAATATCTTGTCGGATAGCCTCCAAATCTTCCTTTTGCAATGGATTTTTGAACAAACAATCCTCCACACTACATACAATCTGCTCATACGGGATTTTTTCGCGGTGCAATTGCGAAATTTAAACCTTTTGATAATACTTTCAACGTCGATTCATCCAGTGATTGTTGTGACAGATTACAAATTGTTCGAAACGTCAGGGAATTAAAAAATGTAAAATAAACGCGATAAAATCCGTAAAGTAATTTTATTAATAATGTATAATATTCGCGCAAGCAATAGAAATAATTAAATTGCATTTTTTCAAAAAAACTATTTATTTACTGTGCAGATGGAAAATTCAATTTTCATTCCATGAAATAATTTTGATAGGGAACGTGACGTTTCGAACTGGAGTAAATTACTTTTATGTAATAATTGCCAACATTTGAATATTCAATTCTGTTTTATATTTACACAACATCGTTGCATAGAAATTTATGATAACAAGTTTGACGTATTACATCGTTTTGCTTTCGAAAAAGTGGAACGACATTTTTATTAAAATAATTATTTAATAGCCGTTGCTAATGTCTTGGACATTCTAAAGTCAAAAGATTAATTTATTTTCCTGGTAAAAGTTATCAAAAACTTGAAAAATGTAGTAATCAGTTTAGACAAGATTAGAAGATATAGTAATTTTTGCGGTTTTCTTTAACGGTTTCTCTAACTTGGCGATCGATTTGATATGCACAGTATGGTCTAACGATATCCTGAAGGATTGAGCAATTTACTAATTTCTGTTGTTTAATGGTGAGCTTCTTCATCATGTTTTCAGAAAAGCTGTAGTGGATAATAACAGCTCTCGTCGACCCATCACTAACTAAAATATTCTTACCAGTCAATTCTTGCTTAGGGTTAGGTTTTGCAGGTACTCGAAGGTGAAACCATTGTAATGACCGCTTTTGATTATCGATAAAGGATCATTTCTCTTCACAAATTACAAAAGTGTTCCAAGTCCTCTAATTGTAACGATTATGCGAGAAAACGCAGACAGCGACGCTTGTTTGTATGTTAGCTCCAATTTGTTCAGTGTACACTTTTCGAGTTTATCGATTTTCCTTTTGATGCAAATAGATTATTATATTTGTCCAACTTAACCCATCAGCTGATGAAATTAGCGTCAGCTGTCGCGTCTGTTTGTCAAAGCTCTAAAACTAAGTACAGGCATTAATTTGCCAATGTCGCATGGTTATCTTATAAAATTTATCGGGAAAGTATTTAAATTTGCACTAAGCAAGATCAGCTCCTTAACGATATAACCCAAAAAAATTAAATCGTACTAGACATATGACGTTTTTCACGTTTCGATGATATTTTGTAGCACAAAATTTATTTCTTAAAATTCTTTTTCTTTGTTTACTTTGACTGTAAACGAAGTATACACGGTATGACTTGACGGAGACCGTGGCGGCTATAAATATTACATTTAGTATTAATTTTAGCTATAATCTTATTTTATGCAAAGACAGTGTTACTTTGCAGAAGAATTAGTCTTGTAGAAATTGATGGGCTAGTTGACTGAATTACACGTCCAATGACACGGTAAAGAATATATCACTTCATTATTTTTGAAACTTTTGTTATAAACATACTCATCGGTATATTATCATTTATATTAAAAGGTTACTACTTACCATCATCATCAGTCTGTGTCAGTTCACTGCTGGACATGGCCCTCCCCTAATGCAAGCCACCGCTTCCGATCGTTGGCTATTCTCATCCAGTCAACACCAGCCACTTTGCGAATGTCGTCACTCCATCTTGCCGCAGGGCGTCTTGCACTACTACTTATAAATACTTATATATCCTTGGTACATTTTTCCTTACGTTTATCGTATGCACCCCGCGTAATTCTTAGATCAATACCATTTCACTATATCCGATCAAACTTCTTAACAAATGGGGGAATGTAGCCATTTAACTAATCACGGTAGTGGCCCCAGTAATAGTAATAATTAAATTTTCTTTTTGACTGACGTCCCAAAGAAAGAGGTACTCAATTTGGAGTTAATATATTTTTTACGTGTTACGTTATTACTTCGCTCCTAGTGCTTTTGATCATGCAATTTGATCTCCTTTTATTACCCACTAATTAGTATCTGTCATATGGATTACTTTGTTAATGTATTTACAGTTATTAGCAATTGAAAAAATAAAACAAGTTAAGTTTTCAAAATCATAACCCTGAAATATTCTAAATCTTGAGTGATAAACGAAGACAATGTTCCGCATAAATATACCGCCGTAAATAAAGCAAGCGGTAGTATGTGTATGTAAATATAGTCAAAAATGGAATCGGGTTATTTTAAAGGTTATTTTAAGCCAAACAGTACTAGGTCTTATGTAAATATGTACATCATAAGATCAGTAAATAAACATGTACATTCGAAAAATCAAATGTATAAAACATTAAAAAAATCTTAATGATCTAAAAATCATTAATGTTGATAAGTTAAAATGAGAGTATGAAAACTTATCAGACAATTAAAATTCGGCAACTCGTAAGGAAATGACTCCGAGAATCTTGGAAGTTAAAAAAATATTCTCAAGATTTGAAAACTTCCTCTTGAGGGAGGGAGAATGGGAGAATGTAAAAAGGTTTTAATTAGCTAAATCATTTATATGTCTTTTATTATTAAAAACCTTATAAATAAAATTACATAGTAGTTGTGTATATGCTGCTTTTAAAGTAACGCCACTTAAACAGGCAATTTAAAGGAAAACCGTTATAGCAATATCTCATGTTTAAATATATATTATTATACTACTTTGAATATAGGCGGATGAGAAGCATTTTTCAAATCATTATTCTTTGAATAGCTGTAATTAAAATCTCTCATATTTTTTTCATATACATATTTCATTTCAAAATTTACCTGTGTAATTTGTATTTGTTAATTTTTTTTCTCAACAAAACCGGTCTAGCAGTGTGAAGACTAAATTGTCTCAAAAAACTATGAAAGATCTGTGAATATTATTCAATAGTTTTAATCTTGACTTTACTTTCCAGAATGGCAAGGTTTTCTTAATTTATTATTAACATATTTCAATTTCGATCACAAGACACTTTGTAATGTAAAACGCCAGCGGCTGTCATTCTCGGTGACATGTACGCCGCCTCGACACATCTGCCTCCAAAAATACATTTATTATTCGACACGGAAATTTTCATTATATATTTACTTCACTCAAAAAACAATTTTATACGAGTGACAAAAATTATTTTTATGTCAGTAAAAAAACATAACATTAGAATGGTATTTGCAAATTATGTTTATGATAAAAATAAATATATAACACAACGGAACTTCATCGTTTTGTTACTTCGGAGCTGGTACTGGTGCTGATGCGTTTTTTCCGACTCTACACATGTTCTTTCTGGGATACGGTGTTTGTACATCTGATCATAAAAAAATGGTGAAAGCTCAGATCCCTTTAAGTACAGGTCGATTGAAAGCACTTCATTGTTGTTCAACGTACTAAATTAATCATTGATATCAACAGCCAACTCTATTGATGAGAGCGAATCAACCGCTGTCAGCATTGATTAAGGAGAGAATTTTCGGCTAGTGATCTCTTAGTTTTTTGATTCACACTAGAGCTGAGGCAGTAGGTGGCAAAGCCGTGGCAGTTATTTTAAATGTCACAACGATAACATTCAATTGGGTTGGTATCGGGCACCTTTGGACAAATCACTATCATAAGATTAATAACATAGCAGGGGTTGGAGAAGACACAATACCTGTTAACGCTGGGGTGTATACTATTTCTATCGCATATCAACAATATATTGATGATCCCTTATACCTTACGCAGATGTGTGAGGAATGCTTCTGATACTGGTTGAGAAAATATTTCTCTAAACCCCTTAAGGGAAAGTAGTAAAAATTAGTAGAGATTGGTCTAGATAAAATCTAGAATTGGAGTCGAGGTATTTTTTTTTATTTAACCCTAAGAAGACACGAGTTCGCGTTGTCATACAAAAAAACGTTCGATCTTATTTTAAATAAACACAGCAAACTATGACTACGGTATAGAATATGTTAGATAAAAAATCTATCAGTTTATTGTACATAGAATATACATACACAAACACTGAAAATAATATAATTTTATTTGAAACCGTTATTCAGTCCAAAAGCTCCTTTGCAATGATAAATTGAAGAACTCAAATGAATATCTTGTCTATTAATCTAATAAAGACAATGGTTGCGACCATTTAGTATTAAGATATTTTGTATTAAACATTGTTTCATTACTTGACAATCTATTAAATTACTTGTTTTCTTTACAATTTGCTTTTCTTCAGAATTTATTTGTCTTAATTTTAGAATAATTTAATAGATAAAAATTTTCCTATTTTTGTTTTCTTAAAAGCAATTAATAACAAGACATAGGTCACTAATTTTTATTTTTGAGACTATGCTTTAACTAGAAATTATTTTCTTTGATGGAAACTAATATCACTATTTACTTAAATATAAAGATTTATAAAGATAGCTTTTCGTTAGATAAAATAGTGTAATATAATGTGTATAATTGGCCCGTGACTATAGAACCTTTAAAGTACGTTAAGTTTGTAGGTCCAATATTTACAAGGGGTCGACTGGGGTTGTACCACCGCGGTGGTATTTCTGCTGCAAAACATTTGTAAGAAATACTACCGTATTACGGTTTAAAAAACACCGTATCCAGTGTATTTAGACTTAACAACACTTACCTAGAGACATAGTAATATCTAACGGTAGCCAGCGCGTTAATGATACCCCTGGTACTGCCGATGTCCATAGGCCAGTAACCACTTTCCATCAGGTGCCCTGACTGATCGTCAGCCTTCGTAGGCAATAAAAAAATCCTAAAATGTCAGGAATATTGTAAACAAAATCAAACGCTATACAATCCTCAAAACGCTTTTTTTAAATGATGATGTCATTACCGAGTCATAGGTAAGTCGTTTCTTAATCTGTCAGAAATCGGTATGGTACAAGTCAAATTTATATAAAAACATTGCGTAGAGTTTATTTGTTTCAATTAAAAAACATAATCTTTTAAGCATTTTATTGTTGGCCAGGTAAGTGGCAAAAGCATTCCTTTTTTCTACATTTACCTGCAAATTCCAGTTCCGTATTTTTAATTTGATATAGTTTTACATATTAATGTTAACAAAACAATGTATCGTCAATTAAAGTGGATACTGTCGATTATTAGTTATATTAGATGCCTGACTTTATTGTACACAAATTCCAGAAGGACAGAAATAAAACTTAATAAATTCCGCTGAAAGCTTTTAAGAAATGCTTCTTTCGAACTTTCCCTTTGACAAGACTTTGATTCTATTACGCAACCGACCTTTCAAACACTGAAATTAAGAGTAAACCACGAATTTAAAATAAAGGAAAACATGTTATTATTAACATAAGGAATACCAGCCAGCAATGTTTTTTTAATAAAAAGTTACTGGTCTCTTATAAGTTAAAGATTTAAAAATAATTATTATATATAAATTAATCAGCTTCTTACAAAATATTGATAGTCTCGATTCTTTCCAATATAATATAAAAAAACAATCAAAAAAAAATTGATACAACACTTCTTTGAATAAACTTCTTAGTTAATAAAAGATTTAGTATAAGTCTTTAGTTATATCTGTTACAACAAAACTAACTCTAATTCAGTATTTCTGAACGTAGAACCCACGCCCCTAAGGTAGCACCTCTGTGGGACGAGGGCATTTGACTGTTAAGTTGGGTATTGTATAGAAATAAGTAAAATTGGAATGTCTGTTTGTAACATCAAAATAACCGTCTTTTAATTATAACATTTTTTTTAAATTTTTGTGTCTTTAGTCTGTCTGTTTATTCTGGCTAATCTCTAGAATGGCTGATCCAGTTTTGACTGGACTTTCACTGAAATATCGCTGATGTGACTTCAAATAATAAAGGATGGTTTTTTCTTTAAAAAAAACTAATAGTTATGTTTTTTTCTTAATTACGACGTGGACAAAGTCGCAAGCAACAGCCAGTTTGAAAATAAAAGGGCACGAGTTTAACCGCTACGACCATTTAATGCCAAGCTCAGCTTGAAATATCCCAAAGGTATAATATCATTTCACGAAACTAAACTACCAACTGTTTTTTTCGAGTCATCAAAACCATTTTTAAAATCTCGCAAGGCAACGTAGTTATTCTCATTTCGATGGAAAATCGTATAATATAATCGAATGAAATATCGAATTTCTATAAATACACACAAAAACTGCTATAACTATGTGTATTTTAACTTATTTAATTTTTTTATTTCGATGGTCGATTAATTATGTATATTGAAATAAGTAAACGCCAGACCTAATCTGTATTTATTTAAAAAACTATATATGAATGTATATAATATATTATATATTACTATTAAAAAAAATGCCATTCTAGTGACAAAGTATGCCTTGTACATAAAACACAGCTACAATGACAGAAAAGAGCATCAAAAACTTGCTTTTTCTAAAGAAAAAAAAAGTAAAATTAATGAGGATGATTTACCAACGTACGTGATTTACGATGTCCATCGAGTTCTAATCCAGTCGGTTTATTGTAGATTAGAATAGTAAAGGAACAGCTTAATGTCTACTTTATTTTTTTTATTGACAGAATTACTATATTTTTATCTACTTGTCATACAGGTAATTCCATGTAAGTATTAGTAGTATTAACAAAGAATCGCCTCTTAAAAATAGTAAATATTTCAATAATAAATATGTAAATAGTTAATCTATTTAACTTGCAGCTACTTCTACAAGTTAAATAGTTTTAGTTTTAATTAAATAACATCGTACAGCATCTTTTTTGTTTCAATTAAGTTTAAAGTTAAGAAACATTTAGTTACGTCCAGCATTGAAAATAGAAATCTGAAATCAACGAATTTTATCGCAGTTCAAATTTACACTTAATTCAAAAGCAATCAAACTTTAGTAATTAATAAACTCAGTTCGACAAAAAATGTTATAAAAATAGTTTTGACAGGTATTTGTAACATATTTTAATTTATTTATCTCAACATATGTTATCTGATTGATGGTAATAGGGTATACCTAAATGTCATTATTAGAAATATAGTAGCAATTACTTTACCAGCTCATTTAAAAAGCCTGTGGCCAGGAAAAAGGCATCATCATTAGCAGCCTATGTTATTCCACTGATGGATATAGGCCTCCTCTAATGCACGCCTTCTTCATTTATGGGAATTTATTTTTAAAAATGATGTATTTATGACAAATATTTTTTTTTTTAACTTAAGCTAGAAAATTATTAAAGTAAGAAGACCTACACATAGTTCAAAGAGATTACACATTTAGCTTATTGCTGATGTTTTTATCAAAATTCTTAAATTATTTAATAATGTTATAAAATTATTTCTCTTAAAAACAATTTTTTTTAAATTAAAGTTTGAAAAGTCAAACACACTCTAAATATTTTCGTCTATGTATCATAACATTCAGCACTATCTTAATGCTCTCAGGCGTTTAAAGATAAATCATTATTTATTAATCTTAGCACTGATCCTTTCTATTAAATTGTAATCGGCTGAAGAATAACAAAGAAATAAAATATAAAAAATCTTATTAGATAAACAAATAAATAAGAACAGGTTGAGTTAGATATTTGAAAAAAAAAGAACATTTTCAAAGTTTTAAGATGCAAGCAAAGCAAGTTTTAACTAGAGTAATAAAGAAAAACAATTTTATGTTCTTATACACACGATTAATATATTAAAACACCTCATTAATATTATACTATACAGTATATTTCAACACACCTCGCGGACATTTCTCTTATTTGATGGTCGAAGTCGCGGGTAACAGCTAGTACATAATAAAAGTCTATAAACATTTAAAGATTTCAAATAAAGCAATTGTGTGTGAACAAAAATCAAAACGTTGATATCGATTGCTTTAGCGTAAAATTTCCCTTTGTCACTAATAACAGATTAACCCTTTAAATGATCTGTGAGGTAACTAATCGAATGAATTTGAAACAATTGTTTGGAGAACCGAAATCTCCCCATTCAATTAAGCCCATAGACCTTTATTACAAAAATTTTAAGTTCTAATTTACAAATTTAATGTTTTTATCACCTTAATGAAAATATTTAAAAAATCAAATCCACTAATTTACGGATTTTTCGCGTTACTTAAATATATTTATTCCCGACAGACTAAGTTGGTATATGTCTGTATTTCAATGTTTTGGAATAACCGTCTGATTTAAAATTGACATATTTTTCATTTTCTTAATTTTGAACATTGGTTTGATAAAAAGTACTTGGAATAACATATAAAAATGCTCCTTATTTTGCGAAATCGGCCAAAAATTAGTAAAAGTGAATGATTTAAGAACAGTTTAAGTCATATGTAGTGAAATGTGTTGCAGACGGCATTCGTATCCATTTTTTCCAATGTAACAGAAAAATAATTCATATTTATTCAAATCAATACGAAAGGATAACCACATTATATCATTTTAACTTACAATATCCAGACTCAGCACCTAAAATACTGCGTAGCGTCTAGACAGGGTTTAAAATCATTAAAATTAAAAAGAATCTCTCTAATACTGTAAATAGTTGCTATCACTACTAACACTTCAATTTTGTGTTCGTTTTTAATTAACAACACGTTACAAAATTAAACATGACAAGGTGAAATAGATATCCTTGTACGGTCTTTTTATGCTGACAAAATGAGTTTTCTCTTTGTTTACATTAAAACTTTCTTTCAAAGATTAAATATTCTTCAAGCGAATAAAATTGTCATTACTTTAGCGTCATATATTTGTAGACTTTTTTTTTAATCTGCCGAAAAATTATTTACTTTCTCGCTTCTACCTCACTTTAATTGTAATAGGGTAAAGGGTAACTAGACAAAGATGTAAAATGAAATCCCTAAACACATACTATTTAAAGTGACAATGGCATTAAGTCTGCCTTGTTACTACTTGTGCAAGACGAGTAAATAAATAAATAGCACACATGATTTAATCAGCAAATGATTAAATCCAGAATTGATAGATGTTAAATCCAGTAATAATATACATATATACTTTACGGTCAACAATCTTTCAATTTATTATTTTTCTTATCGTAAATTTTATTAAATATTGTGTTCAATATTAACATTTACTAGTTCTATTTATCCCATAATCCCTTATCTCTCGTCTTTAGTGAGCAAAGATGCCACCTAGGTCCATAATCAATTTTCACAAGTGTATTGTTTGCTTTGATGGATGTTTCTTATTTATTTTAGAAACTATTATTGATAGTATATTGTATTTTCAATGTTACCGTTTAATTTATTATAATAATAAATAAAACTTAACTGAACAAGTTGTGTCAAAATTATAATGTCGTTTGTTCATAAAGAACAGCTTAGGCCTCAATATTTTGAATCATATTAATACGTTAACCTTACATTGATAATCATTTGTGTTGTTCCATAAAACAATAAATAGAAAAACGGATAAACTTGTTATAATAAGCTTGATATTATTCTAACACCTTTGTCGTGACAAAAACAATTATGCTCAGTCCGTTAAAACTGGTAGGGTAAGTACAAACAGATTATAAGGTATGTAGGTAATGGAAAGATAACAAGCTAGTGCTGATTTTTTACAAAGATACCATAGATCGGCTATGGATACTTTTAGCGATTTAAAACCAAACTCTGTAATTTGGTTCTTCTAGTTTAGCTCTATACTTCTGATAAATTTTAAAGAATATGTATTATTAACTGTGATGTTTTTTGTAGGAAACATGTAAGCCCTTATTTAAATTTATGATAGTAATAGATGTGTTTAGCATATTATTACGTCAGTGATAAGCATGTTATTAGATAATGCACAAGATGAGAATCTTTACATTAAACGGTACAATTAAGGAATAAATGGTAAACCTAACCTAAACTTCAACGTAATTATGATTCCTTTCGATATAAACTTTATTCAATTCCAAGATTCTCTTTGAATATAAATAAACATACATACACATATATCATAAATTGTTAGAAATAAATAAAGTGTAACGGATGTTTGCAACGCAATATTAAATCGAACCAATCTCTGGGAAACGGCAGATGCGATATGCTGCAGACTAGTCCAATATTTATCTAGAGCTTCGTTGCAGCGGCGCTTTTTAATATATTACAAGATGTCTATCGATCGCTGTAATATTATTCCAATAAGAAGTACTAACTATTTTCGTGCAAAAATATATGTGATCTTTCAAGGCAAAGAGATTTTCAAAAAAAGTTTTCAAAACTTGTTTTTTTAAAGAAAAATTTTTTGAAGAAGGATGCACATTGTATTTAGATTTTTAACAATGCTTTTTAAAAATTTTTTGTTTTGAAAAACCGAATATTGGTATGCAACCAATTATTTTATTGTAGCTCATTTTAAGACTTACACTTTCCTCTTTTACTGAGCCTTTGGGATTATGGTTAGTCAATGCCAGCTTATCAATTTTTCAACTGCGCCAATTCTTTTAAATTACATTCCTCCTTTTTCATTCCTTTTGCAACATCAATATCTAACAATAAAATACTCAGTTAGTAATAACAAATGGAACAACATATCACATCACAGTATAAAAAGACGTTTTCTTGTCCCTAATCCCTATGTTGTTAAATATAAAACCAAAATTTTCTGTGGTTCTTTTAATTGATAGAGTGTTTGAAAGGGAAGGTTTATAGTATAATTAATAATAACATTGAAAAAAACTTAGGTTTATATATTGTTCAATTGATTTTAAATTTTGCACTTCGTGCGGATATGCTAACTTAATAAAATGAACAATCAAAATTAAGTACCCTAGTTTCCATGTTTAAAACCTGACAACAAAATAAGGACTTGAAGTAAATATTCTCTGTACTGCACGCCTTTTAAAGTGTTCGTGGTGATTAATTTCCCAAACAAAGCCCCCGTTAAAAGTAATAAAGAACGTGTGTACGTTTAGGGTATTCTGTTTACTGATTTTTTTTGAAAACATGATTTTGAAAACTACAGAACAATTGTTGACATAGGTCAGGGCCGCAAAAAGGCTAAATTTTTATAATTAGATTTAAAAATGGTTATCATTAACGATACTTTATATAAACTAACCTAATGTAATGTAAAATTATGTGAAAAAACAAAGGTTTTAATTTTTTTTTTATGCTGTTATAAAAATATATTTTTTTTTAATAATTTTAATTGTTATTTTTACAAAACTTGAATTTTTAACATAATTATATTCTTGCTTTTAACAAACTTTAATCCACACCTAATTGATAAGTGTTAAATTATTCAAATTTTTTGTCTCAAAGATTTCTTTAACACTTTAAAATATTTTTTAAGAACTGAACACATTTATAATAGTTTAGATATCAAAAAAAATATTTTGAAATCTTCCATCAGGAAAGGAACAGGTACCGTGTTATATGTTATTCCACATTAGGAAGTTCAGGTTCGGCGGGCTTAATGCTATTCTTAGGGGCCTCTTATTCTATTCCCTTATTAGTTCTTGAATTCCATTTAAGAAACTTTTCTTTATGGTTTATTTATTTATCTTATATCACAGAGTTCAGCGACGAGTTTTGTCCAACAGATCAGAAATTTTTACTTTTAATTTTGTTTATTGAAATCCCTAAAGTCTTAAAGAGGGTTTTAACCCAATACGTAATTCGTTATAATTTTCTGTTTCCTGATCCTTTTACAGACATAAATGTATTTCTCCCTTTTCCTATCAAAGCTGTAGTATTGAAAATAAAACAGATGAAATTAAAGCGCCATATAGATAGATAGCCAGCGCCATCTTGTCATATATTTAAAAGCGTTCCTACATCGTTCAACGAAGCTCTAGACCAATATTGTATGAATCTGTTGTTTTAGAAGACTGATTTGATTGGATATTGTGTTGGTAGCATTAAGTTTTTCATATCGTTTAGGTCGCAAACAACGTTTTTTATACCTTGTTAAAAAAGTACTATTAAAGCAGAATAATAATTTAAAGGTTAATTGTAGGAAAAATACTGAATGGAAAATGAAGAGATTACTTGATTATTTAACTGCCTCCGTGGCCTTGTAGAAGAGGCGTGAGCTTTATAAACCGGGGGTCGTAGGTTCGAGTCCCCAGGGAAACAACTTTGTGTTATCGTTGTTTTCTGGTTAGTTTAGGCAAATTGGGCCGATCACCCAATTGTCTGAAAAGAAAGAGCATCCATACGTCATTTTTTAAACTTCAATGATTATAATATTTTATTGTGCTCACGCGAAGATTACACACTAATTAAAAAAAGACTCCACGGATTTTATCGCGTTTAATTTGGTTCATTGATTATTATAATAATGATTCGCTGTCATCTGACTTGAACAATCCGAACCAGATAACGGCGTTTATTAAAAAATTTAATGAACGCAGTTATTTTCTTTTTAACTTCTCTGTTTTACAATATTGTCCATATCTATATGAAATAGTTCCCTCGCGCAAGCTGTTTGTTATGCATACAAGCACAATTCAATACATTTCATAACATCAATGGAATTGTTGCTTGGATTTCATGCATTTCGATATGCATGAGTTTGTCCTCATACATTCATGCTAAATGCGTCGAGTCACAATGAAATAAAATAATTGCCTAAAATTTTCTATATATACACATTTTATAATATATATTATAATAATTTACGTGATGATTGGACAACCATTGTCAACGGTTAACTTGAAATCTGTTAATACATGAAATCTATCCTAATATCACAAAGAGGAAAAATTACACTGTTCGTTTGTTTTAAATAGGCTCCGAAACTGCTAGATCAATTTAAAAATATAATAAGTAAAATAAAATAAAAAAATAAAAATAAAAAATATACCATCACAACTAGAAAACTTTATAAACCATTAGTAACATAGGTCACTGTAATTAATAATTGCCAAGATCTAATCATTAGACATACATATATTTTATATACTGAAATATTTACTTCATTGTATTAGAAATAAAACTTTTGCAAAACTTAGTACGACAGGGAAACCTTTTTATTCAGTTATGAAGGGGAAAGTTACTATTTCCTTTTTTCTGTAAAGTTTACTCACAAATTCGATTACACAAATACAACTTTGTTGCCATAGTAAAACTTTAGGATGTTAACTACCTTTTAATAAAAAAAACCTCGTCTGTGTAAAGCTTTTAAGACGATTACTCTTTTATTTTCAACTTTAAATTGCAATAAAACATATTTATTGCCGTTAAACAAGTTGTAATTTACGAATAATCGCAATTGCTCCACCGAACAGTAACTTTACAGTAAAAAGTTTTCTCCTGAAACATTAATATACGATGTTTCATCCATACTAATATTATAAATGCAAAAGTCACTCTGTCTGACCGTATTTACCGTCTAAACCATTAAATCGATTTTGATGAAATTTAGTACATATTTAGAATAGGTTACTAAAAAGAATTTAGGATCACTAAAATTTAGGGGGTCATTTTTTTAATTTAGGGTCACAATAACAACGGGTGGAAAAAGATGAAATAGGGGATGAAAGTTTATATATAAAGACGTAATTAATGAACATAAAACGATGAAAATCTGTGTCTAGACACTTGAAACGAGCCATCGGTAGTTTTTTGAGTTTCAAACTGTACGGGGATGAATTAGGGCTTAAAATGGGGTTGAAAATCAATATACGTCCATGTCAAAGCTTAAGCCATAACTGTGATTGTAATGATAAACACACACAATGAAAACCTCATTTGTTTTGCTAGACATTAAAGAACATGTATTTCGCACCAGCATCAATTTTGTTTTGCACTATTAATTTACGAGAAAACAATGCTTTGTAGAAACATATGTTTCGATATTGAACTTCTTTCTCAAAAGTCTTTTATAAACTAACCTACAATAGACACCACAATCAATTGTTGTCTATAGTCAGATAACAAAAACAAAACTTTCAATTAAAATATACGACTATGTATCTTACGACCTGTAATAGAAGAGGAGATAAAAGAAACTTTGAGAACAAATATTTTTTACATGGGTTTGCGATTCCAATTATTTCTGAAAAAGTGCCTACAAAAATTGCAAAATCCCGATAAAAAATCTGACAATATTCGCTTTACTGTTTTAAAGTTCAATGTAAAAACCATTTAATAAAGAATTGAAATTATTTTATTTACTTCATACGATGTTGAAACTAGAACACGAAAAGAAAATAAACCATCTACGTAGACAATATACATAAGCCTGCACGCATCGTCTTGAAAGCATTCCTATGTAAGCTATAAAGAGCACCTCCAAATGCTTCAACGACGGGGCGATTTTATTAAGAATATTCAGTAATTTCAATAGTTGGAGCCGATAAATGATCGTAAGTTTGTGGATAATATATCCATTAGGGGTTTTGGACCGTATCCCACCACGCTGGTCCAATGCGGGTTGGTGGGTGGACCGACTTTACATGCCCATCCGACGCATGGATCATCTGACTTTTCAGACAATTGGGTGATCGGCCTGATGCCTAACCAACTAGGAAACAACAATGAAAATTTGTTGAGTCGCCGCAGGATTCGAACCCACGACCTCCGGATTCTAAAGCACACGTCTACACCACTAGGCTACGGAGGCAGTTCCTAATTTAACGGCCATAAATCTGTTTGATCTTTACTCAAATATAAGCCTTCCAATTTTGTAATTGATTGTCGAATTAATCTACGGATTCGGAGATGTAAGCCTCTGACCTAACAAGAACCGGTGCAAGTAACTCAGCTTAACTTTTTTTCTTTTTTTAATAAAATCCGTTAATCGAAATTTTTACGCCATGTTCTTGAAATATTACAATTTTGTACATCGATGTATTTTAATTCACTTTTCTGGACAATGACCTATGTAGATGCTCTGTGCAAAAGGGAAGTTTGCGTATTGGTTGGTTGCTTCCCTTTTTCCGCTCTAGTCTTCCTCTTTGGATGACTAGAGTAGTGCAAGACATTTAATCCCGCCGTTGCTATGCTTTGGGCGATGATGGTCTCACAGATAGCAAAGGCAGCGTCTCATTTATTGCGATCGCTCTCCACCATGCCAAACTACGACCGGAAGTTAATGGTCTTGTCACACTACACATCCTGGTCTCTTGGCGCTGCTCGACCCATACGATGATTTATGGTCACCTTAGCTGGGAAAATCAATTTGAATGTAATACTTAAATAAAAAATATGCGTTCATCTAGACATTAATGCGGCCGCAGGCGGGCAGCAGGTATCACGTTTTTTTATACTGACTAAATATAAATGTATAAAGATATATTTTTACACAGATAACATTATTTTATTGATAGGATATACATTGCTTATATCAAAAATGTTAACGAAAATATATATATATATATATATATTAGAGTCCGACCGAAACTGTTTTCCGGCCGAAACCGAAACCGAAACTCACGTGATCAAGTATAAAATTCTTGAAATACTAAAAATGACGCTTTTATGCATATTATTTTGCTTTACTTTAGTCATGGTATGGAGACAGTATATTAAACGTGTGGTAATCGTTTATTTCAGTTGCTAATAATATTTTTATGTAACAGTTGCTAATAATGCTTTTTTTTTTCAAATAAATTTCTTATAACAATATGAGTTATTAATAAATAAAGTAATAATTGTGACTGTTGCATTAAAGACTAAATATTGGTATTTTGAAATCTTACTAATTAAAACTTTGGTTTGTATTTGTAGTTCCAAGGGGGGATCAAAAAGTAAAAATGAGATAGAATATAATGACTATGATAGCTTAATTATTTATTTTTCTACATAATCTCCGAGTCCAGCTACACACCAAGTCCAGCGTTCCAAGTTACCAATGCTTCATTTCCTTTAAAGATTGTCTTGGTCCTGGAAAAGGACCAAGACAATCCTTTCTAATATATAGTTTTAACCATGTTTTCTCTTAAGTATTGTATCAATATGAAGAAGATGAAAAATAGCTGAGGCGACAGATCTGGTAAAGGGGATGCTCAACCAATTGTGAGGCTAGCATGCTGAACAGTGGCCATCGCTATTT
This sequence comes from Lamproptera curius, assembly GCA_029286875.1. NCBI lineage: Eukaryota > Metazoa > Arthropoda > Insecta > Lepidoptera > Papilionidae > Lamproptera > Lamproptera curius. Next base: position 469,622 of record JAGSMT010000207.1, on the reverse strand, counting down.
TATCATTGACGGCATTTCTCAACCTCGCTATTAAAGCTGCATAATCTGTAATGATGATTCCATGCTCCAGGTAATCAAACAACAATATCACTTCTGAGTCCCAAAATATTGAGACCATACCCGAGGCAGGCCATATACCAAGGCCACTGGCGCATGAAGATCCTTCCTGTTTCGTCCACTGCCACAAAACTAAATTTAAAGTTTTTGAATCTTTTAAAACTTGTCCAACGATATCTTCGAAGTCGATTTTGTTTCTGATTCTCGCACCCATCTTGCGGAGACTTTTCTCAAATTCAAAATTTGTGTCAATATGCGTTGAGTACCTCTATACGAAAGCTCGTTTCTTGGATTAGGTATCAGATGGTAATTCTTTAATTGCTAAAACAGTTTTTTCGAATATGGCAGCATATTCTTATTGTTTCTTTTGATTACTGGCTTCGATGGACGTCAGCAACCATGTTCGTCTTCCGTGCGTTCTCCTACTCGAAATTAAGAAGCCCACTTTGCGACAATTGATTATGACAGAGCAGTCTCTTCTCATGTTGCCTTTGAGCCGCAGTAAATCTCTTGCGTTGTTAACTTTTTATAACAGTGGTTTTTGATGACAAGGTCGCACTTGGGTTTTCTCTTTTTCGAACATTTCGCCACATAGCAAACAAATGACTCATTCAGAAAAAAGTAAAGGGTCTAGAAGATTTTTTATTAACACAACTAAACATCTGAGATATACTTTCCAGTTTTATTTGTATTTATTTTTGGTTACCAGGATTATATATTTTGTTCTCACTACTATTTGTTCCGTCCTCGTCTTTCTAGAATAATCATCTATTTCTTTTGTCAAACTTGGAATGTTTGTCTGAACTAAAATCGACTGATCTGAGCTCGATTGCAGCAATGATACATTTAACTTTCCTTACTATTTTGAAATTGAAAACACTTCTGAAACAAGTTTCGGTTTCGGCAAAAGTTTCGGCCAAATTTGGCCGAAACCGAAACTACTGACCGAAACTTGATTTTGGCCGAAACTCAGCTGAAACCGAAACCGAACGAGTTCGGTCGGTATATATTGAAATATGGAAATATGCGCTATCCAATCTTACAATTTGGTTAGCCATTTTCATAAAAGAAATTAAGCCGTCTCTCCTCCTAATCTTTATTATAGCCTATTTCCTTCTTTTAGAATATTATGGAATTGTAATTAATTTCTAGTTCATTTATTTTGTCCCCACATTAAAATAATTACATTAGTATTGTGAACAGTAATTGTATTTTATACTGTATTGCATTGAAATAATAATGAAATAAACACAAATACTATACGTATGATTATTTAAAAGTTATAAAAAAAGATAATATCGTCTCAAAGTTCTGCGTGAGAAGGTGAACTAAATTTAAAAAGAATTTAATAAAAATAAAATGCCTTTAGTTCAATACAGAGCTTAATTAATATTAATCACACGGTAAGTAACAGCAATGATATTAGATAGGCCATTTTAGTGATACAACATATTATCAAGTACGACGAAAAACAACTATTAACGCTTCACGTCCGACTGCTGAAACTAAAATTATAAGGATTAGACATGACAAGAATGCGAAAGGATCGATTGATGCTGAAAAGGGTCCACGTCGCCGGAGATAATGAAAAATAATTAAACGCGACGAAATCCATTACAAAATAAAATACGTTTACGATCGCTCTTTAACCTTTCCAAAAATATATCAATATTTATTACACCAAACTTAGTCAAATATAACTAAAATCAAAGCGGTCATTTACTTGTATCAGCTTAATTAGTATAGATAACTCGTTGCTCCGCTCCTCATGTTCCGTTTTTAACATATATTTGACCGACTTTTCAAAATTGTAACTAAATTTGCGGCGTATTTCGATTTTAATTTATGTTACCTCAATGCTCCGGTCCGCCTGCTCTAATATAGATAATTCTTTTTTTACTTGATAGGTAATAGCTGTCCCATTTTCTTTCAATAAGTTTGAGATTAGTAGTTGAATAGATATTTGAGAAATCTAAAAAAATACAGCTGCCAAAATCCTAGCTTTGTACGATTAAATTGCAAAGACTGGCTAAACCTAAAGAGATGGACTAGCTTAGCAATGTTTTGCATAACTGAACGACGAACTGTTGACGAGCGCATGAATTTATATTTAAAGAATAACTCACCTTGTGGCCTTTTTAATGCAGACATAGATAAAAGCTTTGGTAAGGTAATAGAGATAGGCAGTGTAAGTTATTTTAAAAGTTAAGCATTAGTTATCGGGCACCGAACAGTTGCCCCATAACTTATGTTGAATTTACTGAGTAAATTTAATAAGTATATCAATGTTTTACCATAAATCATTGCAGATGGCGCTATTCACAAAAACACAAAAAGAATACATATTTTTTTCTGTAATGTAAAGCAAATCGACAACCTCTCTGTAAATTCAAAGTCTAATGACTTTTTTGAATACAGAAGTCTAACACACACTTGTAAATATAAAATAAGACTTTAAACATGTTACGAAATAGGTATTCATTAAATATTGAGATGGGTCAAGCTTTTATCAAAGTCGTTGTAATGATCTGTCAGTATCACTCTTTTCCTTAACATTTGGGGTCAGGTAAATTTTTTTATTGTATATTACGTCAATATTACTTTAAAGTTAAAAAGTCCTGAAATATCTTGAGTGCAGCTTTGTTTGTGTCTTTTCTAATGCGGTAATTTTAAAGCCAATTATACAGGTATTAATTCCTATATTTATTAATAAATTCTGAACTTTAAGCATTTCAAGCAAAATTTTCACTTCTGTACACTATATAATTTAAATGAATAACTAATGAGTTGTCGTAAGATATACGTGTAAAATAATTGTTCATTTACGAAGGGATTTTAGGCCATACAGCAATAATCGTTATTGAATGATGTAAAATACATTTTTAATTGAACATAGATCAATATGTATCATGTAATTTAAATAAAATTTACTAAGATATATCATCGCATCACATCAGCCTGTGGGAGTCCACAGCTGGACATAGGTCTCGCCTAATGCACGCCTTCTCCATTTGAGATATAAAATAAATAACCTAAGGTTAACGAATAACTCTCAACTTTCATTAGCTTAAGTGGATTATTCGTTTATTTTCTATACCAAAACCTTAACTTAAGCACAAACATGGGGGAATTGCTATCTAATGGCATTTAATTAATTTGCGCTGAAGATTTATCTCTGACGAAGTAAACAAACCGAGTGTCTTAGCAACTTTTATTTCCTTCGCTGATTTTTGGAAGAAATTATATGTTGTACAAAAAAATCAGATGTATCAAGCATTTTAATTGTTTCATTTTCCCTAGGATAAACAAGTGAAATAACAAGGCTTATTTTACTTAATTTTTTTAGAGCTTTCCTTGAAAAAAATGTATTTTATAGCATATCACATTTATATTTGAATCCTGCTCTCTTAAAAAATCATTTTGACATTATTTGACTATCTTAGTGTTATTGGGTTTATTAACCTTTATCTGGTCACCTTCAACTCTTTATAATACCGATTTCCTTGGATAAAACATCATAAAATATTAAGTATTTATAGTAGGAGAGCCCACGATGCTAAATGGGGATTTACTCGAGCGTCGTAGAGACCTATTGGGTTGCAAAGCTTAGATGATAAGAAGAAAAATGTTGTATGATGTATACCTTTATATTGGTGGGGGAAGCGGCTATAGATTTACAAATATGTAAAAAAACGTTGCATAGACATCCTAGCGCGTCTGATATTGATAGCATCAATGGCCTAAGTATTTTTACTAATGTCCGTATGTTAATCTGATCGTTTGCATGATGCGGGTGATTGTATGTAAGGGTTGGAAATAAAAAAAAAAATATCTAGCGCTCTCATTTACTAATCTGACGATTTTGATGGAACGCAAACTCGCGACCATTTTCATAATGTGCAAAAAATTCGCCATTTAGAAATTCTCAAGCACGTCAGATTAAGATATATGTGGTTCATCTTTATGTTCTAAACGTACTGTCTCATAATCTGACGATTATCTAGAGGGATTCGCCTGATCTGACAAAGAAACAGACTTAGTGACAACATCACGGGGGTAGTTGGGGAAGCTTCCTATGACCTTAAAACGTCCAGATTTGATGAAAACTCAATTTTCGCAAAACGGGGTAGAACCAATAACTTTCTAGAATTGTTTAAAATTTTTAATATTTCTTAGCGGGAAGTCAATTTTTTTTTAATTTTTTTTAATTCATTGAACCTAACAAATAATACTGAGAGTAATAGATAGAGAAACAATGCGAGGAATAGAAATGCGGAGAAGGAAATGTAGGTTTAGTTTGATAAAAAAGTAAAAATATTTTCAATGGAAAACAACCTTCCCGAAGGCAATTGTCGACAGCGGCGGTGCTGGCCGCCGACCACGTCACGAAGTTTTCACCTTATACCCACTTTCTTTTCGGGGAAGGGAAGGACGATTATTGAGTAACCAATTTGCGGCTGTGTTAGGCGACATAGAAATGCGCGCGAACAGGAGGGCTTGCTTTACAACCTCTGCGCCGATGCGCATTGGTATCGACCTCATTTCTTACCATCTCGTACCCTGTGTCTTTCAGGTGTTTTTTTAGCCGCTTTTAGCATCTCTCTCTCTATACATAAATGAATAAAATAAAAAAAACCTTATTGGAACGAAGTTCCTTATTTTACTTTACCTTCTAATTCAAATACACTTTTTACGTACCTTTAATCATAGTCTTTTTTTAGAAGGAGGCCTACAAAATTGTTTTACTACTTTTTTGTGTTTATCAGATCCCAAATTCTAATTTGGGAAACGAAACTTTGCAGAGACCTTCGAATACAATCGTATTTATTTTGCCAAGTCTCATTTGCCGCTTAGACATTCTTGGAATTAATGGAAATATTAGTTTACAGGATATTACATTATCGATAATTTTCTCGCACGTTTAACAAAGTCGATGTAAATAAAATATAACTTAGTTTCTGTTTATTATTTCTATAATAAATCAACAAAATGGTTTCTTTTGTTATTGCATACGAAGACAGACGAACAACGCCATCGGATGGAAAGTCCGACGCTCCTGGATATCAGCAACACCAACAGCATTAACAAGACACTGCCTACCATAAGACGCCGGATGTTATGTTTCATTTACCCAGTAATTACTATGGCAACGGTGCCGTTCAAACCAGAACATTGTAGAGTTTTTAAAACAAAAATGTATAATAAAGTTTAAAAGACGTGACATTTTAGGCATGTCGAATGAAAGATGGAAGTTTTATAAGAAATGTCTAATTTCAAAGTCAATGGGTGCCAAAAAATGGAGCACTGTTATTGGTCAAACGCCGCGTGGGAATAGAACACGGCCGCGGTCCACTAATAACAACAAGCTACCTTCGGCTGCCATTTGTATTTGACATTAGACTTTAAATAAGAAATATGTGATAAAGTATTTCAGTTGTATTATAATATAGGTTTTTGTCACCTAAGTGAACACATTGGTATTCAATCAGACGGAAAATACCTTTATTTTAATGTAATCAGTCTTTATCAATGTCAATCAGTCTTGTCACTATATCATTGTTTTAGCTATGCTGATTTTCCTCCGATCAGAAGCTTTCATATCCAAACCAGTGATAGTAGACAAATTGACTATCAATAAGAAAGTATAATGTTTCTATATTGAAAAAAGATGTAAGAATTTGACTAACGTCGTATCCTCTTTTAGCTTTTTCATGCGTTATTTTTTTATTGTACAACATTTTTTTAACCATATAATCTTAAAATGTCTCCACTTAGCTTGTATCGCTTCACTATTAAACCACCTGCCCACAGGTAAGTATATTTAATCAAGACTATCCTCTCTCTCCTCTCTCGATTTCCGATCAGTAATGGGTTGAAGGTGGAGCAAAGGGATCAGGTCGTCTTTAAGTTGATTGAAATGTCAGCAATGGATTATTAAGGACTGCTTATGATGAAATATATTATGAATAAATCACAGGCTGATGATGATGATGATGATGATATTCAGCCTGTGTTAGTCCACTGCTGGACATAGGCCTCCCCTAATATACCCTATTCATTAATAGGTTTATGGACCGTTTCCCACCACGCTGGCCTAATGCGGGTTGGTGGTTGAACCGACTTTTACATGCCCACCTAACGCATGGGATCATCATACTTTTCAGACAGTTGGGTGGTCGGCCCATATTGTCATATGGGCCGACCAACTAACTCAACTAGGAAACAACAATGAAAATTTGTTGAGTCCCGCAGGATTCAAACCCACGTTCTCCGCTTTCTAAAGCACACGCCCATACCACTAGGCTACGAAGGCAGTTGATGAAATAGATAACACTTACTTGCAGTTGCAACTACACATTTTGTACAACCTTGTTGTTTGCTTTGTCGCATCTTATCCATATAAAGTTTTTTTGTTAATTTTAGCACGCTGTGCATAAACTTTAACTATAACACATTTTAACAAGTATAATATAAATATAATCCATAGTAATTTATCATTTTCTTTGTCTCATTATTATTGTGAATGATGAATGATCATCTAAAATGTTTATAACACTAAAAATTTACGTAATTAAAAAAAATATATAACTTAGATTTCAAATATATGACAAGTTAATTGTCAATATTTTATGACTTTTCAAATTTTGCATATTTACACTTATCTTGTTGTTAAAATTGACTATTCGTCGTCCAATTTAAATGATGTACTCCTTTCTCTCTCGCAAATATTAGTTAGAGACGCTCATTTGCACCATCTGCGTCCTCGCGTATATCATTAATTATACACGTAATTTATAAACCTGCAGCAAACGAAAATCAGTAACAACATAAAGTATAAGATCTTTTGTAGAGACAGTTTGCAATTCGTATAGCTAACACGGTTTTAATTTAATTGATGCAATATTTATACAATGTGTAAAGAATTATGCAATAGTCTATTCATGGTAAAAAGATGTTGACGTGATTAGCCTCCGTGGCTTAGTGCTATTTGTTATCGTTATTTTGTCGTTATTTGGCCGCGGGCGCTAATAACAGTCTTTGGCAAGCCCGGTGCGACGTGACTCTCGCAGGCCTCTTCTCTCTGGGTGTGTTGGGCTACCCGGACCGTCACCTTAGGTGCCGTGCTGGAAGTGCAAACAGCACGGCACCCCCTCTTGAGCCCTTCTCTGGGCGTCGCGCGGAATGTAAGGAAGCCGTATCCTCTTTCTAGCTACCACTTTAAAACGGGGCGGGGCGTATGGCCTGCACTGTTCGAAGGCCGGCGCTGGGATGCTCCAGCCGCAGCTCCCAATCCTGAATTCCAATGGAGCGCAATACGTCTCTGCGCTCCCTTAATTCTTCCGGGGCTGGCGTGCAGACCCTAGACCTTGCCTCCTCGCGCCAGAAAAACAGTGACGCAAAGATTTCTGCTTCTAGGTCCCAGGGCAAAAAGCCCACCAACAGGAACGCCGCCCCGTACGGCCCGGATCGCCAGCGCCCTCTGGATTCTTCTCGGTACCAATGTAGTCTCCTTTTGGAGGGTGTCGGCCCACACGGGTGCCCCGTGCGGTGAACTCCACACGTCACCTCGATGGTCCCGAGCCAATCTCGGCACGGGAACTCGAGGCGTCGGTGCGACAGGCAGGCCCCAATAACTTTTTGCAAGTAGGCCCAGGCCCAGGGCAGAGTATTCAATGAGTTGGCGATGTCGAGTGTCACCGCCAAAGAACCCTCACCCAGGGTCACCGCATCCTTTTTTTTTTGGAAAAATCCAGCTTACGAATTCCCCGCTAGCAGAGTAAGGGGCAACAGTGATATATGGGGCTCCCCGAACCAAGATGGAGCGGCCGGTATACCCACTAAAAAACTAACGGTTGTTCCTTTCTCGTGTAGCTGCAGCCGGGGACGCGGGCGCTGATGACAGTCTTCGGCGATCCCGGTGCGACGAGGACCTCGCCTCTCTCGGGCCTTTATATCTCCGGGTGTGTTGGGACACCCGGAACGTTGCTTTGGGCGCCTTGCCAGAACAAACAGCACGGCGCTCCTTTTTGTGCCCTTCTCTGGGCAGCGGGCACCCTCTTGCCTGCCGCCCAGGGGTTCAGTATCAGGGGGGAAGGTTGCGCGCGTACGCCACCTTTCGGCGCCCTGGCCCTCTTTTGCGGATAGCCAGGGCGCTGAAGGCCTTGTCTCATTCCGCGGCTTCCTTCCGGGCCATCATGTCCTCGCAGAAAGCAAGGACGGCGCCCAACGACCTTTCACTCTCTAACACCCTGCGCACTACGGCAGGAAGCGAAAGGACACTACGCAGCTCTCGGCGTTGCACGACCCAGGCTGGGCACTCTTCCAGCGCGTGTTGGGCCATCTCTTCGGCACATACGCCAAGGTGGTGGCACTCCTCTGTAGGCTTCCTACCGGCCAAGCGGCAGAGGTACTTGAGAACGGGGTGTATGGCCTCATCTGTTTGACAGACGGCGCTGGGGTGCTCCAGTGGCAGCTCCCACTGCTTTATTGCAAGGCAGCGCAATTCGTCTCTGCGCTCCCTTATTTCGTCTAGGGCTGGCCTGCAGCCCCAAGACCTTGCCTTCTTGCGCTTGGAAAAGAGTGACGCGAGGATTTCTGCATCTAGGTCCCAGGGCTCGAAGCCAGCTAACAGGCACGCCGCCTCGCCAGTCCTCATAACAACCTAAGGGGCTGAAATGTGGCCTTTGTACTGGGACTGGTTCGGTAGCTCCGTACGGCCCGGATAGCCAACACCCTCTGGGTTCTCCTCAGTACCGCGATACTCTACTTTTGAAGGGTGTTGGCCCACACGGATGCCCCGTACAGGAAAATGGACCTGACGATTCCGGCGTACAGGCGGCGAAAATTGGTGCCACGGGTGGTGACAGGGTATCGTCCGCGTAACAAGTTCAAGACGAGTCAATATTTAGGTGGAAACCTCTTTTATTTTATAGAATATATGTTTAAATATGAAAATAGTAACGTTTTCAGAATAAATGTGCAAATTTAAAAATCGTTACAATATGAAATCTAAAATATTATAAAACGCAATTTCATTACGAACCTCAAAATAGGTAAATTTAATAAATTGGTGTATCTTTGGACTTCATTTAATATCATTTTTGTGTAAAAGATGCCATTGGAAGAAGATTTGCAAGGCTCAAATACGTATAAAATTCTTATTATCACAGAACTTAGAGAAACTTAAAAAGCAATTTAAAAGTTAACCTACGTATTTATTGTGTTACGCAAAACATAGTTGAATCCTAGGTGTTTCCATAAACGCGTTATTCCAATAACAAAATCCTGAAGAAGAGTGATATCTTGTATGAGACAATGTATACACTTTTACAACAATATCTCAGAAAACGTTCAGGTTTTGCTTGTTAATAAATTTAAAGAACTTGATAAGAAACATGTGTGTGTGTAGCATATCATTGTTGTAATGACTACTTAAATTATAACACACACTGGTAAACAATTGTTCCCCTGGGCTATTTTAAAATGAGAAAAATATTTTTCACTGATTTTATACATAGTAAAAATATGAAAAATTATTGAAAAAAGTAAAAGTAATCCCGCTGCGTGTCTTACGCCGGTTCTTATTAAGTTAAAGGCTTTAATTTCCAGTCCGGTGGGAGATTAATCGTCGATCAAGGGTAGGATAACGCTTCTTTATTCAATAAATATATTTCACTTTGACTTTTCTTATTTCTGCATTCGCAGGAATTGAGAGAGTTCTTTTGGTATCAATTAGTGACTTAATAATTGAAACAAGGATCGTGTTTCAATCTCGGATATAATATAATATACCTGCCTGTAGTTATATGATCTAATTTATGTACATTTAGGTACAATTAATTACAAAAAGATTAATTGTACGCAGCTACAAAGCAGTTTTAAAATTTAGCTACTGATTACGCTTACTATCAGATATAGGTCCTGGTTGATGAGTCGCTTGACTAAATTAAACAGAAGTACAAGAAAATTCCTCAACACATTTATCTAAATTTTAATGATAAACCCTTAAATTCCAAAATATAATCAATTACTTAAAGTAAATGATGCACAGATTAATAACGATTATGATATACATTATAAAATAAAATGACTTTACGGATTTTATCGCGTTTATTTTTTACATTTTAAATTCCCTCAGCTTAGCTCTAACGATAAAACCAGTTCATTTTGCACAGGTCGGAGAGTACAGAATAAAAATAATTAATTACAATTAAGAGCTGGAAACCCCGCTTCAGCACTGGCAACAAGACGCATGACATCTCAGTCTACCCCGTGACCACGGCCGCTGGAAAGTGTTCGAAACGTCGGGAATTTAAAATGTAAAAAATAAACGCGATAAAATCCGTGAAGTCATTTTATTTAATAATGTTTAATATTCGCGCAAACAATAGAAATGATTGTGATATAGTAAAATATATTGCATAATTTAATACTTACCACGCTGTACGTTCATATTTGTAAATTTATTTGCATTTTTATTGGACGAAATTGAAATTATGTAAAGCTCGGTGTAATATGTACACATATCATCAGCCTGTGATAGTCCACTGCTGGACACAGGCCTCCCCTAATACACCCCTATCCATTAGGGGGTTTGAACCGTATCCCACCACGCTGGTCCAATGCAGGTTGGTGAGTGAAATATCGTAAGGTAATGCATATACAATGTACTATTGACTACACAGTTATGATGTGTTGTGCAAAAGTTTATGAAATCGAAATACAACTGTTTTTTTTTTCAATATTTTATGAGACATAACGTGGATATAAGTTCAGAAGATACTTTAAGAGTCGTCATCATCATCTTCAGCCTGTGTTAGTCCACAGCTGGACATAGGCCTTCCCCTTAGGCACGCTTTCTCCATCAGGGGGTTTTTGGACCATATCCCAACACGCTGGTGCATTGCGGGTCAATAAATGGACTGAGTTTTTACATGTCCACCCGACGCATATCTTGACATATGTATGACATATCTTGGAGATAAGTTTAAAAGATACTTTAAGGGTAAATAAGGAGTAAGTCTGAGGATATCAGATAAATCATTGTAGATAGCCAAAATATCCTAAATCTATAGAAAAGTCACTGCTAAAGTAACTTTACTGCGTAAAGTAACGTAGCCTAGTGGTATGGGCGTGTGCTTTATAAACTGGAGGTCGTGGGTTTGAATCCTACGGGGACCCAAAAAAATTTCATTGTTGTTTCCTAGTTGGCTAGAGCAATTTGGGCCGATCATCCAATTGTCTGAAAAGTAAAATGATGCATGTGTCGGATGGGCTTGTAAAAAGTCAGTTCACCCACCAACCCGCATTGAACCAGCGTGGTGGGATGCGGTCCAAAATACCCTAATGGATATAGGTGTATTAGCGGAGCGCTATGTCCAGCAGTGGACTTACACAGGCTGATGATATTGTTGATGTTGTATAAAAAATATGTCTCAAAATAAACTATTATATGGCGCAATTAAGGTTTTCACAAATAAATATATTGTTAGATATATTGACGAAATACTATTTCTAGTGAGGGTACTTAGAGAAAAGAAGTCTCGATATTGACATTGTCTGTCTGAAATCATGTATAAAGGACGGGTTTGAAATATATGAAGTATTAGCTGCTACCTGGAATGGAACTCTCCTCGGGTGTGATAAGTATTGTGCATCTGTGAAAGTGTTAGTGTGTTGAGTGGTGTTATGCATCGACTCGTCCGTACGAGACATCGTGGCTGTTATGGGGTCACGTGAGCCATTTCAATGTTTTTTTAGTATAAGAGACGTTTAGTTATCGTCATCACTTTTACTTTTTGGAATCCTCTTTGAGAATTCTAAAATCGGAAGTGGGATAAATAATAGCAATTCTTTTTATTTTTGAATTCTCTTTGAGATTGTTAAAAACGTTGTATTGAGTAAAAATATTTGACTTCACACGGAAATATAAAACTTATGCAAATATTGTAACCGTAAAAGATTTAAATAACATCTCTTTAATGTAAAATGTATGACAGGAAAGGGATTGGCAGTGTACAAGCAGGACAATAACTTGTTATTACATTCTGCTTTATATACATAGGTTTTATTTATGTTATTACTGTGTAAAACTTTAGCAAAGGACGTATCGTATCCAATCAGAATATTATTTGAAATTAATAGAACTTTTAAGTGAAAAAAAAAAACCATATTTGTACAAACACTTTTAATTACATACATAAAAATTCAGGTTAACGTATTGACTAAAGCTGTAACATCGTGAAAGGCGCACTTATCCTTTAATCGGCAACGTCAATTAATCCAGTGGTTGATTTTTCTCGTGTGTCAAAGAGATTGATTTGACATTTCCCAAATCAATCCATCAAGCCTTAACTCATTAAGTCGGCTGCATTCAGAATCACTCAGACTTTAGCGTACACTTAGGTTCAAGCATTAATTAATTCCTGTTACGGTGAATATTGTTGAAAGCGATGAGACGAGCAGAACCTTACGAAGGCAGAAGAGCAGTAGGGCCACCTAATGGTAAGCGTTCACCTTGGGTATGGGCAATACCAGGGGAACTGCCCATATTATAAATACAAGAATATTTGTCATGTTTACCGCGACAATGCAGTGTTAATTGTAAATTTAACTACTATACAATTGATTATTTCTTTTATTTACGCGATTATTATACATATCAATTCCAGTATTTTACGCATTTATAGCGTTAGTTCTACATATTTATTTCCGACATTTCGGCCTCTTTCCAGCATCCATAATTACGGGCACACTAAGTTGGTATATGTCTGTATCTTAACGTTTTTGGAATAACCGTCTGGACTTTTAACTTAAAATGTGAAATATTTTTCTATATTCTTATTTTTGGACACTGCTTAAGCCTAAACTAACACTGGAATTAAAAGGAATGAAAAATAATGTTATCTGTAAGTGTATCACCTAAAATAAAATTGATGTTTCTATTTTTAAAATATTAATAAATACCCGCAAACGGCATGACTAATGAGCCACTAAAAATCCTAAATAATAAATAAAATTTATCACACAGATCAAAGAAAGGGAAAGAGAGCAAGGCATTATATTAATATGTTGTTTATATGTAGTAAAATTTGTTGGCAATTCAAGTCAACAAGTATGAAGATGGGAAAAGAATGGCTAGTAACCACCATTTGAAACACCGATTCGAAAAAGTACATTTTCGGTTATTGGGTATAGTATTGGTTGAGGTCGTAAATAAGAAAGATCTGGCTAATTATCATACCCAGAATCATCTTCTGATGAAAAAGCACCCCTTTTAGATAAAGTGGAGGGTGAAGTACTTACAATAGCTTGATGAGCTGTCTGTTACATCCTTAGCCATATCATTCGCAAATACATTCACTTCTTAAAGACGCTAAATGTTAACTGTGGTAAATGAAGTAATAAAACTTGACCAAAATACAGCTTACAGGCTCTTTAAGGCAAAATTATTTAGGTGGCACTTTCCTACAAACAGTTTTTCAACTTAACGAAACAGTGTATTACATTGTTATTTACTTATTATTAGACAATTATTTTTTTTAATAATTTACCTGTATAATACTGAAGTTGACAACATGCATTAATGGAACCATGTTTTTCACGTCGACGTAGTTAATTGCTCTTGCTTTGTAACGACTCCCACTGTTATCAGTTGTATAAATATTAAAATGCGTTCCAGTTGCTAAATTACGCGCGTCAGTGGTTTTTGCAAAATTGCGTTTTTATTTAATGATACAAAAACGGATACTAAAACCAAATCACTAAGGAATTACTTTATAGTTCGACAAAACATCGCTGATTCGACTATTTTCGTAAGAAGACGATCAAAATCATAACATTTTGGCTCCGATTGTTCTCAGTTTTATTTAATTTAAAATATAAGAATAATTCTAACAAACGGATCTTAAATAGAAGTAGCTAATTGAACAGATGATCTTGAAACTGTAATATTGTATTAAACTATTGTAACTTATGAGGTTAGTATTTATTATAACAGCCAATTTTCCAAACATTAGCTAGAGTTTACTATAATTTTTTTTAGGCCTATCGTATTTAGAATATTTATATTTAGGAACAATATTTTCTATTACTATTCTAGCATTCAAAATACACGACTAAAGAATTGGGTATACGATCGTATTTTATAATCTACATTCAAGCCAATTAAGAGAAGAATACGTTAACAAAGGCAAATGTCATGAAGCGAAAGCGTCCTTATTGTGATCCGCGGCCATGTTTAATCCACACGGGATGTTCAGCCAATCAGAGAGCCCGACGTTTTGGCACCAATTGAGTCTGACAATGGATATTACATTTTTCCGTCTATAATTTGCCTGGGGTCTAACGAATCATCTCATTTGCAGACAATCGGATAATCAGACCGTATATATCTACTGAACTAGAAAACAGCAAAAAGTTTTCAAGTCTCCGAAGTATTTCCAATGAAGGTTCAACTCCTGATCGTCAGTTTGTAAGTTAATCGAGCCAGTATTAAGTTTCCTAGTATCCACTAGACTAGACAATTTTTAAATGGGTTTTGTTGTTTACTAAATTCAGAAATATAATGTTACTTATGACTACGCAAGCAGTCGGGCCATCTGATGTAAAGTGGTCACCATCGTCTATTGGACATGGACATTGGCAATTCTAGTGGTGTCACCAATGCGCTGCATTCCTTGAGACATAAAATGTTAAGTCTCGTTTAACCAGTAAATACGGTAGCTACGGTACCCCTCACACTACTGATTTGCGGCAGAAATAGGCACCGCGTTGGTACCAACCCTGACCACCACCCACCTACCTCCAGTAGAATTTAAGGAATAATAATAATATAAAACTTACGCTCGAAATGTGTAAATGTAAATAATTGCAATAAGCAAAATAAAAGTTACCGAGCATTACATGGTAAAAAGCTTTAAAAAAACATTTAAATTTTAATAGAAAAGTTGCGTTACAAAAATTTTGATCCCAATAAAAATGCGCTTTTGCAATATATGCAAATTTTGCACAAACGTGGCATTTGTAAACGTTGCATGCTGTGCTAGACTCCACAAAGTTTTAAATTCAAGTGTTACTTCGACTACAAGCCCTAACCGAGTTACGTAGAATTAATATAATTTTCGATTCCATTTACATATTTGATATTTTAAATGTACTTTATGACGTCTAGCGATCAATAAAAATATTGATGTAGTCAGAACAATCTTTATCACTGAGTTACCGACGACTAATAACATCTTACGATGTCCTTTCGATGCTTTGAGTTACTTTATCTACTTCTATCGTAGTTAAGTCGAATTCAAATCTGATTTGAAAAACTAAACTACAGTAGAAGACTTTTTAACACTTAATTTATAGTAATTATTTCATTTTAATAGATTAATAAGTAAATAAATTAAGTAATGGACAAATAAATGCGTGAACCATTCTATGAAAATTGACTTTAGATTTCAATTATTATTGCAAATAATCGGTTTCCGCTTTAAATTATTTCTTTTATACGAAGTTCCAATATGTTTATGTAAGTAAGATGTACTAAAGTATTAACTAACATTGAATTAAAACAAAAGGGTAAACTACCATTTTGAACTCATTAAAAAGCATAAGCAAACTTAAAATGCAATCATAACTCAATCGTTTTATTCAGAGCATTCAGCGGAGAAGACTCTTAAATTTGTCGGTGGAAAAGATGTTATACAGGGCTATTACTTTTTGTTTGCTTCGCTTGCATTTGATTTTGTAGTTTCAATAAATTTAAGCTCGACAATAGTTACCAACATAATATAAAAAACTCATCATCATCATCATCAGCCTGTGGTAGTCCACTGCTGGACATAGGCCTCCCCTAATACACCCTTGTCCATTATTCTTTAGGTAGCAAACGTTTCGTTAGGCGAACTATTTATTATTATTTTTTGGTCGTATCTGTTCTCAAATTTACGTTCAACATTATCGTAACGCATCCACTTATTTTGATTTTGGAAACTAAAAATTATAACAAAAACTTGCAAAGTTTTTGTTATAATATTATTATTTTATAGTATTTTTTTTAAGATTATGCTGTCTAGTTTTTTATATTCCCACCAACCCGCATTGGATCTGCGTGGTGGGATACCGTCCAAAAACCCCCTAATGGAGAAGGCGTGCATTAGGGGGCCTGTGTCGAGCAGTTGACTTACACAGGCTGATGATGATGTTGAGACTAGAAATAAATTGTATCCAGTCCTATGTCAAACACTAATGGCGCAAGTAATAAAAGCGTTATTATTGGTGGACCACGGCCATTTTCATTTCTCAGTTGTTATTTAACCTACAAGGGCTACCCAATTTTTTAGCGCCTAAAGAGTTTGACGTTGTCTATGTTGTAGTCAGTAAACATTCTAATATATTAGTTTGAATTGTGTAATCATCTGAGCCTTCTATAAGGTGCAACAGTATAAAAATAAGATAAATTCTTTCAATCGGGACATCATAAGCAGTCCTGGTTGCAAAAACCATATCAAGAAAATTAATATCCTATCATATTTTCAGATCATTAATTTCTTTGGAATATAATATTTTTTGTTTGGAATATTATTACATCCCAGTCTTAGACATGAGGGTCATAATAATGTAGTAAATAGATAAGAGAAAAATAATTAGGGCTGCTCGGTTAATTAAATAAAACATTCGGTTTGTAATTTTTTAAATATAAACAAAGCACAAAAATAGCTAGCATTGTCACCATGATTTAAATAAATGAGACAACTGTGTATTGTTAATGTCGGTTCAAATCAAAGTAATATACTATTTATGATAGAAATGTGTCTATTATGGCATTGAACAAATGAATAAAATCATTTTATTTACTCAATACCTTATTTGTATTTTTTACATGTTAATTGATTATTACAACGGGAACAAGAAAATCATAAAACATCAAACTCGAGAAATATAAACCACATACTAACACATTCATATATATCCACACATATATGTATATAAATGTGTTAGTATGTACATAATGTAAGCAAAAAAAGTAGTTAATTCCCAAGCAAAATTATTTCGGTATCTGACCGTCTTGCAAATTTGTCATCTACTCAACCGCTTTATCAACATGTATTATCCATTCTAAATTCATTTAGCTGTTATACTAGTATATCAAAACCATGAACAAACCGGAACAATGCAATTATTGACATCTGTGTCCTATTTTAAAACTGTTCAAATAACTATTACTATTACGGAGAAGGCTTTTTTTTGTAATATTACTTGACTTTATATTCAAAATTATAAGATAGCGCTTCAAACGCTATAGGCTCTGTTTAGAATTCTCCCTATTGACTTTGAGGTGAGATCCATGTCTCGGAAGGGTAGTGAAGAAGCTCTGTCATGCGACTATCTCCGTTAGAATTCGCCAGTTCATCCATCCCATCCCATTTACGAAACTATGAGTGTTTGGGCGTTTTATTAGGCACCAAGATATTTACAGCGTAGTTGACGAATCTATAAAATAGATCAGCCTCTGTAGATGTTATTAACTAGAAGATCATTGTTATGTGGTAAATTAATAAATAAGGCATCAAGCCACAATTACCAAAATTTCCAAAAGGGTATGTAGAGTACCTAAATAATACATTCAGTTCTTCCGTTATAATTGATTTCCCGAAAACTTTATTTATGTAAAAATTGTGTGTTAATTAAATATTAAAATAACATTTCTCGGTGAGTTAATCATAAAACATTATTTGGTATAAACATTGGAGTTATAGAATTAAACTAAACTTAACCTCAACATTTAATTGTTTTGTCCCGAACTACGATAAGGTTTAAGATAAGTTGCACCCAGCGTGTTTGTCTTATAATTTAAATTGACTTAAAATAAAGGAGCTTATAGTATAGATACGACTTGTATTTCGTCATGTATTTGCGATACTTTAACTTTAAGTCTTCCCTGCGCTTGATCTCTAGCCAGTCGCATCGGTCGGTCATCCATCTCATTGGACTATAAGAGAAAAGTAAGTAGGGGTCTACTTGTTTTTGGGTGTACAATTATTATAGATCAGCCATCGTAGACGTAAATGGCCCGGAGGACATTTTAATTTCATCACAAAAAATTATCTGCTAAGGTTCTACTGAGTGAAAACGAGGTACGCCTCTGTATTAAAAGGTGGAAACCTAATCATAAGATTTGAGAACTTTTTGCTTTAAACTGCGTTTTCCACGCCGATAGGCCTGTCTCTACACTGGTAATTTGTTATATCCAACTGTTGGAAACTTCCTCTATTGCTCATAACTTTAACTAATTAGTCAACTCACGTTTATACCAAACGCAATGATAATTTTAGCTCTGACGTCTATTTCCAGCGACGGATCCTGTTGATGACAATGCAACTGGAAGTGTGGAAGTGTGGAAAGTTACTGAAAACTTTTACTGAATATGTTGAATATGTGGTAATTCGATATTGCTAGAAGCGATATTTTTTGGTTGCACAATAAATATTTACACGTTTTATTTCTTCAAAGAATAAAAATGTAATCATGTATGTTCCATTCTATGTACCTATTCTACCACCAGTAATCAAAGTGGCATATTGGCACCGTGATATTGTCACTTTTTCATAGACTGCACTCCCGCAACAATGATCCAAGCGTAATGAAGGAACCACGGGTTTAAATATTACGCTACAATGTTACTTCTTTTTAACGGTTACACCACTGTGGGCTAGATATCTCGTTTCTAAAAAGGGGTGGATCTTGTGGCTCTCATTGCTAAAGTCATGAGAGCCAGGGAGCAACAGACTCGTATAACTTACACCAAGGAGCTAAGACGAAAGGCACGCAGATTTGCCTTAATGAACAGCACTAACCGGTCGCAAGGAATTTATAAACCTTCATTTTTAGGCACAATGAAGAAACAACGTGATAGTCCTTAGTAGAGGTTGACGTCATCTGTGTTTACCCCGGCGAGGATGGATGTGTGTAATCAATCTTCCACGTTAAAAAAGTATCAGGCTGCGTGATGACAAGTCGGGTCTTAAATACACAATATCAATGCTTAGATACCATCCTGTTTCGTGAACCTAGCGTTAAGTCAAATAGTGTTCGGAAAAACCGCCAACGACCCGCGATTCCTCGATTGTACCATGGCCAGGGTTAGTACTCCTAGAGAAAAAAACGTTGGACATAAACAACCTATAACATTCAAAAAAATTAACATTCATATTAACTTATAACTAACAGATGAAAAATATACTGGTAACAGATATACAATGAATTTCAAAGTCGCTTGAAAGGAGAAGACGAGACTCTTCATACTTTTTAAGGCCAGTTTAAATAGCATCACACCACTGGACTCACTAGTTAATACTAATAAAAACATAACTATTAGTGATAGGAATGTATTGATGATAAATATTCAAATTCAAGTATCCTTATTCAATATAGAATGTAACACTCACTTATTGATTGTCAAGGACTACCACCAGTTCGGAATAGGACTACTCGACCTGAGAAGAACCGGTGAAAGAAACTCAGCGGCCTATTTTGTCATCTTTTAAAATAACCAAATATACGTATAAATTTTCTTATGAGCTACATACAGTTGTATCATACGTATATATATTTGAAAAAGCCTGGAGCGGCATTCCATTACCAGGCAATGTCATAATTCATAAATTCATTTTATGTTATAATAACCGTCAACACATAAACGTTTCTTTGCTACTTTTTTAAATATATTAATAGTCAAATTCTGAACGTTTCCTGGGATTTCGCTGTAAAAGCGTATACATTGTTCCATAAAAGGTTGATTTATTCTTCGCAGTCTAGGTGTTGGAAGAATCAAATTATGTTTGTTTCTAGTATTTATGTTATGTGCATCACAATGCCTGCGATAATCATTTCTATTTTCCTGCACACACATTAGGTTTTCAAATATGTATTGAAAAGTAACGGTTAGTATTTTAATCTCTGTGAACAATTTTTATAGGATTCTTGTGGCCCAGTTAGACCGCTCAAATAGCTCGTGTTTGGAGACAAAGATCGTATCGACCGCACCAATACCCCACAGTAGAATGCCATAAGACATTACACTGTGGAAATAGCTAAAGTATACTAACCGGTTGTCTCCACGTCAGGTAATTGACTGATTTTCTTGACAGCATATACTGCAGAACTAAATTAATTCGACAGTCTTTTAATATGAGGGCCCTACTGCAATCTGGTATCTATTGTTATTCCCAGAAACACGGTTGACTCAACAACCTCTATCTCTTCCTCATCTAAAAACACTTCACATTTATTCGGTCTTACATCCGGAGTCATAAATTTAATACATTTTGTCTTATTCTGGTTTAGTAGCAAATCATTGACACTAAACCAGTGAGCCACTTTAAAGAGAGTATTATTTACATCATTCAATATTATAGACATTCAATGCGTTGTATGGAATATTTGTGATAAAACACTTGGTTTCGACGTTGAAATAACGGTACATGATTGACTATTAGATACAGCTAATGAAATAATATTTAAATTAAGACAATATTTCTGTAAGCGAGGGAAAATAAAAAATAAACTTGTATGCAAACAATTAGTACGTACAAATGCAAACG
This sequence comes from Lamproptera curius, assembly GCA_029286875.1. Taxonomy (NCBI): domain Eukaryota; kingdom Metazoa; phylum Arthropoda; class Insecta; order Lepidoptera; family Papilionidae; genus Lamproptera; species Lamproptera curius. The sequence goes on along the minus strand of JAGSMT010000207.1, from coordinate 448,968 downwards.
ACTGACAGATCATTTTATCACTATGAACACGAGTGAAAAGATTCTGGTCACAGACATGCAAAGAAGAAAAATATACGTGTAAAAAAACACTATGTATATATGAAGTGCCAATCTTTGGTTTAACTGCAATTTTCATTGGGATGTTTTTATTGCTTGCTAACCTATGGCCTATCCTGCTTGCCTTATCATTTTATTATTAAACCAAATTATGTCTCTAAATATAATCATCAGGCCAATTTTGGGCAAATAGAAAAACGTAAAGCAATAAAAACAATTAACAATCTAATCGGCGATGTTTTTATACACATTAAACTACCCCAAACATTATATATTAGACCCTATCCACCACAAATTCCGACTAAATAATACCGATTTCAACCGATATGACCACTAAGGCTGTTAAGATTAAAACATTCAAAGTTTTTTTTTAAATGACCATAATTAATGACATAAATATTAAACCTAAGCAAGCAGTTATAGATTCAAGCCGAGTTTAAAAATCCTTAATTTCAAAATACAACTAAGAGGCTGAAAAAGCGAACAAAGTAATCTTTTAAAGTATTGTCCATTAGTTTTAGTCATAACCTCCATATATCGATGCGTTAGTAAAAATATATTCCTTGATGAAATTACCCAATTCGCGTTTTATGTGGAACTTAAAATAGAATAAGTATAGGCAATCAGGGTCAAAAGGGCACGTCGAAGAATTGTTATTGGATTAGCCTTACGCAGTGGGACGCATTGAGGAACTTTATTTTTATGGTTATTAGACAGTAAAATTAAATTTTCGTATTAAACTGATTACATTTGGAATGATTACTTAAATTTGGTAGGACAATATGGTAGGTAAATAATGTAACCCGAGACTTCGTCCGCGTGGAATAGATGAAATGTGCGAGGTGTGTTGAAATATACTGTACATTATAATTTAAATGATATTTTTTTAATGTATAAGCCTCACATTAGACGCAAAGTTTTATGACATAATAATGGCATAGTAATAAGCATACACCGAATGCGTTCTGCATAATCTGCGCAAATAACTTTAAATCGAAGTAGTCGTAAGCGGCTGCGAGGACGCTCTAACTTGTTTTAAAGTCCAATATAACTTAAACTACGTCAATCCTTCAAGCCATTCAAGCAATGGCTTGAAGAATCAAAATGTGTACTTGTTGAGGATATGGGTTGAAAGACTATCAATTTATTAAATTAATCATAAGTCAGAACGCTCTGGTTCGGAAGAAATAACTTCCGCTTATTTTGCAGTCTGTCGGCGTTACCGATTATTGCAGTCCTATCTGATAGGTGTGAACTTTCCGGTTTGAACATATTAAGTGTGCAAGTTGAAGGCCGCTGCCACAAGCGTTAGTGTTTTTTATATGTATCGTTCTAGTTTAATTGACGAAAAGAAGAGACGAGATAACAGGAACAGGAATGGCAAGCGCAATGGAGATTTATTTTAAGAAAAAACCGAAAGGTAATACGTAACTGTCTATTGCGGGTGCAATGCACGCAAACAATTAGTAAAATGGAAATTATATTGCACTACAAAACACATACATATTATACACATGTGTATGTGGTTGTAACATAAATCTATACAACTAAATAAAATTGGAGTGTCTGTTTGAAACATTGAAATAACCGTTCTTAAATGACTACATTATAATAACATATATAATCGGCGCAAATAACTAAACAACATTTTTAAAATTTTTGTCTGTTTGTTCCGGCTACTCTCTGGAGTGGCAGTTCCAATTTCTACAGGACTTTTATTGAAATATACGTAATGTAAATGAGAGTAACACGAGTACTCTTAAAAACCGTTTTTTTTATATTACCACGCGGGCAAAGTCGCGGGCAACAGCGAGTATATTATATAAAATCAAGCAACTGACGATCGCTAAGCAAGCAGGTTTAAATATTCTTTTCACTATAATTTTCAAAGTATTGTAACAAACTTCACAAAGTTTTTGTAAAAGAATAAGTAACAGATTTCCTCACGCTATATGACATATGTCGATGCGGGAAAAAGTTTTGTAAAATGGCTTCAAATAAACAAGGACTAAAAGTTTTCGTTTACGACATTCCATAAAATTGATTGACGATTAGGCCGATCACCGATCGTTCACATCGTAAAAAATCTTCTATACTATTTTGTTTACGCAAAACTAGTATTTTTTTTTTGCAAATATTAAAAGATTTTTCCTCTGCATTCCAAGAACATCAATGCATTAACGTCATTATTTTATATTCATATCACATCATCATCATCAACATCAGCCTGTGGCAGTCCACTGCTCTAAAAGGCCTTCGAAGTACGGAAGCAGTGGCGTGCATTAGACGCCACTGCTTCTCTCACTATTCATCCAGCCCATGCCAGCTGATTCGCGTGTTCAGTAGGTGGCTTACGTCCAGCAGTGGACTAACACAGGCTGATAATGATGAATGATGAAATTTTTATAATGTTGCCGGCAAGGATATTCTTGAAAAAATAGGAGAATGAAGATTTAAAAAGTGTCTTCTCTTATGAAAGAAAAAAGTGAAAGTAAAACAGAGCTTTCAAAATGCTTATCACGTACATCCCTACGCCCAATATGCTTACTTAGTAAGAAAAGGCTGAGTTATTTATTACGTGACAGAGATTTTACTTATGCCTGAAACTTAATGTAGCTAAATACAATTTTTTCGTAGCATTTTCGTACTATATCTCTTGTGATCGGGAGATCTTGTAGAAAAGCAATTTTGAGTATATATTATTTTTTCTTAATTTCCAAGAGCACAATACAGCTGACTTTACGATAGATTACGAAAAATAGCATTTAAATACTGTAAGAGTCAGAAGTCAGAGTGACAGACTAAAATATATAATTATTAGGGAGGACAAGGCGGGCCGCTAAAAGTTTACTTGCTCGTTTAAGCTCAGTAGACTTGAATAAATATTCCTATATAATACTATTATTTGTTATAATCCTAAATAACATAAGCAGTTCTTGCCTTTAGGCAAAGTTTGAAGACTTTCAGGACATCTTTAAAGCTATCATATCAGCCCCGACGTGTTACGGTTTGATTTTTCATATTTTAGTCACTTTAATGTTAAATTTTAATGTGAAAATATAAGTGATCATTAGTAGTTTTAAACACATAAAGCAAATTTATTTCTCGGTCTTCTTATTTTGCAGTACCCTCCTAAAACGCTATTCTTTTTAATAAATAGATAAGCGGAACTTTCTTTATTTTCATATCGTAAGCGCTGTACTTGTGGCTCGAAGTCTCGTCGATGAGACGTGAGTGGAGTTTAGGCTATTCCAGCCGATAATACGGGATACACGTACCGAGTGTAACTTTAACCTTTTTGTGAAAGGATATAAACTGATACTGAAAAATAAAGCCTTATTGCGAAGTGGAAACTTAAACTAAATTTCCTCCCACAATAAAATATTTTTTCGATATTTCAGTACTATTTCCGTACTACAGTATTTCAGTACGTTGTTTGTATATTTAATTTATATTAAATCAAATATTATTTAGTATGGACCAATATTATACAATTAAGTATTATACAATGCAATATTATAGAATTTAATCCAAAGCCACGAAGTGACGACTCAAAACTGCTTTTCAAAAATTATAAAACGTTACCAACTACTGACACACCTACTTGTAAAATAATTACTATAATTCCCTTTATTTTTAAAAAGGGAGGCTTGAAATAAGACACAAAAATAGTGTAAACTCTTTCTTTTGGCTTGAAAAAATATCAAATGATAATTCATCTTCGCAAAATTAGGATTTTATGATATTATTATTGTAATTGGGGAGTAGCAATTGTGCAGATCACATTACTTTACTGAATTGACGATAAATTATTTTTTAACGTCGATAGCTACTTTAATTTAAAAACAAATTTTTACAATAAGTATTTATGTAGTTAACATTATTAACTTTCAATGTGCAATCAATGGACTTTATTTGTACGTCTGAAACATTTATTCAAGCTAAATACTTCTAATTCACTACATTTCAATCTCTGTATTAGACAAATCAATCTGTTGAAGGATATATTATTCAACGGCGTCAATGGATGAACGATTTCTAATTTAGCTTTTAACATTGACAGCGTAATAGGTAAAATAAGGTGTAAAGGATTTCTACTTTTATAATTAACCGGCTAATATGTTTAACTCTTTAGTTATATAATAATGAGAATCTATCAAAGATTTAACAAGTGATGAACTGAAGGATTGATTGAAGTTATTTCTGCCGATGGCGCAGATTTTTCTTGGTTTTCTCTAACATTTCTTATCAAAGTAAACAGTAGGGTAACTTCTAATCTAATATCAATATAATAATAATAATAGGTTTATGGCAAAGTAACTAGCATCTTAAACTAATCTTGACAACTACAATTTTCTATTGATCATTCAGGAAACTGGGTGATCATCCCATATAACTTAGATGAGCGGAAAACACCGCATGATTTGAACCGTTTAACTCCGGTGTATAAAATAATTGCCACAGAATCGTAAGGTTTACAAATTTTTTGTAGTGAAACAAAAAACCTATGGTGCAACTTGATAAAAGGTTGTAACGTTTAATTTTACAACAAGCTTAAATACAATATCAGCTGTCATTAAGTCAAATCAAATCTGATATTAAATCAAAGCACAAAATGCATCAAGCAATTTCAAAGCCATAATACAATATCGTTTCAATGTAATGGTGAAAATGTTAACTGGGACCTACTAAAACAAGCGGTTTGGTTTTAAAAGTGTGAGAATCTTAATGTTACCAAAGCGCCTCTTAAAGTTTAAAATAACCAAAACCGACACAGCCCCGAGAGACTTACGTTGTTGTCTTGTTAGGTTCACGTATCAAACTTTAAGCTCCTTTTGAATTTGGAGTTCATGTTAATTTTACTTCTTCCGTATCACGTATTTCGTTTTAGCATATTGTCAGTTAAAAGCCTCAAGACGAACGTAAGATGAAAGTCATGTGTAGTGATCTTATCATGTCTTTAACAGTGGTTATTGGGAGTGTTGCGATCGAAGTGACTTTTAACAAATACGTTTAAATATAGACTGTCCTAGACTTATAATAATTTCGAACATATCTATAATAATGTATATAAAATATAAACAAATACTAACCACGCCGAAAGCTAACTTTTGCTTTTTGGTGAATCATGACCATTTTCTTTACCCACCAGTTGTTTGATTTTGTTTATGTAAATTTTAGTCGTCCGGTAAAGTCTGAATTTTCACACCAGGTCAATTGATAAATCAAACATTGATGTTCCCATTAATGTTGGATCATTGGGAAAGCTTTGACGTATATTTACTCAAATAATCCCCAATATCTGAAGACTAAGGTCATCAACCAATTTGTGTTGCCAATGATGACCTATGGCACTGAGACGTGGCCCTTCACTGCTGGCCGAATTAGGAAGCACCTTATTGCTCAACGAGCTATAGAGTGAAGCGACCTATCCAAGGTATTTCTCCGCTTGGAGAAAAATTGTAACCGAAGCACGCAGAGGTAGCAAGATAAAAGGCAAAAGCCAATCACATAGCTTGGAAAACCGATAACTATTAGGGAAGAAAGGTTCTCAATCAGAATACTGGTGTCAGTGTCAACCCCTTGTGTTGAAGTGTCTACCCGTGCATGAGTGCTGGTAGGTGGCTAAGGAGACTATTAATTAACGACGTATAGGATGGGGCTAAGCGTATATTTGGTAGTAGGCTTTAACAGGGTGATATTATAAGAATGATGATGGGGTTTTCAAATTTTAACTCAAACTTAACAATAATCTCTAAGATTTGTTAAAAACCTCTTCCTGCTCTAAGACTTGTTAAGAAAAACATTTTTTAATTTTATTCGGGATAGCGAAGAAAGCGAACCAAAGAAGAAAGAAAACGACAACTCCGCCCCACTGTCAAGTCGTGCATTGTGCGCTCTGGCGCCCATTACGAGAAAGTAAGCGACCGTGAAGTTATCCCCCTCGTCCTGATAAAGGACCTCCAATAGGTCCGAAACAGTCGGCACCAATCCCGATTTCAGATGATGACAGCCGTTTCTAGTTCAAATTTTTAGTTACATATTTGAGGTGCAGAGGGCCGTAGAATCAAGATAGGGCTGATTTGCGGTTCCGGTGCTAGTAGAATCGTTGAAGAAAACCAAAACGCTTCTATGACCCCATCAGTTTGAATGAAAATCAGCAATGAAAATCGTACTTAAAATTCAAATTGAAATTTTGAATTCCTAATTTGACCTTAAAGAAATTTACATAATTAAGGGATTTATAACTCTCACACATTAATTTGCATAATCATCCCCAGCAGAATGCCATATGATAATGAAGAAAATTTAAACGTTCTGCGAGTTAGTTAAAATTTAACCGTAAAACCCAACTTCAATGTTATTATAATTTTGAGAACATAATAAATAAAAATTAGAATAATATCAGAAGTCGTACTAATTTTTTTGTCCTAATTCAGCAATCATTGGACTCGTATACATCTAAGTTACTCGATAAACAAAATAAGTCTTACTATCTTGTCCCAATCTAAGCAAAGCTTGGACTATGGTAACTAGACTGACTAATAACTACAAAAGTAACTTTTCTTTTGTAAATTAATATATACTGAATATCTATAACAAATACATTTTTGAAAACCCATTTTTTATTTTATACAAGAAAAATTACGCATGAATATTAATTCAAGTTGCGTAGTTAGGTTACAGTAAAAAAGACCTAAGTAAGATCCACCTGCGTGTGCTGTTTATAAGTTTAAATCCACCCACTATGTGCCACGTACAGCCAATTCTTCCACGTAATAGTTAAACGCTCGGTTTATCTTAATGTTTTTCCGCATTAAAAGAGTTTAGATATAAGCTCGGCATAGAGTGGACCATCGTAAAAGAATATAAAGTCAGCAGGATTATTTAATCCGTTTTATATAAGCCCTGTTTCTTAAAGTGGATATTGAGGGAGCATTGAAATTGTTGATTTCATTGACTTATGCAAGGAGATGAACTTAGTTGTATGGATAATGTCTTTTATGACTTAAGACGCAGGTTTCATTATGAAATAGTTTTATTTTATTTTATATATATTTAAAAAATATGTGTTTCGGAGGAACCTAGACTACTAGCTTGTTAATGTTGATTGTTTGCGTAATGGATAATATTGTTTTATTTAAGTTGTCATTAGATTATTGTTTATATATATCAAATCCACTAATTTACAGATTTTCCGCGTTACTTAAATATATTTATTCCCGACGTTTCGGATTCTTTCCAGCATCATTAATCAGAGAACAGACAAATTTAAAAATGTTACTAAACGCGCACGGTTCGTAACATCTATAAATTTCTTGAAGAGATGCAGGGACAACCACCTTATCCCATCGTGTGTCATATTTTCTCCCAAAAAGGACACCTATGGGAGCGCTAAGATCTTAAACCAGGCAAGCATAATACTGTTAAAGAGAGTAATCCGTCAAACACGATCCGATCTATTCGCTAAGTGATCATGGATGCTGGAAAGAATCCGAAACGTCGGGAATAAATGCATTTAAGTAACGCGGAAAATCCGTAAATTATTGGATTTGATATGTATAATAATCGAGTAAATAAAGGAAATAATTATTGTTTATATTTTTACAATGTATAACTTAATTTAATAATTAATAATAATAACAAAAATAATTTTAATTTAACTTTTGGAAAGTCGTAGGTGTTTAGAAAGTCATTTCTTCTTTGTTTAAATTATTCTTATTATAAAATTTGTAACTTCAATGAGTTTGAATACCTAATATATAAGTTGTAAGATATTATTTATGGATATTCTACATAATTAAAAAGCTATATTTCTTCTTCTTCTTTTTAAATATAATAGGCTCCACCAAGGATAACTTGGTGATTCTGCCAATGTCAAGGTTAGGTAAAACAAGGCAGAATTATAAAAAATTGTTCGTATTATTAACAATTGTACAGTAGTGACTCAATAGCACTCAGTTGGTTGAGATACCTGGACAGACACAAGACAAAATGTTAATTAATAAATAACTTTATACAATAAATAGGACATTTATATTATTATGGACGGAACAAACAATTAATATTAACAAAAGTTAGGTATAACAACAAGTACAGAGTTTTTAAATTTTAATATTATTGACCCTGATGAATTTGCAAAGCTATATTTATATAGTCAGAATACTATTTTTAAGACGGGTACTTAGAAAAAAGAAGTCTCGATATTGACTTTATGTCTGTCCGAGATCGTGTATAAAAAACGGGCCTGAAATGTAGCGATGCATTCGTATAAGTCGCTGCCCGGAACAGAACTCTTCCCGTGTGTGATAAGTGTTGTGCATCTGTGATAGTGTTACTGTGTTGAGTGGTGTTACGCATCGACTCGTCCGTACGAGACATCTGGTGGCTGTTGTCGGCGTCACGTGAGTTATCTCAATGTTTTTAAACTAACATTTAGAAATTTAGACATCAAAGTTGGGCCATTTTGACAGAACACACAGAAACAGATTTTATGCCTGTCACTAAAATCTTGCCAGCAAACATTTTTTTATCATTCAAGTTAGTGTGCGTCGCTTGTCAACCCTTCACTATGTTTTACACTAAGAAACATTTAGAAATTTAGACATCAAAGTTGGGCCATTTTGACAGAACACACAGAAACAGATTTTATGCCTGTCACTAAAATCTTGCCAGCAAACATTTTTTTTTACATTCAAGTTAGTGAGCTTCGCTTGTCAACCCTTCACTATGTTTTACACTCGACTTCACTATGTACTTCACTTGGGCCAACGCCGGCTCGCCTAGCTCGCCACCTCCTCCCCTCGTTTCGTTCAGTTCTCCTGTATACGCATCGCTCAGGACCTCCTTCGCGAACTACAGGCTCCACGCTTTTATACTGCACTCTAGGGGTAGAGCGGACAAATATCATGTGGAGTCGGTGTAATCAAATGTACCAAGATAACTGGACCTTTAACATAATTTTAATTATAATGTATATATATTTTCAAGTAAGTAAAATTTAGAGTATCTGTGAAAAGTAAAAACTCGTCGAGAATTACCGCATAGTTGTTAGAAACATACATAAGTAAATTAAATAATTTCTAACAGTGACATTTAAGCTTATGGTGTTCTATGATTGGTCGTACTAGAAAAACAGCAAATTATTGTGAAAATCGTGCTTTACGTTACGGTGGCTCTCCATACAAACAATAAAATTAATTTTGTTTTTCCTCGATAACTCGGCTTTCCGCCCAAACTTTGCTTTACATGTGTCTAGTTAATTATTATTTATTCGTAGAATCATCTCCTTTACAAACGAGAATGTTTCGATGTGATTGGAACAAATTATTCATAGTTTTAATTACAGATTTGTGCAGAAAAATTTGAGCTTGTAACTTCCTTACAAATAGTATATTTAAAGTATAAAATGTTTACTATTATTACTATTCATTTGGAGATTATAATCTTATACAGAAAATCGTAGTATATAAAATGCTTCATTACACTGCGTTGTAAAATCTTCTATAATTTTGTATTCATTTTTGCATAATGATTATAATTGATAATTGTAACTAATCGTATATATTTCAAAACAACGATCAATCAAATTAAAATATATAGTATAGTTCTTCATCAGTGAAGGAAGTAATGCTTGAATAAATATGTGATAGCACGGTGAGAGACGTCAATCTTCTTATTACTTACCCATATCATACGTGAATAGGTACTTTATTTAACGTATATTAATTGTTGAGGTTTCAGTAATTCTACAATTTCCTTAATTTAATATTATATTGGAATATAATAATAAAAGGTAAAATTGTCTATTCGAAATATTAACGTGTCTTAGATGAAGAATGAACTCTCGGGAGCTGAGATTTTGTGTTAAAATTACTATTATCAGTAGCACATTTTATTTCGGGTAACATAACAACATATGGAAAATCGAATGATTACCGAATATCTTAATATTAATCCACCTCCCTTTGTATACAGTTCTGTGATAATCATTTACATAACCATTACTTCTAAAATCTATATATAACAAGATATTATGAAATTATAACCATCGACAAACTTTAAATATGACATTGACAAAATAAACCAGTTTATATCATTAAATTATAATAAATTGCATAATACTGTAGAATCCTATTCATATGTGTTGCTATTAGTTGTATTATATAATATATCACGAAAACGTAAATTATGTTTGGAATATTATTTAGAATTATAGAAGTGAATTACTAGCCTACACCTCTAGAGAAAATGTTAGTAATCTTGATAGTTTACCCTTGAACTCGATTCCCTTTGATGGCTCATAACTTATTCACTATAGATTATGTCTCAAAGGGCTTGTGTAAAGTTTAAGAGACTCAAATCCCGCACGTCGTTTAATATCCTTTATTCTTGGATGAGATATTTTTAATATGTGTTTTTATATTTTATTTGATGGACCACCCTATTCTACATTATACACTAATTTCCACTTGCCGCTTCCATCCATATAGAGTGCGTCTAGCCTTGTCTGTCCCATACATATATTTGCGTAATTGTATAGTGTTGGTTATGGCATCAACATTTTCCTAAGAATCTCATTGCAGTTTTTCACACATATGCTTAAAATTACTACAATAAATATTCGCTCTGTTATGAGGGAATTGAAAAATGTCTTATTATAACAAAGGATATTTTGACTGAAAGGACGATCACACATTGTATATTAATTTATAATAAAATAAAATAACTTTAAATACTTGGCGTTTGTCCCGGTTTCTAATACGCGACTTTTGAGTGCTGTTACAAGACTGGCTCGACGCCGACACTAGGAATGGAGGTGTCAGGTCGGATATCATCAAAATCTATGACGAACGAAGCGGTTGTCTCAGGCGCAGGAGCAGAGGTGGAGAACTGGTTCTCGACCACGTGTCCGACCATTTCTAAGAAATAAACGATTTGTCCGTGTGTTCGGTACAATTTTTTTGCAGAAAAATTTTACTAAATTATTAATAGTGTTATAAATGTTAATTGACATTTATAATACAAATAATAAGCTATATCTACACAACATACAAACGTATAAATAAACTTTCATAACCACTTTACATATATGCTTACAATGAAATGGTAAATTACTCATTACAACTAAACATATCCTGAATGCAAGGGAAGCATTGTCGCTATGAGCATAACATGGTTATTTGAATAATTGTAATAAACTTGTTTTTATGTACAAACATTATTAGTAACATTAATATACTACGAAGTTGATAATAGCCTAAATTTGTACCGAGCCGCCATAGTACCACATTCATGAGGCTTACATAACATCCATATCGAACTCAAATTTTATATACATATAGTACAAGGTCTTACAAAAATACTTTTCTCAGAAATTTGCTTTGCTGCAAAGTGCCATCGATACTAAAAGTAAAAAAAGTCAAATACAAGTAGTTTTTTTTATCTATAAAATAAGCAACATTTTTAAATAAAAAACTCATATACGGTCAAAGAAAATAAAGCAATTAAAACTGTCGTGAAGTTAAAATAAAACCTTGTAACTTCGTCGATTTTAACTCTGTCGCTCTTAAGAAAAAAACCGATCTCTTTAAACATTATCAGAGACAAGTAATTTTAGTTGTCTGTGTCATGTTGTTACTCCCCGAAGTACGTCACTGCAATTTATTTTATAAAACGCTTATTTTACCATGCAAAAATGTAATGTTCAAATCTTATTTCTTATGTTAATTGAAAACCCTCAAGATATACTCTAATAACGTATTAACCATGTTAACGCGTACGTAAATTTGAATAATTTCTTGCCCTTCATGTTTAATTTAATTATGAAATGTATATTGTGTATATGTTTCTCAGGTTATGCTCACATTTTATGGGAATAATGAATCTTTCACTTCCTTCTTATGTTTAAGATTTATGATGGCATGAGCATAAAACATTCTCAAATATTACTAGTAATATTTTTATATATAAGTGCATAGTGGTTAATTAGGTGCACAAAGTTCAAAAGCATGATTTGTAAACCATAATATAAGTTTAGCGATAAATAACCACGAAATCAAAAAATAAAATTATCTTTTATTGGATTACTTATTGTAAAACTGAAAAGATGTCTCCAACCAAATTAAAAGGCATGTCTCATAGGGCTAAAAGCTATAAATGTCAAGTTGAAAGTCGTGTCAATTTTATAATATGCTATCATAAACTTAATAGGTAAAAACTGAGACGTTTCAACGCGGTTTGTATGTTTTTTGGTTGGTTTTTATAGTTAAATCATAGTCTAAAATTTAACTGACAAACCGACGGATACATATTTTCCTTAATTCTATAAAGAGTCATTACCGATGTTCTTTATTCCTTACATTTACTTTTATCATACGGAACCAATTTCGTAACTATATTTACTATGATCTCCTTATAAATTCTATTAATGTTTTTGCTTGACTAAAACGGAATTATAGTTTAATGGATTTATAACAACGGAGGGTAATGCTATCAATCGAAGCTTTTTAAAAATACATTAAGACGACGATGAAGATAAGGACAAGCTAGAGTTCGCGTTATACCAAGCTCTGAAATGCTCAGCAATTAGTTCCTGCATAAACATACAGTGAAGGCTAGTCAATCTTATAAGGCTAATTTGCAGCTTTTTGTAGACTCAAGCTGTATAACATTAACATTGATTAATCTTTACATGCTTTTACTTAAACTAGATCTGGTGACAATTGTTTTTGATCTAGAAATCGACAGATAATGACTTTCATTTTTCTTTTAAACGCGGTATGTTATTATCGCATGAAAAAATCTAATTTGCAGTATAATTAGCCAGTGTAGGCATTAGTGATATGACTTATCCTTATACTTCATGTTCTTTTAAAAAATTCTACATCAATACAGTTTCATAATGTGCGTTCATATTTCTTTTAATAAGAAATTGTATAACATCAAAAACATTTGATTATAAATATTATATGTGTGCCAAATGAACGTCTAATACGTGAGATAACATATAAGGATAAATTACTAACCTAGCTGTTCACTGTAATTACTACACTAAGTGGGATTCTTAAACAAAGAAACCAGATTACATTCAGACAGTAAGATCTTTTGTGTATTATTTTACTAAATTGTTAAAGAAAATACATATCAATTTACAAAAACACGCGTATATTTGAATGAACACATTTAGAAAACAACGTGTTTTGTGCAATTTTATGTTCGGTAAAGTATTTTGTTTTTCTCCTACTTATTTTCGCAAAATTTCTGAATATCAGTAATACGAAGGGGGATGCAACCCAATAAATTTTTTATTTATGTTATAGTTGTCAGCAAATTGGGAGGTTTTGTCGTCCTGTAACGACTGCTATAGATGGTGTTGTTGGAATATTGACTTAAATTGCCCTAACAAATAAGAAAACAAGAATACCACAATTAATTTTCCTGCAGGATTCGAGCCCACGACCACCGGTTGGTAAGGCAAAAAGCAATAACACTAAGCCTTGGAAGTGATTATAATTAACATATTTTTATGTAAGATGGAAGATTTTTTTTTTCACGCAAATATAACACGACATTAAACGATTTTAATGTTCAATCGATTTGTGTTTCGTGTGTCGTCCTAAAAATCCCAGTTGCAAGCGGAATGACTGGTTAACCAAGACGTTGTTTTAAGGCGGTAAGCGGATTTGTTGCGTCTTGCCCAGCTTTTGTTAAGGGCTGGACATATTTCTTACCATCAATTGAACATTTTGCTCATGTCGCCAGTAAAACCAATAATGTGTCGATCAACGATTTCAAAACTGATAGGCAGTTTCGTCATCCTGAATTAGCACAATGGTATTATGAATTATATTGCTTCTCCAAATTAATTTTTGCTGAAATTTCTGATGTCCATCAGCTTTGTTTTTGTGTTTTGACCGTTATTAAGTTATGACGGGGAAATAATGTTACATAGATATTAAGGTAGGGTTTTACTGACTCTCATTAGATATAAAAATAATTCCCATACTTAAAATATGTATGTTATTTATGTTTTTTTCTTAATGGAATAAATGAAAATTGTCAATATATGTAACAGCATCTTACAACTTAACACCTTAACACCTTCACCTTCACGAGTAACGTTAGACATGGACATATAGTAATCGAACTAAAAGCGCAAAAATCTTATGGGACTCACAGACCCATCCCCATATGACGCCTCACATTTGACATTGAATTATTAAATTCTGTAATATATGTGATTATAATGTATTGATGAAACATTTAGAAAGAAAAAAAATACTACCGCAGAGGTTTTAACCGTTTCTTCTCTGGACAGCACAAAACCACAAAGGTAGCTTTGGGTTCCCAATATACCCAAATCCAGGTCCCTCTTTAGAATGTGTGAATAACACATTGTACAAGTAAAAAGTTTAATAGAACTTTTGTTTCTCTTAAACAACTGTTAAAAAATAGGCTATTGTCTATTTTGGGTCGGTTCTTTAAATATTTGTAAGAAAACGGAATCGCTGTGTGCATAGCATTCTACATGGAATTGTTTTCTTGTCTAGTTGTGCACTGTCTCTAAATTAAAACGGATGAACTTCCTTCTTCTTTTTCTTATGTGTCTCTCATTACTAAAGGTTGGCTGTCAGACCGAAATTTCGTCTTATTTTCCGTTAAACGATAGAGTTCCCCTGCACTTGTAATTCCGGTCCATTCTCGTATATTGCGCAACCATGACTTCTTACGTCATCCAACGAGCCTTTTTCCTTCAATCTTTCCCATCATTACCAGTTAAGCAGCTGATATCTATCATGTCGAAACACGAGCCTGAGATATTCATACACCTTTCTCATTTTAACGATGCGGAGTAATTTTCGGGTTGTGTCTACGCGTTGGAGAACTTTGTCATTCGAGACTTTTTGTACCCAACTTATACGCAGCATTCGTCTATAACACCACATCTCGAACGCTTCTAATCGTCTTCTGGTATCCTCCTTGAGAGTCCACGCTTCACATCCATACATTACCACTGGCCAGATGTAGCACTCTAGAATGCGAATTCTTAATTTAAGGCTCATTTGCCGGCAACATAAAATCTTCCTCATTTTATTGAATGACGCTCGAGCTATCTCTATACGGGTTTTAATCTCTTGGTCTGATTCCCATGCTTTATTCACCCAAGCTCCAAGGTATTTTATTGCCGGATTCGCTCAAGATCCTCACTGCTACTGAGATCTTAGGTTGCAAATGAAAGATCCCTCGATATCACCATGAATTTGGTCTTTGTGGTGTTAATGGATAGCTCATCTTTTGTACTACTTGTATACTTGTACTCTGTCTACAGTAATTTGCAAGTCACTCTCTGATGAAGCAATGAGAACTGTGTCATTGGCATAGCGCAAGTTTGTTAATGATTTTTCCATTAACTTTAATCCTAATATCAATTCCTCGAGAGGCTCAGACATTATAGCCTCTGAGTACACGTTAAAAGTAAGGAGATAGAACACAGCCTTGACGAACTCCTAGGCAAATATGAGATGTATTCAGCTCCAAAATTTTATCTTACTTTCAACATCCAAAAGAAGATTTCTCTGTCGTCAATCAGGGTGTTAGATAGTTACGGTTCCACCCTACCATTTCCTTAGTTTGCTTGTGCATATTAAAGTTATCATGTTTCCGATGCAGCTCATCCATGATTTCACATTTAGTTGTAAAATATGCTTCACGGGATTTAGCTTTTTCTTTGCAAATTATTTTATCCAGTTCCTTGTATTGAGTTTCATTAGTATTTTGTAAAGTAGAGTTCACTATCCAATCTTTACCTGCTGTCACGCTGGCGATACTTCCAGATAATTTTGGCATATTTCTTAACTTTTGTTTTTAAACCCTCCCATATACGTCACCATTGCTGTGTGCTTGTAGAATGATAATCGCACACTCACTTGTTGATTTCTAGTAGGCTAGTTTTCCCACATTCGGCCTATCACTGATGTACTTTCTGGTAAGCTTCTTCAATCTACATCGCACATTTACTACAACAGGGTTGTGGTCAGATCTTATGTTAGCTCCTGGGTATGTTTGGGCACTCAACACACAATTCTTGTATAGACTGTTAACCATAACGTAGTCAATCTGGTTACGAATAATGTGTTCTGAAGTGTGTTTATGAGGTCCAGGTATACAGTCTTCGAGGGGGTAACTTAAAAAGAGTGTTTGTTATGAGTAGATCATGCTCCTGACAAAATTCTATTAAAGTATCTCCTCTCTCATTCCGTATACCGAGTCCGTAGGCCCCTGTTACACCTGGAACTATGTTGTTACCAACCTTTGCGTTCAGGTCTTCCATTATAATATTTATCTCGTGTCTCTTCGTCCTCTTTAGAAGGGTTTCGATTTGAGAATATAATTCATGCACTTTTTCTTGTGGTCTCTGTTCAGTGGGTCCGTATAATTGAATGTTGTTAATACAGGTAGGTTTGGCGTTTAATTTGATCATCATTACTTTGTTTGACAGTGGTATAAAGTTGGTTACCGCTTTATATGAACTTCCAAATAGGTTCAAATTAAACTTATTTATTTTGAAACTATGTTTAAAATCTACACAATAAGTCAAGTTTTACTAATACATGATATTTTGTCCGCCGGGTTCGAACACACGACCTCTGGTTTGTAAAGCAGGAACCAACACCACTTAGTCACTGAAGGCGTCTTAGTATAAATGATGGTGCAAAGGACTCGGATGTTATACATTCATCACCCTCTTTAGTGAAATTAAAGTTCTGGAGCTACCGATTGATTGACTCCCAAACCAAACAGGTACCCTCTTAGTACAGAGATTCTGTATGTCGTATCTACCCCCATGGCGACAAAGGTGATTTATCACATTAAACAATGATTCGGGTATGATAGGTAAGGATGAAAAATTCGTAAAAAATATATACCAAAGGAAAATAACATACGCTAATCGAAACCTTTTTTAATTATCGGTACACTCATATTGCTAACTGCCTCGTAGCCTAGTGGTATGGGCATGTACTTAGAAACGAAGGTCGGGTTCGAATCCTGCGGGATTGAACAAATTTTCATTGTTGTTTCCTAGTTGGTTAGGTCGATTTGAGCCGATCACCCAATTGTCTGAAAGTAAGATGATCCATGCGTCGGATGGGCATGTGAAAGTCGATCCACCCACCAACCCGCATTGACCAGCGTGGTGGATACGGCCAAAACCGCCTTTATGGATAGGGGGTATAGGAGGCCTATGTCCAGCAGTGGACTATCACAGGCTTATGATGAAAGAACACTCATATTACTTTAATTAAAATTTTACGAGTCTTCGATCATAAGTTAAATCGTTAATTACCAAATCCAAATTAAACAAACATTAATATACCCTTTCACAAAGTATATTTAAAAGAAATCAATATTTTTCAATAAAAATAATTTGGCTCTTAACTTTATGGAAAATAATATAAAAATTGTAATGCTTACATAGTAACTATTGTACGTGCATCAGAGCACGAAACTACATAGGGTAAGTTCTTATTTAATAGGATGGAGACGGTCATTTTATTGAACTCCCGAAAGGTAATCGCTTTATAGTAGCGGTAGGGCCAGGGTATGACCAGCTGCCAGGAACCAAGCTTTTTTTTGCTTTGCTGGCTAATGAAGACAGATTCGAATACGCCTAGGAGAGTGGAATAAGTAGGTAGACGCGCTGTCAACCCTGCTTTAGAGGGCAGCCCAGATGGAGTCGCGGGAGAAAAGAAGCATCGGTATTCCGTAGGCCACTCTACCTATCCTCCGGGACTTGGCGGGCCGCACCACATCAGCGTTATAGAGAAGCTAGGAAAAGAGCATAGTGTCACCAATCTCTCCTCCTTCTACGGCTGAAGCGTTGCCAGCGGCGGAGCCAAACACCTAGGCCACCGCTGGGGCCAGGAGACTTGCACTTGCAAGCATTGAAATTTCTTGGCTCCCATGCCCTGGTGGCAGTCGTTATGCCTTTCATGTCCTCTGCAGTCAGGGAGGAGTCGTGAGGGAAGAGGCGTGTCGGGGTATACCATTGGCCGCTATCCCTATCCATCACGACTTGGCGGTGCCGCACCGCTGGTGCGGTGCATATGGCATTGAGTAGTCTGTCAATACACCTTCTACCGATGAAACGATGACGATGACGGCGGAGGCCAACATTGAAACCATTGATGTGGGCTGGGAGTCTTGTTCCTAAGTGGGCTGCGATCTCCAGATTCAAATGGCCCGTGACTAACAGATTCGGGAAACCTGTTACCTTTGTATATATGTATAAAGGACACGACAAAGGATGCGTTAGCTTCGACGCGCCCAGAGGTGCAGAGGACAATAAAAACATTCGTGAGACAAGTTTAATTTCGAAAGTGACGTTGTCAAATGCGGAAAGAAAGAAGAATAATAGTGCTGGCGACAGTGTAGAGGATATTGTAAGTACTTTTAGTTTTAACTTTTATGTATTTGTGAACACAAATAATGGCATTGTAGCAAGTCTGACATCACCACCGGCAACCCCGCCGCACTATGAAGTCGTGTATTGCGAGCCGTACGAGAAAGAAAGGATGCGGCCGTGAAATTATCCCACTGTCCTGATGAAAGACCTCCAATAGGTCCAAAACTAATCGGTACCAATCGCGATTTCAGGTGAGTTTAACCGTTTGTAGTATAAATTAATTACATAATTTAGGTGCAGTGGGCCAAGATAGGGCTTGCGGTGTTCTTATGACCCCATCACTGTGCAATGTAAATCGTGTTTAAAATTCGAATTGAAGTAGAATTCTTAATTTGACCTTAAAGAAATTTACATAATTAAGGGATTAATAACTCTCACATATTACTTGAATAATCATCCTCAGCAGTACGCCATATGATAATAAAGAAAATTTTAACGTTGTGAGAGTTAGTTTAAACTCAACCGTAAGACCCAACTTTGATGTTCAAATTTAAAAATGTAAAATAAACGCGATAAAGTCATTTTATTTAATAATTTGATATTCAAGATAAAATTTGAATGTTATTTTAATTAAGCAATAATTCTATTCGTATGCATCTAAATTAGTATATAAACAAAATAAATATATAATTAAGAACGATAGCACAACAGTATCTAGTCCCCCAGTATCTAAGTGAAGCTTGTAATATGACAAATAGTGTCTAATAATTACATACTCTTACTTTTCTTATGTAAATAAATATATATTAAATATCTTATTAAAAGAAAAATACGCTTATATCTTAATTCAAGTAGCATACTTAGGGTTTACAGTACAAAAGATCTAAGTAGCATCTAGCTGAGGGTGCTGTTTATAAGCTTAAATCCACTTACAAAGTGCCATATACTGCGGATTCTCCCCACGTAATAGTTTAACGCTTCGTTTGCCTTAATGTTTTCCGCATTAAAAGAGCTCCGATGTAAGCTCGATATAGAGTGGACAATTTTAAAAGAATAAAAGGTTAGCAGGATTATTTGACCCGTTTTATATAAGCCCTGCTTTTCAAACTGGACATTGAGGGAGCACTGAGATCGTTGGTTTCATTGACTTATGCAAGGAGATGAACTTATTTGTATGTATATTTATTTTAATGACTTTAGACTCGGGTTTCATTTTATTTATTTATTTATATATATGCTACATATGTATGTCGGAGGACGATAGACTATTAGCTTGTTAATGTTGATCGTTTGCATAATGGATAATATTTCTTTATTTAAATTGCTATTAGAATATTGTAATTACTTTTCAAATGCTGAACTTAATTTAATTTAATATATTATACATATCATTAATATGGTTAAATAACCGTTGTAAAGTCATTTGTATTGTTGTTTTTTGAATTATGCATAATACTTCTTAGTTTAAATTATTCTTATTACAAGAATTGTAACTTGTCTTAGTTTGAATACCTAACGTGTTTTTTGTTGCAATTGAGAATTATTAAATGTAATAAGTAATATTATTCTTAGCGTATCGATTACAAGATATTGTTCTTACCATCGTGGTAATAAGATCGGCCAGTCAGCGAGTCCCGACGCTGAATGACCGGACGTATCGGGTTGTTTGATACGTCACTTGCGAAGACTTTTTTTGTGCACCCCAATTAGTAATGAATATAGTATATACGTCTTGAATGTCAAACCAATCAAATAAACGACCAATCGGAGCAGGGCTAAAAAACGCGGCAAGCAGATTCTTGGACGGACATTGGAAGCGTTGAATTGATCAAGCTGGATCGCCTGTTGAAAGAGTAGAGTGCTTGAGATCTTTTAAAAAATAACAGTTTTTTTTATATTACCACGCGGGTAAAGTCGCGGGAAACAGCTAGTATCATATAAAGTCACAGCAACAAACGATCGCCAAGCAAGAAGCTTTAATTTTTTTTTTCCTTATAATTTTTAAAGTATTCTAACAAAGTTTTTGTACAAGTATACATAACAGAATTTTGCACGCCAAGAAAAAGTTAAGTAAAATGGATTCAAATAAACAACTATTTGCTTTTCTCATCCAGCACACATCGCCACTTTGTGCGTGCGGTAGTGGGTCTATGTCCAGCAGTTGACTAACACAGGCTGATAATGATGAATGATGATATTTTTTTAAAAAGTTGGAGAATAAAGATTTAAAAAGTGTATTTTGTTATGAGATGAAGAAGTGAAAATAATACAGAGCCTTCAAAACGCTTATCACGTACATGCTCTACGCCCAATATGCTTACTTAGTGAGAAATGGCTGAGTAATTTATTACGTGACGGAGATTTTACTTATGCCTGAAACTTGAAGTAGCTAAATATCATTTTTCGTAGCTATTTTCGTTCCATATCTCCTGAGGTTACAAATTGAGAGATCTTGTGAAAAAGCAATTTAGTGTATATATTGTTTTTTCTTATCCACCATGAGCATAATACTGCTCTACGATAACATTCAAATACTGTCAGTTTCATGTGATAGTATAAAATATATAATTATTAGGGAGGACATGGATGTAGCTAAAAGTTTACTTGCTCGTTTAAGCTCAGTACATTTAAATGAATATTTCTATATTATTTTACAATACAGTATTTTACTAGATACTATTATTTGTTATAATCCTAAATAACATAAACAATTCTTGACCTTAGACATAGTTTTAAGACTCCGAGGGCATATTTTACAGCTACTTAATAGCCCCGACCCGTATTACGGTATGATTTTTAATATTTTAGTCACTTTAATGTTAAATTTTAGTCTGAAAATATAAGTCATCATTAGTAGTTTTAAACACATAAATCTAAATTATTTCTTGGTTCTCTTATATTGCAGTACCCTCCTAAAACTGTATTTTTAAAATAAACAGATTTTCAATACCTAAGATTAGCGGAACTTTCTTTATTTTCACTTTGCAAGCACTGTACTTGTTGCTCGAAGTCCCGTCGATAAGACTGGAATTCGGATTATCCCTGCCGATAATATGGGATACGCGTGCCGAGTGTATCTTTAACCTTTTTGTGAAAGGATATAAACTGAAAAATAAAGCCTTATTGCGAAGTGGAAACTTATTCTAAATTTTACTCTACAATAAAATATATTTTGCGATATTTCGGGAGGTCGTTTGTATATTTAAATTAAATGAAATATTATTTAGTATTGACCAATACTATACAACTAAATATTATACAAGTTAATCCGTAACCACAAAGTGACGACTCAAGTCTACTTTTCAAAAATATAAGACGTTACCAACTACTGACACGCCTACTTGTAAAATAATATTCTTTTTATAAGGAATGCTTGAAATAAGAAACAAAAATATTGTTAAACTATTTCCTTTGATATTAATATTGTTATTGGGAAGTAGCAATTGTTCAGATCACATTACATTATTGAGTTGACGATATTTTTTAACGTCGATAACTGTTTTTATTTCTAAACAAATTTTGACAACTCAATTAGTATTTATGTAGTCAACATTATTAACTTTCAATGCGCAATCAATGGGCTTTATTTGTACGTCTGAAACATTTATTCAAGTTAAATATTTCTAGTTCACAATATTTCAATCTCTGTATTGGACAAATCAATCTGTTGAAGGATTTATTATTCAACGGCGTCAATGAATAAACGATTTCTAATTTAGCTTTGAACATTGACAGTATAATAGGTAAAATAAGGTCCTAAGGATTTTCTATATTTATAATTAACTAGCGTATATGATTAACTCTAAAGTTATATAAATGAGAATCTATTAAAGATTAAATGAGTAATTAATTGAAGGATTGATTGAAGTTATTTCTACCAATGGCGCAGATTTTTCTTAGTTTTCTTTAACATTTCTTACCAATTACCTAATAATTAATAGGAAAACAACAACCCCCAACTGGTGGGGTTCGTTCAAAATCTTCTTCTTTTTATACATTCTCCCAAGTAAACAGTAAGGTAGCTTCTAATCTCATATCAATATAATAATAATAATAGGTTTATGGCATAGTAACTAGCATCTTAAACTAATCTTGACAACTACGATATTGTATTGATCATTCAGGAAACTGGGTGATCATCCCGTTTTGCTTAAATGGCCGGAAAACACAGCAGGATTTGAATCTTTAAACTCCGGTTTATAAAACAATAACCACAGAATCGTAAAGTTTACGGTGCAACTTGCTAAAAGGTTGTAAAGTTTAATTTTATTATATCAGCTGACAATGATATTAAATGGACAAAAAACATAAAATAATTTCAAAGCCGTAATACAATATCATTTCAATTTCATGGCGATGATGTTAACTAGAACCTTCTAAAATCGATCGGTTGGGTCTCACGTGTGAGAAGCTTAGTGTTATCAAAGCGCATCTCAAAGTTTTAAAACAACCAAAACCGACACAGCCCCGAGAGACTTACGATGTTCTCTTTTAGTTTCACGTTTCAAACTTTAAGCTTCTTTTGAATTTAGAGACTTTGAGATTATCAATATAATATAGAAAGTCGTGTCCATAACAGTGGTTATTGGGAGTGCTGCGATCGAAGTTACTTTCAACAAATATGTTTAACTATAGTCTGGCTTAGACTTATAATAAATGCGAACATACCTATAATAATATATATAATAATAAACTGTAATGGCTGAAGCTTCGTTTCTTTTGTTGAATCAGCCATTTTCATTATCACTGTTGTTTAGACTTTGTTTATCGTAAATTTTGTAGTCTATAAAGTGGTCTGACTTCGACACTGAGTCAATTGATGTTCCCATCATTGTTGGATTATTATATTTATACTCTCCAATATCTGAAGTAACCCCCAGTATCAAGCAACACCTTGAGTTAAAGTGTCGACCTGTTCGTAAGTCGACACGTGGCTTGTAGAAAGGTCCTTCTATAGTGAGTGAGGCTGACGGTTTGCTCAATGGATGATAGACATGACATCTCCGGTCTACTCCGTGACCACGGTCTGGAAAAGTGTTCGAAACGTCGGAATTCAAGAGTGTAAAATAAACGCGATAAAATCGTAAAAGTCATTTTTTAAATAATATATGTTGTTTTCTTAATCTACCAAGATGCATGAGTCTTCGATAACTCAAATAAATTCAAAATAATCATCAAATATCTATAAAAGTAATTCAGGACAGTAATATTATTTTTTTAAGCTCACGTGACTTAAACTTACAATAGAATCAAAAAGAGTAAAGTACTTACGTATTGTTTAAGGTCAGTAGATTAAATACTACTATGTAATAATTATTATTATTAGTTATAATCCTAAATAACATAAACAATTCTTGCCCTCAGATAAACTTTTGAGACTTTAAAGGCGTCTACAATTGCTACATATCAGCCCTGACCCATACTACAGCGCATTTTAACTTCGCAATTTAATGGCGCATTTAATGTTAGAATAGAGCGTAATGGTTTTAGACACGTAAAAGAAATAAATATCGTTCTCCTTTTATATTGCAATACCCTTCTAGAACTATTTATTGAAATAAAAATATTTTTAATATCTAAGAATACTCTATATTCACTAAGTAAGTACCGTACTTGTGGCTCAAGGTCTCGTCGATGAGACGTGAGTGGAATACAGGGTATTCCTATCGATTAAACGAGATCCACGTACTGTGTGTAACTTTAACCTTTTTGTGAAGGGAAGAACGAATACTGAAAAATAAATTAATTGCATTAATTAAAATTAATTGCCTAATTGCGTAGTAGCCACTTTTGGTAAATTTTAGGCACGGGCAGACTAAGTTGGTATATGTCTGTATCTCTATGTTTTCGAATAACCGTCAGTTTTTATTTAAAAAATTGACATATCTTTCGATTTCTTAACTTTTAATGTTGGTTTGATCATGTCATTGTTGTGATCATGGATGCTGAAAAGAATCCGAGACGTCGGTAATAAATATATTTAAGTAAAGCGAAAAATCCGTAAATTTGTGGATTTGATATGTAAAAAAAACGTAATTAATGACAGTAAAATTAAACTTGACCAAGCAATTTTAGATTGAAGCAGAGTTTAAAAATTCAAATTAAACAACAGAATTAAGATGTTGAAAACGAATAAAAAAGTACTTAAAAGGCACAAAATTAAACGTACACAGGTGGGCTTAATGCTCCTTGGGCATTACCTAACAGCCGACCTTTGTATAGTTATGAGTAACAAGGTAGGGTCACAAAAAAAAGAAAAGAAAAAGATTTACAAAAATGTAGAACACAAAATTATATAAAACTAATTCTAAAACAAATTTAATATACATATATATACTACTGATATAAATATATATATATATATATATATATAAAACATAATTTTGCCATCCTAATCGCCACCGACCGATATAATGTAATATGGTCATATTTACGAAGATTAAATCGAATCGAATGCAAGTTATTTAGAAGTGTCCAATGTATGAGTTGATCAGCATTAGGTTCAAAGTAAACACGCCACCATATTCAATTAAGGAAAATTAGAGTCTGCGATGGCAGCTTAGTTTGAATTGGGAAAGATTTTTAAACGATAAAGAAATCTGGAGCCTGTAACTTTTTGACAATCTTTAGACCTGATTATTTTAATTTAGAGTACTTATCCAAATTATTCAAGATTTAGACAATTTATTGAGAAATGAGAAAGCTTGTTATATAATATCGATAGCATTTCTGTTAAGTCGACATTACTTGCCTTATTGCAAGGACTAAAACAATTGTTGAGGCATTTTGGATTTAAGAATCCAAATCCTAATCAGACATCTCTTGATGGTGTCTCGATCTTTGTTAAACTGTAATCGAATATAAAGATCATCAGTGTTACCTTGTTGCAGATCATCGGCATAAAGATTGTACGAACATTGAAGCTCGGGAGTTATCAAGTTTATAAAAAGAGAAAATAAAATAGGAGAAATTATACCGCCTTGAGGCACGCCGTTCTTAAGATCAAGCCATCGTGAAGAGGCTTCATCTAAATAAACTGATTGCTGCCGTCCTCGAAGATATGAAGAAAACCATCTCAGCGCTTCATCAGAAACCATTAAATGGGACAGAAGAATATTTAGGTTCATGTCCGCTAGTTTAAGTCACGCCGATTCGATATCCTCTATATGCGATACCAAAAAAATATATTCCTTGATGAAATTACCCAATTTGATTTTTATGTCGACCTTAAAATAGAATAAGTGTAGGCAATCAGGGTCAAAAGAGCACGTCGAAGAATTGTTATTGGATTAGCCTTACGCAGTGGGACGCATTAAGGAACTGTATTATTATGGTTATTGCAGAGTAAAATTTAACTTTCGTATTATACGATAACATTTAGGATTACTACAAATATGGTAAAATAAATTGCGTGGTAAAAGATAAACTTGATGTTAATATTGTAATGATGATTAGATGTTATATTTATTACTAGCTGTTACCCGAGGCTTCGTCTTACGGTGAAATATGCGAGTTGTGTTGAAATATACTGTATCATCAACATCAACATCATCATCATCATCATCATCATCATCATCATCATCATTAGCAGCCCTTATCCGTCCACTACTGGACATAAGCCTTTTTCGAAAAACGCCAAGACGGCCAATCCCCTGCATTTCAGTATTCAACCTGGTCGGGGGTCGACCAACGCGCCGTCTTCCAAAACGCGGCCTGCACCTCAGTACCTTATTGGCCCATCGGCCATCGGTTCTTCTTACTATATGATCGACCCACTGCCACTTCAACGAGTCAATCCAATGCACTATTTCGGTGACCTTAGTTCTTTGACGGATAAATTTGTTACGAATTTTATCCGACAAAGAACCTCCAAGCATGGTGAGAGCTTCCCGTTCCCGTTGAGCTACGGCAAATTTGTGGACAAGTCCTACAGGAGTCCGTTCTGATAAGGGAGAATTTTGCGCTTTGAACAGATTAAGTGTGCGTGTTGAAGGCTGCTGGCACAAGGGTTAGTATTTTTCATACATTTTGTTCTAGTTTGCTACTTAACTTTCGTTCTTCTTGACGAAAAGAAGAGACGACATAATAGGAATAGGAACGGCAAGCGCAAAGAAGCGTTATTTTAAGAAAATCCGAAAGGTATTACGTAATTATCCATTGCGGGTGCGATGCACGCAAACAATTAGTGAAATGGTTATCTACAAAGCACATACATACTGTATACATATGTTAAATTGGAATGTGTGTTTGTAACAATAAAATATCCTTTTTAAAATGACTGCGTATAGAATATATGATATAAAATTTTTGTTTGTCCGTCGGCGAGTTTGTTCCGGTTGACCTCCGGAATGTCAGTTTCGATGTTGAAGGGACTTTTACTGAAATATAGGCGATGGGTTATGAGTAATATGGGTACTGTTAACAAATAACAGATTTTTTTTTAATTTACCACACAGGTGAATTTGCGGGCAACAGCTAGTATCATATAAAATAACAGCATCAAACGATTGCTAGGCAAGAAGGTGAGGTATTTTTCACTATCATCATCAGCCGTGATAGTCCACTGCTGGAAATGGCCTCCCTAATACACCTCCATCCATTAGGATTTTGGACCGTATCCCACCACGCTGGTCCAATGCGGTTGGTGGGTGGACAGACTTTTACATGCCCATCCGACGCATGGATCATCTTACTTTTCAGAACAATTGGGTGATCGGCCCAAATTGCCTGCCCTAACCAACTAGGAAACAACAATAAAAATTTGTTGAGTCCCGGCAGGATTCGAACCCACGACCTCCAGTTTCTAAGGCACACGCCTATACCACTAGGCTACGGAGGCATTTTCACTATAATTCTACTAACTTTTTTATAATTTAACAAACTACTAACAGAATTCTGAACGCTGTATGACAAATGTCGATGCGGGAAAAGTTTTGTAAAATGGCCTTAAATTAACAAGGACTGGTGGTTTTCGTTTACAACATTCCATTCAATTGATTGCACCATAAAAGGTGTTTTAATTATAAATAATAGTGGTATTGGGTCTTTCTTTATAAACCGGAGGTTGTGGGTCCGTGGTTTTCTGGTTGGTTAGGACAAGTTGGGCAGATTACCGATCCTTCACATGGCAAAAAATCTTCCATACTATTTTGTTAACGCAAACAAAGAAAAAAAGTTTCAAGAAAATCAGTGCACTAAAGTTATTATCATATACTCACATCACAAAATATTCTTAAATAATACTAGTAATTACGAAAAGTGCAATTTTTATATTATAAGTATGTATGTTTTTTTTATTTATTACTTTAATTATGAACCGATATTCACTGCTATGATTTCATAAGGGTATTCTTAATAAGTAAGAGAATGAAGATTTAAAACGTATCTCTTCTTATGAAATCTAGAAGTGAAAGTACGACAGAGCTTTCAAAACGCTCTTCACGTACATCCCCTACGCCCAATATGCTTACTCGGTGAGAAATAGCCGAGTTATCTTCAGCTCCTAAACCAGCTCTGCACACCGAAGCTCTTGGGCAACAGCACGCTTTACATTCGAGCGCGTTAAAACTCTTTCTCAGCTCCTGAATCTGATTTCTTGGTGTCATCAGAGCGAGTCGAACTATACGGTTACAGAAAATTTACAAAACATTTATTGAATAAAAATGTATAAGAACCTCGTAGGGGTCTAAAAAAGTCCTTAAAGCAAGGTTTAGATTGACTAAAACAAAAAAAAAATTGTTACGTCCCAATGTACAATAAGTTAAATGAGTTATATTTATTATATTAAATTGGTATCGCTAAATGACGTCGTCTTTCGACATTTTTTGTCGTTGTAAAGGCAACTAACAAGCCTATTGTTCTGTTTGACATTACATCGAAGAGCATTGGCATATCCCGTGACAACTACTTATGCAATGTACATGATTCTAATGTATTAATGGATTATTAATAAATAAAAAATACTATCGCACAGGTTTTAGCCGTTTCTACTCTGGACAGGAAATAAGTTCGGAACTGGTGGTAGATTGCGTTCATAAGAGCTCAAAAAGCCTATATAGAATAAAGAATCTTTGAATTTAAATTTGAACCATAAACCCTAGACCCCAAAGGTGGCTTTAGTAGCAGGTTCCACGGCTAATCCGTCTCAGCGCGGACAGAAAAGGAAACAATGACATGATGTCCAATATACCCAAATCCAGGTCCCTCTTTGAAATGTGTAAAAGCATTAATACCACATTGTACATAAAAGGTTTCATAGAACTTTTGTTTCAGGTACAGTAGTTGTACAAAAAATTGGCAAATGCCTATTTAAGATTGGTTCTTTAAAGATTTGTACGAAAACGGAATTGCTGTGTGCATAGCATTGCCCACGGAATAGTTTTTTTTGTCTAGTTGTGCAGTCTCTAAATTAAAATATATACCAAAGGAAAATAACAGACGCTAACTAAAATCCTTTTTATATATTCAAATAAAAATTTTACAAGACTTCGCTGATAAGTTAAATAGTTAAGTACCGAATCCAAATAAAAAAAAAACATTATTATACCCTTTCACAAATTTTATTTAAAAGAAATCAATATTTTTAAATAAAATTAATTTGGCGCTTAATTTTATACAAAGTAATATAAAAATTGTAATATTTACATAGTAAGTATTTCTTTAATTGACCCCATCACTTTGCAATGCAAATCGTGTTTAAAATTCGAATTGAAATTTTGAATTCTTAATTTCACAATAACTTTTTTTCTTTTCTAACTTAAATAAACCGTCAGAGTTTTTCTTTCAAAATTGACATATCTTTCGTTATCTTAAAATTAAATTTATAAATAAAAATTAGTTTAATTAATTAATTTTTATGACTGACGGTTATTCCAAAACATTGAGATACAGACATATACCAACTTAGTCAGCTCGTATTTTTAAGTAACGCGGAAAGTCCGTAAATTTGTGGATTTGATATATAAAATAATCACGTAAATAAAAGAAATAATTAGTATGCCATATGATAATGAAGTAAATTTAAACGTTTTGCTAGTTAAAATTCAACCATAAAACTCGTTATGAGAATTTTGATAACATTATTGAAATACTATCAGAAGTTGTAATAATTTTTAGATCCTTATTTAGCAATAATTCGATTCGTATATATCTTAGTTGGTCAACAAAGTAAATATACTAATACTAAAGGACGATAGCACAACACTATCTATTCCCAATCTAAATAAAGCTTGTCCTTTGAGAAATAAGTACATACTCTTAATTTTCTTTTGTAAATAAAAAGATATTGAATATCTATGACAAATACGAGAAAAGTTATGTTTAAATCTAAATTCAAGTTGCGTAGTTAGGTTTACAATAAAAAAGACCTAACATCTAACTGCGTGTGCTGTTTATAAGTTTAAGTCCCTAAGAAGACTAACCCACAATGTGCCACATACAGCGAATTCTTTCCACGTAATAGTTTAACGCTCGGTTTATCTTAATGTTTTTCCGCATTAAAAGAGTCTAGATATAAGGTCAGCATAGAGTGGACCATCGTAATAGAATTTAGGGTCAGCAGGATTATTTAACCCGTTTTATGTAAGCCCTGCTTTTTAAAGTGGACATTGAGGGAGCATTGAAATTATTGATTTCATTGACTAGTGGAAGGAGATGAACTCAGTTGGATGAATATGTATTTCACGACTTAAGACTCAGGTTTCATTATGTGTAACGTAGAAATCGTTTCATTACGATTTAAATTTTTTACTATCTCAATTAGTCGTGAACGATCTACTAACTGAAATGTTGATTGTTTTTAAATATAAGAGACGTTCAGTAGTTGGCATCATTTTATTTTGATCTCTGTAGCCTTACTTAAATATAATTACATTGTTATACAATTATTTAAATGAGTTTGTGGAAGTTTGACTTGTAACTATCAGTATAGTTCAGCTCACTATCAAATTGATTTATTATGTGATAATCGAATATCTGTTTCAACACGATCAATCAAATAAATACATAGTTATTATCAGTGAGGAATAACGATATATGTAATAATCGAATGAATAAGTATGTTAGCACATAGCATCAATTAGATTACTTAGATTATTGTGAATGGTATTAATGTTTGAACGTACTTCATTGTTGACCTTAGTAATTTCCTTTATTTAATTAATTATAACTGTTCCGATCAACCGCCTCACAGCCTAGTGGTAAGGGCGTGTGCTTTAGAAACTGAAGGTCATGGGTTAATCCTGTGGGGACTCAATAAATTTTCATTGTTGTTTCCTAGTTGGTTAGGCAATTGGCTGATCACCCAATTGTATGAAAAGTAAGACGATCCATGCGTAGGATGGGCATGTAAAAGTCAGGTCCACCAACCCGCATTGGACAGCGTGGTGGAATACGGTCTAAAACCCCTCAATGGATAGGGTGGTATAAGGGGAGGCCTATGTCCAGCAGTGGACTATCACAGGCTGATGATGATGATGATGATGATGAATATTATATTGGTACATATTAAAAAGACGTAAAATTCTCTATATAAAATATTAAAGTGTCGAATATAAGGAATGAAATCTCGGGAGCTGAGATTTTGTATTATAAGTACTTTTATCAGTAATACTTATTTCGGGCAGTATAACGACGTATGGAAAATAGAATGACGGCTACCAAATATCTTAATATTTATCTACATCCCTCATAATACAATTCAGTATTAATAATTTACATAACAATTGACTCTACAAAACTATATACAACAAAATATAACGATAACCTTTAAATATTTCATTGACAATACCAACCAGTTAGAATAACTAAATACAATCGCGTAAATAAAAGAAATAATTATAAATCATTTATTTATAATAAGTTGCTTAACAATGTAGCATCCTGTTTAGTGTTGCTTTGGTCGTTAACGAAAGCGTAAATTGTGTTTGGATTATTATTAAGAGTAATAGAAGTGAATAACTAGCCTTATACCTCCTGAAAAAGCGTTAATAATCTTGATAGTTTACCCTTGAACTCAATTCCCTTTGTTGGCTCATAACTTATTCATATAGATTATGTCTCAAAGGGTTTGTGTAAAGTTTGAAAATCTCAAATCCCGCAACGTCTTTAAATATCCTTTATTCTGGAATGAGCAATTTTTTTTTTTTTATTTTATGCTTTATTTATTCCGCCCTTACTTTTAACCAGTATCTACTTTAACTACCAATAGAATGTTCACTTTCCTTTTTATTAATTATAGCGTGCATCTAGGATTGTCTGCCTCATACATATAATTGCAAATTTGTATGGTATTTTATTAGCATGAAATGGAAAAAACATTTGTGTAGCAAACTCATTGCAATTTTTTAACAAATATGCATATAATGACTACATTAAATATTCGCTCTTTTATGAGGGAATCCTTCTCGAAACTCCTTTTTAAAAAAAAGAGTATTTTGTTGACTGAAAGTACAATCAAAATTTGTACGTTATTTTTTAATAAAACGTAATAACTTTGTATATTTGGCGTGTGTCCCGGATTAGAATGTGCGACGCATGAGACATGGCTGACTCGATACCGATCATGGGAAAACGGAAAAGAAGACCAGGGACCTAGCGGAACGAAATTGAAGAAACTTTGATATAGTGCTATAAGCTATAAAGGTCAAGTTAAAACTTGTTTCAGTTTTGTAATGTTCTATCATCAAATCTACAGAGTAAACGCTGAAGTATTTTGGACACTGCTATTTGTTTTGTAATATATTTAATGGCGTTATATGATGTACGGTTCATAGTTTAATGGGACCTTTATGACCTACGAGTGAACGTGTAAACTGACGATTAAATATTTTCCTTAATTTCATGAAGAGTCATTACCAATATACTTATTGCTTGGTTTTACTTTTATCATAAGAAACTAAATTTGTTACTATGTTAACAATAATCTTGTTATAAATTCCGTTATTCTTGATACCGATCAAAATGCACCCAATGCAAATTGTACTCTATTTTACGGATTTTTAACATTAGGTTACAATGAGTAATACCTAATATTCAAAGATTTCTTTAAAATACATTAAGACCTTACTTATCAGGGTAAGCTTGCTTTGGCGTTTAACCAAGCTTTAAAATCCTCAGCGATTTTCTCCTTCAAAAACATAGAGTGATAGCCTAGACGTGTCAACCTTAATATATTACAACCTTATAAGGCCAAATTGCCTTTTGTTGACTTAAGTTATTAAACATTATAAATCATAAGGTTTACTAGATCTTCCTCGTGCAAGACTAAACTTTTATTATTTTAATTATGTCGTTGTTGATTCTAGTGGTTTCTTGGTGTCGTAATTAACACCGTCCAAATTATAATAGACGAGCGGTTAGAATTCTTTTTAAATCTAGATAAGCCAAAGTAAGTTTTAGGTATATTTCTTTAAGTATCTTTTTTTAATTAAGATTTCTTTGTCTCCTGACTGTATTATATTTTGTTTTATTTTCAAGTAAAAGAGTTTAACTCAAATGTTAAACTTGAATTGAACATATCACAAAGAGTTATGTTTTTAAGACAAAAGTAGTATTTGATCCACCGTGAAAATAATCAAAGTAAAATCCTTTGTTGCGATCATGCCACTAACGGTAAATATTACTGTTGATAAAAAACGAAATGGATTATACTAAATACCAAAACCGATAATTCGCAATAATTGCAAATAAAACAATGAACTACTGCGCTTAAAATGTTTGTACAAAGTATATATTGAATTTTTTTCATAAAAAAGTGAATCGCAAAGCGAGAGCAATTAGCAGCATCGACCTTAAAAAAACGTTCTACTATTGGTGCATGTTTTAAATTTCATTTTTACCGCTAACACAGTAGGTGTTGAACAATAGAATTGTGAAGTTAAAAGCAAATTACTTTATAGTTGTTATTTTAATTTTTAAAATTCATGTACGTTTAAAATGTGTATTAATTCATCTTCTGATATGTATTTTTGGTTTATTTATCTTTTTATTTTATTTGAAAAAGTTTACAGCGAGCGTTAAACAGATTGTTCAATCATTGGATAGTTCATTTATATCGTATATTACGATAAAAGTATCTACACGTAAATTGAGTTAAACCTATTAAACTACGTCACTTTGAAGTTTCTCTTTCCCTTTAATACTGTTAACTAAGTTAGTCAAATGTAGCCCCACTGTGCTGTAGGGTATCTTTGTAATATTATAGACATTGCAGTATGTATATTAGCAAAAGATCTTACCAGATGTGATTATTACTTAGGAAACTAACAGAATATGGTTTTTAATTACTATTCATGTATAAATAGCGAAGAATTCGTTCGTAAAGTACAACTTAAATTAAAATTATAAAATATCATTAATAATGAAATTAATTTTTAAGATAAAACAAAAAAGCAATTGTTTATATACTTATAGTGCAATTTCCTTTAGAAATTTATATCAGAGTTATCGCCACACAAAACTCAACTAGATTTGGCTCGTTAAATGGAATAGCTGGACTGACGTTTGATGTGGTAATAGGTGACCGCAAACTAACTTGTGAACGCAAGCGATGTTCCAATGCGTTAGACTTTTTTTTTCTTTATTTGGATAAACAAACAATGACACAGCATAATAAAAGATACAGTGTATTATTTGACAATAGAGTTAATCAATGTAGTATCAGCACGTTTACAATATTACAATATAATATATTAAAAGTTAAACTAGAAAAATTGAGAGATGCTAGTTAGCTTTTTTATATAGCTTTATTTATTGTATAACAATTGATACATTGGTGAGAAAAAATTTCATTGTTCTTTTGTTTTGAATAGGCTCCGGAACCACTGAACCGATTTAAAATATTCCATTACAACTAGAAAATTTTATAAACCATTAGTAACATAGGCTACTGTTCAACTAGGCAAATATTTTCAAAAATCTAAATATAACAAGGACAGAGCCATGGACGAACTGCTAGTATTTTATGAACTGATATAGTTACTACATTGTAATAAAAATAAAACGTAAATATAATGAATTTTGAACTGTATTTTGAGCAACATTCTTTTTAATTTCTCCATTATAAATAACATTTAGGAAATAACTCCACTTTCTACTTTAAAAGTATATTTTCAAAATCAATTTCTTTCTATGTATCTGCAATAAAAGTTTACTTACTAACAACAAAAATGATTAAAAATTTAAGACATCATTACGCGTTCAAGGCAACATACTAAAATCATGTTTTATTTAACTTTATTCGCAACAATTTACTACGACAGTGAAACGTGCAAATTCAGTTAGGATTTGGAAAGTTGCTATTTTCTTCTCTTTGTAAAGTTTACTCCCAAATTCGATTACACACTTCCACTTTTCCAAATATAAGCGCTTTTGTATTTTAATAAAATAAGGATTGGCATTATAGAGGAGAGAGGACTATACTCTTGGGCTTGAACTTGCCCTATATAATTATATCTACGGATTAAAATGTATCACGTTCATTTAATAGTATATTTATTTTTAATTCAATATTATATTATTTCGGTCGATTGTGTCGGTTATCCGTCCAAATATGATGAATAAAGAAGAAAGATTACACTTATGTTAGCGGTCTGATCTCTAAAAGAGCTCGGCCGCCATAGCTGTACCCGACATGGAGAACAGTACCACCATTATGTACAATAAAAAGTTAGTAAACTTACTAAAAGTCAGCTATTTGCAACCAAGATATTTCCATTCACCGGCCATTAAATAGGCCGCTAGTCTCCAAAGCTAGTGTAATAAATTACAGTTCATCGTTAAAATCCTAGTAGCATTTAGATAGGACCAAACTATTATTAAGGCTTAGAGCAAAGTATATGAGGTATTTTCTTATCATTCTAGAACAATGTAACACCTAAATTATTTGAATAATTTTTAACGAAATGTAAATGTTAGTTAATGAGATAAGAAATTTCTTTACTTCTATATATTATTTAAGATCTTTAAGTCATGTTTAACATTTATAAAACATATATATATATATATATATATATATATATATCGGGTCAGCTGATGGAAAGCGGTCACCGCGGCTCATAGACACGGCAATATCAGGGGTATCATCAATGCACTGCCTACGTGAGACAGGATGTTACGTCTCGTTTACCCAGAAAATATGCAGGCTACGGTGCCCTTCAAACCGGAACACAGTAGCATTTTACCCTGCTCTTCGATAGAAATAGGCACCGCAGTAGTACCGCCCAGACGGCCCACTGTAATAAACGACCTACAACCCCAGAAACAATTTTAAAACTGCAACAGTTTTACAGCTTTTATTAGATTTAAGTATTTAAGAATTAATTAAAATTATACCCGACGTTTCAAACTTATTTTGAACTGTAACATTTTTAATTAATTGATCGTTAAAAAAGTACGTATTTCACGTACCTTACACATTTGTACATTGATTTTATTTTGACAAAACTAACTTTTGGTTTAACTAAGAGAAATTAATTTAAATCTAAATGAGAAATACTTTAATTAGTTAACATCAAAATGGTATACTTATTATTTGTTTATTTTTTATACCAAAACCTTAACGTAAGTACAAACATGAGAGAAATCGAGTGTCTTAGCATCTTTATTTCCTTTCGCTTATTTCACAAAGAAATTAGATGTAACAAGCATTTTAATTGATTAATTTTCCCTTGGATAAACAAGTTAAATAGAAGGCTTAAATTACGTAATTTTTTGATCTTTCCTGGAAAAAAAAATATTTTATAGAATTTATTAAATTAACATTTGCCAATTCTGCTTGTAAAAATCCAAATTGACAAAATTTAATTATTTTAATGTTAATGGTTCATATACCGACCAGAAAGCCTTTATCTGGTCACATTTAACTCTTTAAAATAGTCTTGAATAAAACATTATAAAATATAAAATATTCAGGAGAAAGACTGTCATGTTTTTCTTATTGACTAAAGTTGTGAAAATATTAAAAAATGTTATAAATTTTTACATTCGTTTATATTTATAATTGATGAAACTTTTGATTACTTAAATTTGCTATAAAATAACGTAAAGCACGTTGCAAACGGGATGTCGTTTCGAACTAAGCAATACTGAATCTTATGTTTACGATCCAATACGGCTGGCCAACTATTTATGAACGTTTGTGCGCCGTTTCTTTTGAAATAAAAGAGATTTTAGTTTTAATGAAAGAAGAAAAAATTATTTCTATGGAAAACTACCTCCTTAAATGTCCCCCTCATCAAAGATTTGTCGCGAATATAACCAAATATGTGCATTAATTGACGGCATCTATTTTTTAAGACACGTGTTTTGGACTGAAAAACAAACTAGTATCCAAATTTCTTTGTTTATAAGTGATCAGAGAATGTTAAGTTATTATCTCTTGTCTTTATGTTGTTTTTAATTTTTTTATTTTTTTATGTCGTATTGCTAACATTAAAATTTAACCTATTGTTCCGTTGTTTGTAAAATTTCTGTAACATTTCATAGCGTTATAAGAGATTGTACACATTGAGATTGCTTGTAACTGGCTTGTAAAACAGAACTGGTGTGTGCACCAACTTAATTTTTTATTTGTTAATTTGAATGGTAAAGGTTTTGTATTTATTGCTATTTCGTGTCTTAAAAAATCGATTTGTTATTTCTGGAAGGATACTTTGTAATAATTAATGTTAAATATAACCACAAATTAAACTTTAAGGTAAGGCTGTACTGTATGACATCGAAGAGAAAATTTCTTTAAGTTATTCAAGCTTTTTAATAAATACTTTAATAACAATAGAGTTATTTCTGTTACCGGTTTTTTTCTCTACTGGGAAGTACTAAGGGACTGAGATAGCGAAAATTCCGTTAAATAATTTACCAAAAAAGCAATGCGTAGACAGAACAACGCCCTTATTTAATGGTTAACTCCCAGTGAAATTAGTTTTAATTATCTTCCACTAAATTAATTAAAGGATTAACTAACATCGCTCTTTACATTAGCAAACCCTTTTTAGATTAAGATAATCTTTTATTACTTTATTAAAATTAAAGACGATAAAATAATTACTTTTCATGGTAATAGGTACCATGATCATTGGAGCTTAATAGGACGTTTTATTAAGATGCGTATTTCTGCCCCAAAGACGTACTTGTATTTACGTGTTAACGTTTAGTTATTTTCGTCAAATTGTTTATTTTATCATCGGACATAAATTGAACCATATAATTTAATATTTACACATACTGCAGCAAGATTAACTCCGACGTTAACATAAACACTGAAAACTTTGTACTGTAGATATAAATAAATAAAATAATTTGAAATAAGACAAAAAAAAATATCCAGTAACACTAACGGCTTCATCACTAAATGAAATATAATCTTTATCCAATATAGAAGTGTAACACTCGCTTTTTGATTGTCGAGGACGCTACCACCGGTTCGGAATAGGACGCCTCCGACCTGAGAAGAACCGGCGAAAGAAACTCAGCGGGCCTATTTTGTCATCTTTTAAAATAATAAATTATACATATAAATTTTCTTATGAGCTACATACAGTTATATCATACGTATATTATATTTACTGGAGCTTACCTGGAGCGAGTATTCCATTACCATTCTATGTTGTCATTTATGTTATAATAACCTTTAACACATAAACGTTCCTTTACTACCTTTATAAATTTATTAACAGTCAAATTCTGAACGTTTACTGGGATTTTGTTGTTAAAGCGTGTACATTGTCCCTTAAAAGATTTACTTAGTCTTCGCAGTCTAGTTGTTGGAAGAATTAAATTATGTTTGTTTCTAGTATTTATGTTATGTGCATCACAATGTCTGCGAAAATCGTTTCTATTTTTTTTCACATACATAAGGTTTTCAAATATGCATTGAGAAGCAACGGTTAGTATTTTAATCTTTGTGAACAATTTTCTCAGGGATTCTTTGGGGCCCAGGTTATAAACCGCTCGAATAGCTCGTTTTTGGAGGACAATGATCGTATTAATATCCACCGCACTTCCCCACAGTAGAATGCCATAAGACATTACACTGTGGAAATAGCTAAAGTATACTAACCGAGCCGTCTTACGTCAGTTAATTGTCTGATTTTTGACAGCATATACTGCAGAGTTGAGTTTATTCACAGTCTATTGATATGAGGGCCCCACTGCAATTTGGTATCTATTGTTATTCCAGAAACACGAGTTGACTCAACAACGTCTATCTTTTCCTCATCTATAACACTTCACATTTACTCAGTCTTACATTTGTAGTCATAAATTTAATACATTTTGTTTTCTTCTGGTTTAGTTGCAAATTACTAACACTAAACCAGTGCGCCACTCTAGAAGGTATGTATTGATGTATGTCGTTTAACTTTAAAATTAAGAGTATCATCAGCAAATATACTATTATCTCGTCGTTTTATTAATAACATATGGTAAATCATTTATATAGATGAGAAAGAAAAAGGCCCAAGAATAGACCCTTCTGGGACACCCATATTTACGGGCCCTTGGAGATCTTTTACCATTCACATCAACCCTCTGGTTCGGTGGCTCAAAGTACGAAGACAGAAGATTAATGTGGCATTTCTTACACATAGTGACGTAATTCCTGACCAGGAGTTTCATGCTGTAGCAATCAAAAAGCTTTTGAGATCTAAAGATGCCTAAGGCATCCTGCACGCCTTCCAACCTCCAAAGATGCTCTTAATGAGCATAATGCCAGCATCAATCGTAGAGCGACCCTATAAAACCATACTGTTTGTTATTAATAAGACAGTTACTGTTAAAATGTTTCATTAATTGGTTTAATAATAGTTTTCAAATTTTTGCAATAGGAGGCAAAGTAGAGATAGGTCTAAAATTATTAAGGTCCATATCACCCTGTTTTAAAAACCGGATAACTCTACTGTCTTTCTAGATCAGGAAACTTGCCTCTTTGGATGCTTACATTAAATATTGTTGCTAGAATCTGATATTACGTCAATATTCAATTTATTACCTTAACAGAGATCCCCCAAAGGTCTGCGGTTTTTTAGTTTAAATTGTCTACATGCACTTATAATGTCTTTTGCTAATATATCAGTAAATTAAACATTTTTAAACATTAAATAAATTATCTTTAAAAGTGATTTGGAAACTGTTGAGAAGACAAAAGTGACTTGAGGGAAACCGGAATATCGAAAAATTCTCGAAATAAGGCAACATCTATGTCGCTTCAATTCTATGGTTATCAACATTTAAGTTTAATTTAGAGCTGTCCTTGGCCTTTCGGTTTCGCTATTAATAATATTCCAAGTCATTTTCACTTTTATTTGATGAATTTTTTAATTTTATTTTTTAAGGTATAAACATTTACGATAAACACTTTTTTAATATTTTGAATACCGCTAATATGTGCAACAAGTTATTTTATGGTTATATGTTCTTTGACTATGCTCATATTCTCCGCCTGTTTTTGAATTCCGACTGTTGCCCATTCACTAAACGCTGCAGAACCTTTAGATTTAACCATTTTAGAGGTAAATATAGTATTAAATTCTTTTCTTATTAAAGTGAATAATGCGCTAAAACGCGCACAATAATGAATAAAGCACGTGTGGATTTTCATCATAATGTGAAGAAGTAACTTTTTGTAATATATTACTTTTGAACTTCTCAATACGCTTTTTATACATAGGAACAAACATTTTTGTTTCTTGTGCTAAGTTAGAACAGGTATAAAACTAAAATAATGACAGTAGATCAGTCAGGAGTTATAGTGCGCTCAAACCAACTCAAGGAGTTTTAATTTGTTGATCAATGTCAATATCTCGGCTTACTAGTCTCTAACAAATGACATGGATAAAGAAGTCAGGAGACGTGTCATAATATCCAAATTAGTAATAACAAACAACCTAGAATATGGAAAGACAGGAACATATCCTATCAAACAAAGGTTAGGCTGGTTCGGGCCCTGGTATTTTCGATATTCCTTTAATGTGCGGAATCCTGGACAATTAGAGCAAGTCAAGAAAGAAAATGGACGCTTTCGAGATGTGGGTTTGCGGCCAATGTTGCGTGTACCATGGACAGCTGATAAAACTAATGTCTCTCTTAGCTCTAGTAAATAACGTCACAAGACTCTCTACCCTCTGTTTCCCAAGCATTATTAAGTACTTTGGCCATATTGCTCGGACAGATCCTGACAATTAAGAAAAGCTGAAGACGTTCGGTCTTGATGACATTGATGATAAAAGAGCACGTGGACGTGTTCCGATGGGATGGCCGGACCAAGGCAAATGCCTTATTGGCCTATCTATTGCGGAAGCCATTCGATCAGCTCTTAACAGAGATAACTGACAAATCCTAATACGACGAGTGGTGGCAGTTCTGTCAGACTAGACATGTTATTTTTTGTATATAATGAGAACTAAGAAGAAGAGAATGCTTACATTGCTTACTTATTTTAAACATCATATATAGAATTACTTTAAAATATATAATGATTATTCTATATCAAACCTTAGAAATGTAACTGAATTGTAATTTCAAATGATTTTATTCAGTTTTATTGTTTTCAACCGCTTAAAGAATCGTCTCTAATAACTTATAGGATTTTCCTTTGGTTAGATGCTTCCATTTCTGAACCAGCGCTAGACAAAATAAAAATCAAAAAGAAAGAATGACGCTTCCATATTAAATAAAGATATAAGAATTTAACTAACGTCATATCCTGTCTTAACTTACACTTGCCTTATTTTTTTCCAAATATATAATCTTTCAAATTGCTCCACGTAGCCTTTTTATTGCCTCACTATTAAACCATCTTCCAGATAAAAAGTCTCAAGAGTACTGTAACCGTTAAGTATATTTAATATTATCAAAACTCATTTCTAAAGCTATGAATCTAATAACAACGCAATATTTCATATTAGTTATATCAGTTTCCTTGATGATGTCAGTGTGATTTTATCTATGGATTATTCATTAAATCTAGAAATACTCGGTCTATTGGAAACCCGGTATTTCTAGTGAAGTTATTCTGTTATAAAGAAAGGGTATAATTTCTATTACGTATGAAGTTAGGGTTATTAAACTATTGTTCTTTTGACAACCTTAAAGGTCGCATGTTAGTGCACACACATATTTTATTAATTAAAATAAATATGTATTATTGTAAAACACATTGTAAAAGATCTGATACGGGTGGTAGGTCCTCTGTCTACAGGAGACCGTGTGGGTGGGTACCACTGGGTATCTCTATTTCTACCTGCAAAGACAAGAAGTGGCAAGTCATTTACTGTGCTGGTGTGAAGAGCAACAGTAGCAACTTGCAGTTCGGTGACCACTTTCCATCAGGTGGTCTGCCTACGAATGCTATAAAAAAAATCTGACTTAGACCAAGAGAACTAAAACTTTAGGAAAACTATAATTTTTTTAACTACTTATAATCTTGTCGATTGTTAGTCCATTTCTTTTAAATACAGAAATTAGTAAACTAATTAGCGAGTATTCCATTTTGTAATTCATCTATTGTTAAATCCATACAAAAACTTTTAATGAAAACACCGCACCAGAACAAAAACAAATTATATTGTTTTACAACAAAGATAATAAAGTCTTTGCAGATTAGTAATTAATGAAACAATGGTTAAACAAAATGCCTCAATATAAAATGAGCTTAACAATTGTCGTAATTAGATTAACAGACAAGAGATCCATTTGAGATATCTTGTTTCTTATTGTAATGGAATTTGTTTGTGAGAAGAATGTTTCAGAAAATTAAACAATTCAATAATAAAACAGAAGCCTTTAAAAGGCTTCTGTTTTATTATTGTTTTTAACTAAACAGTTTAAATAAGGATTAAACAAAAATTGAAAATTATGATGCACTACTTATTTTTTATATAAAGGCACCACGTTAGAAAACGTTCTGGCAACGTTCGGTTTATCCGCCATTATATGCGTGAGTAGTCGGGCGAGGAGACACGTGTTCAATAATAATAAAATATAGTGCTTAATGGGTTACACTTGTTTAATTAAATTCGTCATTATCGATTTACAATTCGAATTATAAAAGATTACACTAGAAAAATAGATTTGTAACATAAAAGTATCGTATTCGATATGAAACATTCCACCAAAACACGTGGGCGCGTGCGCACTTCTCGACAACTCGAACCTTACTGGCCGCGCTCGGTGTTATGTCATCTGTCAAGGGACTGTCATTCATTCAATCGTTCGTTCGGAAATCAACCAATTAATTTTGTGCGTCGTCATATATAATACTTAATGAATGTAATTTTTGTTGTTCCACTTTTACATTTTTATTTTGACATTTTGCAAACTACGTTCCGTAGTAAGTAACATAAGTGTTTCTTGATAATTTGACTTCTAGGAACGCCGTCGTCGAAATCGATGGGAAGAGCGATCACCCCGCAATGACCTACGAGGCCGTAACTTGTCCTCTGACTATAGGATCCACAAATTTGGTGCAACTCAAAAGGCTATGGCAAAAGTTATATACGACTTTCTTTGTCGGATAAAATTCGTAATCAATTATACATAATGAAAGAGGAAGTGGGCCGATTATATTATCAGAAATATCAATGACCAATGGGTTCTTCGAGTGGAAGCCGCGTTTGGGAGGACGGAGTGTTGTGCAATCTTTGACCAGGTGGGCTGTCCAGTTCCCTTCAGTAGTTGGAAGCAAGGAGTAAGGGATCGGTGGTCTTAAATATGATGAAATAGATTACGCTAAGTTGCAGTTGCAAATACACATTTTGTACAAACTACAGATAGCTTTGCCGTCTAATCCATATAAAAATAATTTTTGTTAACTTTAACGCACTGTGCAAAAGCTTTAACAGTAACATCTTTTGAGGGGTATGATATAGACAAGAGAATCATACAGAAATAATAACACATCTAAAGTAATTAATCTTTTACATTGTAATTATTATATATGCTGAATAATCAGCATGTATTTAATAATAAAATGAATAGCACAAATTTTCGTTAGACGAAAGTTAACTAATTCTCTCTTAACTACCTAGTAAACTAGTTTACTAGGTGCAAACTATTCGGAACCAATACCG
Source organism: Lamproptera curius (assembly GCA_029286875.1). NCBI lineage: Eukaryota > Metazoa > Arthropoda > Insecta > Lepidoptera > Papilionidae > Lamproptera > Lamproptera curius. Next base: position 405,441 of record JAGSMT010000207.1, on the reverse strand, counting down.
ATTTTACGTGAGTTTAGTCGTTTTTAGAATACATAATGTATGTTTATAGTTACTCATTTTTAAAAAGATATTTAATTATATTATTTGATTATTCGCAACTGCAGATTTACTAAAAATATCAAATTTCGTTTATTCACCCCCCGCATATCAAAGTGCTTTTTGTATCTTGTAATTAAAATTTACTGTTCTTCGTTTAATTTATGTAATTTACTCGTTTCACCGTCGCATACATTAGTTAGAGACGCTCATTTGCACCTTCTTCGTCCTCGCGTTTATTATTAATCCTACACGTAATTAATTACCCTGCAGCTAAGGAAATCAGCAAAAACATAAAGGAAAAGAAAGTTTTTTTTTAGAGATAGTTCGCAGCTCGTACAATGTTGAAAACGATATATAGTCTATTAATAGTAAAGAGAAGTTTATGTGATTAACCTTCGTGACCTAATGGTATTACCCTGGTTTAGAAAGCAGAGGTGGTATAAATTCTGCGGGAAAACAACTTTGTGCTAGCGTTATTTTATATTTGGCAATATAGGCCGACTACTAAATTACCCCGAAAGTAAGATGATCTATGCGTCGAGGGATGTCATGCAAAATGTCAGCACCGGTTGTGGAGAACTGCCTTTAAATTATTAATCTTGTATTTATATAAAACTTTTTCTTAATTGGTTGCTTCGAGATGAAGCACTTTTAAATTTTAGTTTCAGTTTAACAATAACCATCTGGCACATTTCATGTTGTTTTGTTGCTTTACTAAAATAAACAAAAGTATAAATATTACTTACTATAACTATCTAAATCCTATGAAGACATGAGAGACTTGGTTACTTAACACGCTAAACCTCAAATTCCGAAAAATAAATAATCAGTTGCTTTCTAAATTAAAAATAACGACTATTTGAACAACAGTTAATAACGCACAGAATATTAACTATTGTGATAAAATAAAATATATTGCATAAATTAATACTTTACGCTCTACGTTTATATTTGTAAATTTATTTGCATGTTTATTGGACCCTCAAAATTATGTAAAGCTTGGTGTAATATCGTGAGGCAATGCATATCTAATGTACTATTCAATACATTGTTACAACTAACCACGTTAGTAGTTTTAAATGTCTATTATATTTTCGACTGCATTTTACCATTATTTATATGACTAAGATGTATTATTTATAAGACTAAAAGTTTATGAAATAAAAGTACAGCTGTGTTCTTCAATATTTTGTAAGACAAGAAGTGGAGATAAGTTCAGAAGAAACTTTGATAATCGTCATCATGTTTAGTCTGTGTTAGTCAACTGCTGTACATACCCTAATGCCCACCTTCTCCATCAGGGGGTTTCTGGGCATATCCACGCTAGTCCAATGTGGGTTGACGGATAGATCGCCTACTTACATGTCCATCCGAAGCATTTTGAAATTTGTTAATCATAACTTGGGCAAAGTAGGACTATCGTTCCCAATCAAAATGTTATTTAAAGTAGAAAAAAAACTTTAGTCATTAGGCCGGTGGCATTCAGCACCACCACTTAGTTTCAATCATTAGGCCTTAATTAGGGGCCGTAATTAATTCCTGTTACGGTGATTATTTTTGAACGCAATTAGACGAATAGGGCTTTTTGCATACGAAGGCAGAAAAGTAGACGGGCTACCTGATGGACAGTGGTCACCGATGCCCATGTGCATGGGCAATACCAGAGGAATTGCCCATATTACAAAAACAAAATCTTTGAAAAATTGCCGTGACAATTAAGTTATAATTGTAAATTTAACTACAATCCAATTGATTATTTCTTTTATTTACGCGATTGTTATACATATGAAATCCATAATTTTACGCACTTTTTGCGTTACTTATACATATTTATTACCGACGTTTCGGGACGTTTCTCCTTCCAGCATCCGTGATCACGAGACTAAGTTAGTATATGCCTGTATCCTACAGTTTTTCGAATAACCGTCGGAGCTTTAAATTTTAAACTTAACGCAGGTGGCAACGGTCAAGCATCCTTTCTATTAAAATTGGGATATTTTTTTTAATTTCTATACCTTCCCGAATCATCCTTGGTATAAATCGATGTTCTTTTGCAATAACCGTTATATTAGTTTAGATTATGTATTACAAACTTAATTCAGATAACGACATATAGAACTTGTTTCTTTCTTATGTAAAAAGAAAATGTAACATACACAAATAAACATTCAAGGAAAGAATATTAAATACACAAAAACAATTTACTCCAGAAATAATAGACACGTTTTGTATCAAATGCATTTCTTGCAATAAAATTGGGTTCTCGTTCGTACAGTGGTAGTTAAATAGTTTTATTTTAAATGTGATTTGGTAATTACTTCTGCTTTATAAATTATGTAATACGGTTTCTATTTTTGCTAGTTTGTCGACGAATTGAAACACTACATGAATTTACACTACTTGCCTATGTTTTACATGGGCTATTTGTGAGGTTATAGTAAATTTAGTAAAATTAAAGATCAACATTCGAGATTTGACTGCCTCCGTAGCCTAGTGGTATGGGCGTGTGCTTTACAAACCGGATGTCGTGGGTTCGAATCCTGCGGGGACTCAACAAATTTTCATTTTTATGTCCTAGTTGGTTAGGGCAATTTGGGCCGATCACCCAATTGTCTGAAAAGTAAGATGATCCACGCGTCGGATGGGCATGTAAAAAGTTGGTCCACCCACCAACCCGCATTGGACCAGCATGGTGAGTACGGTATATGGTCCAAGAACCCCCTAATGGGTAGGGGTGTTTTAGGGGAGGCCTGTGTCCAGCGGTGGACTATCACAGGCTGATGATGATTCGAGATTATTTGGCCCAAAAGTAAAAAGAATAAAATTCATCAATGGAAAATTGGCAGGAAATTTGATTACAAATACATTTAATGGAAATTTATATACGATGTCGCTAAAAGGCGCACTTATTTTTAAGAAAGTGTAGCATTGTGTTGTTAATGTGGTGAAACAAAATATTGTTGTTCGATCTTTTGAAACTAAAAAGGAATTGTATTGTAATCTATGTAGCATTAAAATATGTCACAAGCAAATACTTACTTATGTGACATTTAAACGGAACAGTTTTATAGTGAAGTTTTTAGCATTGGACATGAAGTTTCCAATTAAGTGAAAAATGCTGCACATCTTCGTGTCGCGAAATTTTGTTTTATCTCAAAATCAAAATTTTACAATCATGAGCCTAAAGAAGTTTCACGTCAAAAGGTAATTACGTAACCATATTGTAAATAAACCAAACTGTAAATTTAGTTATAGTTTTTAATATAGTATAATGTACAAGGTTCGGTGCAGCAAAACTTAAGCTAAATTGTTTGCTAGTAAACTCATAGAAGTGAGATTTTTGAACTTTCCAGTCTGTTGCCTCAAAGAAATATAAGCAAAGGACATAAACGAATTGTCCTATTATAGAACTTCATCCGATAGTAGCATTCAATTCATTCCAATGCGATTAAATTATTTCCAGTTGACTTGATTTAGGGTCAAGTGAAAAGATATGGCGTACTTGCATTTTCTTCTCAATAATACTTAGGGCATTTGGTTTAAAAAGAGGAACGAATGTTTATTTTGCTTGTAATGTTTTAGTCTTTTTATTATCTTCCATTTTGTTTTGTTTTGTTTATGCTGTAAAACAACTATTTGCTGTAAAACAAATTTTTATGTTACTAACTTGTAAAAACATATTTCTTTCAGTTTCAAATATATGAGTGTTAAATTAACAAATTTGCTTGTTTTGAATAAAATATATTATTCCTATCTCAATAACAGGAATTAACAGAGGAGGAAGAAATAGTACTAGTTTTAATTATTCATAGAGTTTAGACTGTATAAACTTTACATATGAAATAGGATTGCAATTGACGTTTTAAAGATAAATTCAATAACAAAATAAGTCAAGACCAAAATTATTTTAACAACGCAGCCGTACCTGGCTCTTATAAACGTTAAACATACTGTTGGTTTAAAAAATTCGATGTGTCCAGAAAGAAACCAGCAAGAAACTCTGTAGTTAAAACGAATAAGGAAATAAAGTGATCTATCCAAACTGCTTTTATCGACTAAAAATACTTTATAAAATACGACCCCACCTCAGAACTAAATTGCGTATCCAATAAGTCAAGCCAAGATGCAATTTATGGTCTTCGTTTATATAGGCAAACGGAACGGCTAATTCAACGCATCCAGAACGCTTGTGCACGTTTTCGTTTCGAAGTTCCGCCACGTCATCTCGTAACCTCGTTTTTAAATGTCAACAATATTAGAAATATGAAAAACCGCAGGCGCTTGTACCGCGCTTGACTTCTATTTGGTATTATAATCCATTACACGCCGTGGTACCTCGAGCGTATATTAGAATGAGTTGGTGAAGCAAGCAGTCATGGATCGCGCAGGGGTTGCCAACAACTAAAAACAAAGAGACATAATGCATTTTGGGGTAGTTTCCGTTACGCGGTAGCCAAATATTGGAATAACAATCCACCACCGATAAGTAATGTGCGAAATAAAAGCCTTTTTAGAAATAGATTAAAGAGTTTCATCCTCCAAACACAACAAAAAACCAATCAGCTGCTGTTGCAAAACATAAATTTAAGTATGCTATTGTAATTTTGAGGATGTTTCTGCCTTTCTTTAAAATTTATTATTGTTATTATTCTACCAACTATTAATTCGCACACACAATTTTAATATTTTTATTTTTCTGTCCTTCTTATTTGTTATTTGATTACCTATTTAGTTAGCCTGGTTTTTTCCTATTATTGTTTCAGGTTAATGAGCTAACAGTCGTTACACTCTTTTTTAGTACTTTGGAAGTCTAGATTAGGTCAAGGTCAGCAGAATACTATATATAAAATATGTATCATTTATTTTTACCGCTTGACTGATTAAATGAGTTTATTATTATAATTATCTGTACGATTGACAACCATAAATAAACAACCTAAATTAAAATTGATGTTGCTATTTTTCTAGTGTATACACACAAAAGGTATGACCAATAAGTAGAGTCCGAAACTGCTTTTCCGGCCGAAACCGAAACCGAAACTCACTTTGTCAAGAATCAAAAGTCTTAAAAGTTCTCAAATTTTAAGCTTTTTACCTATTATTTAACCATAACTAAGACAGTGGAATGGAGGCGTCTCCAATGTAAATATATTCTGGTAAAATTTTTTATTTTTTTTGATAAACTACCAGAGATTTATAGTCGGCGCTACCTGATGGAAACTGGTCAACGTACCCATAGACATTGACAATACCAGTAGTATCGCAACGCGCTGCCTTACGTGAGACAAGGGATAAGATCTCGTTACCAGTAAATGCTGGCATGCATTCAAACGGAACACAGCAGTTTTTCTACACTATGCCTTCGGCGAAATAGCACGCAAGTTGGTATTCACACAGACGTCTCCTGTAAACAGGACCTTGTTGAATAGTAATATTAATTAAAATAATTATTTCTTCAAATTAAATTTCAAGGCGATATCGAATGAAACACATAAATAATTTATGGTTTGTTGACGTTCAATTACAGATTGGTATTTTGAAATGCTTACAATTAGAATTTTGGTTTCTATCATAGTTCCCAAAAGGATCCAGTTTGTAAGATTGAAAATACTAATCAGATGGTGACAACTTAGAACATTTGTTTGTTCTACGATATCCCTGTTAATGCTACAACACTCCAACCAATTTTGGTTATCAAATGCAAACAGCTAACTCCGAGTTACTTGTTGATTACGGCATTCTCAACTCGAATTTTGATTCAAGCTTGCTAATGTTGTTCCAGCCAGACTTATCACATATAGCATTCAACTCCAATGATTGCAGAAATATCAGACTTGAAACAGTGAACATCTCTGAGGACGGTGACGTGAGTTGTTTATTGTAAATTTCTAACTTATTTTAAAGTTGCTGATCGTTGATACACGCTCCAGTGTTAATCCCTAACATAACTCATCGCCCCTAAAATGATTGAGAGAAATCGCTTTCGATAGCATGCCTACAAATCGATTTAATTCGAGGTCGTTAGTTTTAGATTTCGGCCGTTCCTTGGAATTTTTCATTTCTTTTGTCATCTGATCGAATACACATTTGATCACTTTATACAAAAACATACAAATTTTTAATTGATTTTCGAAAACTACAATATCTTGAAATGTAAGTCGTTAATTTTGATTCTGAATCTTGAACTAGGAGAATTTTTTCATCTTTTAAATAAGTTTTTAGAACATCATATTTTAACTTGAATTAGTCCGTATGGATCTCTCGTATTAAGATGAACTGTCTTCCACATTGTTCTCACTTGATTTCGTAATTAAACCTCACCTTGATTTCGGAAAGTGAAGCTCTGAAAGCAGAACTCTCTGGACTAAGAAACTCAAATCCTTTATTCATGTTTTATTTTTTAAATAGAGGTTTTTCAATCAACATTGCATTACTTTTACACTACAGAAAAGTCGATGGACGATTTAGCAAAGAATAACTGTTCACATTCTGTTATTCTTTAAGATAACAATATATCTAGAACTCCTAATTTGCTGTTCATAGATACCGGAGAGCAAGACTTCTGTTTGCTCACGATTTTATATCTCATGCGTCGTTAGTTTTAAAATAGTTTTCAATAACTAAAGTCCGACTAATTTCACACTTGAGAACACGGTTGACGAAAGACACTACTTTAGAAATAAAGTCCAATTAAAATTTAATTGTTCATAATTCAAGAAACAAACTTCTGAACTAGTGCTAGTTTTAATTTCCAATTTTGAACCAATCGGAGCACTACAATAGTTAACAGAATTCTAAATACTTTTTGATCATTCGTCTGTGCTAAAGTCCAATCATCGTAATCGCGATTTCGAAGTAATTTGAAGTTTGATGTCCAATCTAAAACTGACGCTTGATTTTAAACTTTTGTAGATGTACTACTTATAATTCACGAAACAAATCACTTATATTATTCGTCAAAAATCGTATTACATTTTCAATAGACAAACAACTTTGAAACTATTGTTGCAAAGTGTTAGGAAATTTGGAACTAAACTTTCGACATCCACAATAAGTACAATGACACTACAATACATTGGGCATAGTTCTTTTATATTCATCTGAGCTAAAGTCCAATGAGGTTATGGTAAGGAATCGGTGTTCAAGTAATTAATAGTTCTTTCTATTATCAGTAACGCTGCCATGTTTAATAAGATTTTTATCAGACATTTAAACTAATTGGTTACATTGACGTATGGTAAATTTTTCTTCGTCTAAAAGCAAATCGACCTGTTACTATTTCGTCTATAAACATCTAGATTGATATTTTTAATGTTATGAGACAATTTAAAATCATTTAAGGTAATGCTATAAATTGTTATGGAATTTTAATATAATATTCACATTACGAATTAAATACCAGCAATGCCGACACAAATGATCATTATCAATGAAAATCTTTACGACTTTAAATGCTAAAAGAGAAAAGTTACTTAAGAACTGTTCGATTTCCAATTGAGTATTCAAACAAGCGTTACATTATTGCATGGTACATTTGCATGTTTAACCCCTAAGAGGACTGTTTACTAATCGACAAGCCACATTCTTAGACGCAACAATTGATTATACATATAGCTATATTTATAAATTTAATTTTTGTCTAATAATATAGCTCTGCAATTTCTAATGACTAAAGTACAGTACCATGTTATCTGATACTCACTAGACTAGAACATCACATCTTTGAATGTTTATGTTGTTTACTAAATCTAGAAACATGATAAATTGATAAAAGTTTGTATAAACTAGTTTATCAAAATGTATTAATTGTAAATTAATAATACGAAATTAGACAATCAACCAAGCATTAGTCCCATAAAAGTATCAATTATCATGAAAAAGTTTAAAATTTTAAAATGTAAAATTGGAAGATTATTGCAAACTTTCGTCTCCAATTACGCGTATGGAACACATCAATTTTGATCAATTGGCATAGTAATTGCATGCTTTTACACTCCAAAAGGTTTTAATTCAAGTGTTTACTTCAATGTACAAGCCCTAATCGAGCTTACTCTAAAGTTAAATATATTTGTCTTCTTCATTTACTAAGTATAAAGTATTATCCTAACTATCATTAAATTAATGACTTTTTTGCTCTAATATTATAGCTATCTACATCTGCGTATATTGATGACGTCAGTGAAATGTTTATCACTGAGTGACAGTCCACTAATAAGAACAGCACTCTTACGATGCCCGTTCGTTGATGTTAGTTACTTAAAAAATCTGATTTAATATTGACTAAACTTTATTAGAAGACTTTTTTATAACACTTAATTTATACTAATAAATTATTTTGATAGATTAATAAATAACGGAATACGTTACGGATAACAAATCGCGTGCAGCATTCCATGAAAGTTAATTTCAATTATCATTGCGAATGAATCGGTTTCACCGATTTAACAAATGCATAGCGCAAATGTTAAAAGGATTATTGAATACTTGTTTCAGTTCACGCAAAACTCATTTGGTAAATTCCATAACATTTTGGCTCTTACATTAAAATTATCAACGGATTACAATTTACTTAATGTAACGGCCCCCTGTAATAGAGGACCTACCACCTCCGACAAAGTAAAAACCATCTTGTCATTCACACGCAAAGACAAAGATATATACATACCTGTGAAAGCCTATCTTTAATTTAGTTGCAACCGTTATTGGCCCCTGCCAATAAGTTCATAGCGTCTCTAATTTCGGGTAAAAAGCAAGCTAAAAGAATTTACGTATACCGACATATAACTAATATAAAACAAGGGGGCTCAAACACAATTCACAGTCATATTAGAAATATTATTTTAAACATAACATCTCCCCAACCATAATATATAAGATTTTATCAACGAATAATGCCGATTTCTATTGATATAATCAGTTAGGTACAAAAAACATAATTAATCATTTAAAAATTAAACTTAACCAAGCAATTATAGATTTAAGCAAAGTTTAATAATTCAAATTCAACGACAGAATTAAGATGTTGAAAAAGAATAAAAAAATATTCCCTGAAACTATTTAGGTTCATGTCCGTTGGTTTAAGTCTCGAAGATTCGATAACCTCTATACGCGTCAGTAAAAAAACTATTTCTTGATGAAGTTACCCACTTTGCGTTTTATGTGGAAGTTAAAATAGAATAAGTACCTATAGCAGTCAGGGTCAAAAGGGCATGTCGAAGAATTGTTATTGGATTAGCCTTACGCAGTGAGACGCATTAAGGAACTTTATTTTTATGGTTATTAGATAGTAAAATTTAACTTTCGTGTTACACTGTATAACATTTGGAAGGATGACTAAAATATTGTAGAACAAATCACGTGGTAAAAGATAAACTTGATATAAATAATGCAATGATTTTGTTATATTCATTACTAGTTTTGTTACCCGAGACTTGGTCCGCGTGGAACAGGTGAAATGTGCGAGGTGTGTTGAAATTAGGAGTGTGTCATTTACGATTGATCAAATCACTTTAATTTATCGCAACCCATACGCGAGTGGGTGGGTGCCAGATTTCGAAAAGATTCGATTGTTTTTAACCCGTTAATTTAACGCACACTTCACATCAAACAAAAAGTAACCTTGTGCAGTTGGTATAACCCTTATATTTCATTACGTGTCAAAAAACTACCAAGAACTCACATCTTTCTCTTTCTTTTTATGCCAAGAGAAAGAGACAGAGACTGTGTCGATCGGATGCCGGGTTGCGTGTGGCGTCTGCGCTGTTCAAACCGTATATAATCGAAACCGTAGACAATACGAGCCGGCGCGCGCGAATGTTGCGCTTTGTAGTACTGGCGCAATTCGCTTTATGATCTGGCGCGGTCGTATCATTATGAACTAAGGTGAATTTCACTAATTTGTTTATGATTTGAGTATTTAAAATAATGTCCTAGTGAATGTGTCGCGACACGAGCCCCTGCACGTGACGTACATAACACCCGCGATCGTTGACTAGTACAAGGAACTTAATGCCGCATACATAACCTACGATCTGCTAGACGATCGAATTTTTGTGATTCAATCGTTTTACACGACCCGGATTGCAGGCAAAGATCGACTGACACAGCCCTAGTTGAAATATACTGTATGATATAATATAAATGATCTTTTTTTTGCATGGGCTTCGCATAGACACAAAGTTTAATGGCATAATAATAGCATAGTAATAAGCATACACCAAATTGTTGTGCTATAATTAAAAATCGAAACAGTCGTGAGCGGCTGCGAGGTCTCTCCAACTTGTTTTGAAGTCAGTAAAAAATTAACCTATGCTAGCTTTAATCGCTTGAAGGATCAAAATATGTACTTATGGAGGATATGGGTTAAAATCTGTTCAATTAATCATAACTCAGAATGCTATGGTTCGGAAGAAATAACTTTCGTCATTTAGCAGTCAGTCGGCGTTACCGATTGTTGGAGTCCTTTTTGATAAGGGAGAATTTTGCGGTTTCAACAGATTGAGTGTGCGTGTTGAAGGCCGTTGCCATCAGTGTCAGTATTTTTCATATATACGTTTTAGTTTGCTACTTTAACTTTCCTTCTTCTTGACGAAAAGAAGAAATGAGATAACGGGAGATAACAAGCTCAAAGGAGCGTTTTTTAAGAAAAAATCCGAAAGGTATTATGTAACTATTTATCGCGGGTGCGATGCACGCATACAATTAGTAAAATAGAAATTATATTGTTATTGATATTACACTACAAAGCACATACATACTGTACACTATGTATATGTTTGTAACATAATTCTATACAAATAAATAAAACTCGAGTGTCTGTTTATAACAATAAAATACCCGTTTTTGAATGACTATATAATAATAACATATATAATCGGCACATGTAGAAAAACAACATTTTTAAAATTTCTGTTTTTCCTCCTATCAGATTCGAATTCTACGGGACTTTTACTGAAATATAGGTGATGTAGCTGACATATATTGTGTGATAGCATGAGTACTTTAAAAAAATAACAGTTTTTTTAATATTACCACGCGGGTAAAATTGCGGGCAACAGCTAGTATCATATAAAATCACAGCAACTAATGATCGCTAAGCAAGAAAGTTTAAATATTCTTTTCACTATAAAAGTATTCTAACAAACATCACAAAGTTTTTGTACATGAATTAATAACAGAATTCTGCACGCTATATGACAAATGTCAACGTGAGAAAAAGTTTTGTACAATGGCTTCAAATAAATAAGGATTGCAGGATTTTGTTTACGACATTCCATTAAATTGATAGCACCATAAATGGCATTTCATTTTAGGTATAATGTAATTTGACCGCCTCCGTAAGCTTAGTGGTATTGACCCTTTCTTTATAAACCGAATCCCGCGGGGAAACAACTTTTTGTGTAATCATTGTTTTCTGGTTGGTTGGGACAATTTGGGCCGATTACCGATCGTTGACATGGTAAAAAATCTTGTATTCTATTTTGTTCACGCAAACTTAGTAAATATTATTTTTTGCAAGTATTAAAATTTTTCCCTCTGCATTCCTACAAAATCAATTCGTTAAAGTCATTATCATACATGTATATCACATCATCAACATCAGCCTATGTCAATCCACTTTTGGACATAGGCCTAGGGAAGGCCTTAGAATGCACTTCACTGCTTCCCAACTTCGGCTATTCTCATCCAGCCCACACCGCTACTTCGTGCTTGCAGTAGTGGGCCTATGTCCAGCAGTTGACTTACACAGGCTAATAACGATGAATAATGATATTTTTTATAATGTCGCCGGCAAGGATATTCTTGAAAAAATAGGAGAATGAAGATTTAAAAGTGTCTTTTCTTATGAAATAAAGAAGTGAAAGTAAAACAGAGTTCCCAAAACGCTTATCAAGTAAGTACATGGTCTACGCCCAATATGCTCACTTAGTAAGAAATGGCTGATTTATTTATTACGTGACGAAGATTTTACTTATGCCAGAAACTTAATGTTTCAGAAATTCTCCTGTTCTTAAATTGATCATTCGTTAAGGAGGGCGACAATACCCAGATTCTGATCGATCGATCGATCAGGATGAACTTGGACAAGACGAAAGTCATGTTCAACGAACACATTCTCCCGAGGTCTGTGAATGTCGATGGTACAACTCTCGAAATTGTCAATGCGCATGTCTACCTTGGGCAAATATTGCAGTTAAGAAGACACAGCTTCGTGAGAGTAGACGACAGGAAGAATAAGTTGGGCTGGGCAGCATTTAGGAAGCTGCACATTCTCACATCGCCGATACCACAGAGTTTGTTATTACTCCCCGTGATGACCTACGGCGCAGAAATGTGGCCTCTGAATATCGGACTGGTTCCCAAATTTGCCGTAGCTTAACGTGCTATGGAACGCGCTATACTCAGAGTCTCTTTGTCGGTTAAAATTAGTTTTGATTTCATCCGGCAAAGAACGAAAGTTACTGACATGGCGCAACGAGCCAACTCATTGAAGACAGCCTCGTCACGTGGTCTGAAGGACGGATGGCCGATGGTGTAATAGAATTCTAGAGTGAAGGCCACGTTTACGAAAACGGAGTGTTGGTTGACCTCAAACCAGGGGGGTTCGCGATCTCCGTGCAGTATCCGTTTCAAGTAGCAGGCATCGGCCTTCTTAGCGTTCATTGATAAAGGACTATGTCCCCTATATGATAATGATGATGACGATGATGATAATTCCTTTGAATAAACCATTGAGTGAGTTATTTAATACGTTAACAGTAAACTTTAAAGTCGCGTACACTTTTATCTTTAGAGTTTGTGTTTACTAAGTTTACTTTGTTTTACCGTCACAGTTTACCACAATGTCAATATACGAGAACATATGTATTCACGAGGTTATTAAAACGTATGATGCTTACGTTGTCATTAGATTCTGTAAAATACTACTAAATGTTCAGTCAATCAATATGCAGATTCAATGAAGCAAATATTAAATTACCAAAGCGCTTTTGAGTTAAGTTTATTGAGTAAACTATTAAGTTTTCCTTCCGCATGCAATATGTTGGAAATATGACGAAGCATGCTTCATATGGTGCTTGAATAAGTAGCTGAAATCCAAGCGTGTTTATTAGCATCACTTGTCTTGTATTTAATATGCTTACGTTATTATAATGTTGCAATGGAATGTGTGTATTCCTAGAAATTGCTAGGTTGTTAATATATAATTGTTAATAAATAAAACAATAAATAGTTTTACGTCAAATGTATTTGATACTTTAAAAGCTCTTAGCACCGCTATTTGTGCTATCTACAGAAAGTATAAAACTAAGTAGTTTTGCTGTCTAATAATAGGGGCCTCTATTTAATTGATGGAGCGACCCCTGAGGTACGTATGTGTAAAACATGCAAAATGTAATGACGTAAATAAATACATTTTTTGCGCTTACATTGGAAAGGGTGGCTAAATCCCACAAGATAAATCAATATAATGTACTACAGTATACACTTAACTATATTGTACGCCTTAAAAAAGTTAACAGAAAAGTTCGCGTTTTTACGTGAAATAATGGTTTATTTACGAAGGTTGCTTTTAAACAATACAGCGTAAATCATTATACATTTAATTACCTTAAATAGATTATCCATTAAATGATTTATCCTCTGCGCTGGCATATCCCGTAGCATCTGCTTAAATTATGTAATATTCATGATTGTAATGTATTGATGAAATATTTTTAAAGAAATAAAAAGATTACTGCAGAGGTTTTTGCCGTTTCTTCTCTACACAGGACATAAGTTCCGAGCCGGTGGTAGATTCGCGTTCATAAGAGCTCGAAAAACCCTAAATTGAATAAATAATCTTTGAATTTCACTTTTAACCATAAACCCTAGATCCCAAAAGTGGATTTAGTAGCAGGTTCTACGACTAATCCGTCTCAGCGGTGGGCAGAAAAGAAAACAATGACATGGTATCCAATATACCCAAATTTAGGTCCCTCTTTGAAATGTGTAAAAGCTTTAATACCACATTTTGCAAAAAAGGTTTCATAGAACTTTTATTTCAGGTAAACAACTGTGCAAAAAATAGGTTTTGACTATTTTACGTGTGTGCATAATATTTTCACTGAATTCTTTCTTGTCTAGTTGCGCGCTGACTCTAAATTGAAGCGTATGTAAGTCCAAATAGATTTCAAATTAAACTTATTTACTTTGAAACTATATCTAAAATGTACATATTAAGTAAAGTATTACAAATACTTGATTATTTTTCCGTAGTGGTCAAACCCACGACTTCTGGCTTGTACAATAGGAACCAATACTAATCAGCCGCGAAGGGGATTTATATAAACACTGGGCCAAAGGACACAGATAGTATACATTTCACCAACACTCTTTGTGAAATATTTGTAAATATTTATGTGAGCTATAATTTGAATGACTCTCAATCCCCAAACAGGCACATGCTTAGAATAAATATTCTGTATGTCGTATGTACCCATGGCGGCGAAGGTAATCTATATAATTAAACAATAATACGGGTATAATATGTAAGGATAAAAAATTCGTGAAAAATATACACCAAGGAAAAATAACAGATGCTAACTGAAATCCTTTTTAATTATCAGTACGCTCATATTACCTGAATTAAATTTTACAAGGTTTCGCTTAACTAATATTATTTAACAAACATACATACTCTTTCAAAAGTATATTTAAAGTAAATCTATGCAGAGGGCAATTAAAACTTTCGTGAGACAAGGCGTGGGCCCTGATGACAACTTCGAAAGTATTGTTGTCAAATGCGATAAAAATAAGAATAATAGTGCTAATGATAAAGTGGTGGCTATTGTATGAACTTTTCGTGCACACTTTTATGTTTTTTAAACACAAATAATGGCATTGTGACAAGTGCGACATCATCACCGGAAACTCCGCCCCACTGTCAAGTCGTGCATTGTGCGCTCTGGTGTGCAGTGCGAGAAAGGAAGCGACCGTGAAGTTATCCCACTTGTCCGAATAAACGACCACCAATAGCTCTGAATCTAGCCGGCACCAATCCCGATTTCAGGTGAGTTTAGCCGTTTCTAGTCAAATTTTTAATTACATTTTAGGTGCAGAGGGCCGTAGAATCAAGATGGGGCTGCTTTGCAGCCTGCGCTAGTAGGATCGTTGAAGATTACCAAAGCGTTCTTATGACCCTATTTAACTCTCACACATTAGTTTGAATAATTATCCCCAGCAGTATGCCATATGATAATGAAGAAAATTTAAACGTTCTGCGAGTTACAACCTTAAATGTTTTTACAATTTTGAGAACATAGTTAATAATTATTAATTATGTTATACTATCATAATAGTTAGTATAATATCGGAAGTTATACCAATTTTTTGTCCTTATACAGCAACAGTTCTATCTGTATATATCTAAATTACTCGATGAACAAAATAAATAAAGAAATATTTAAGATATGAAGCACAACACTATCTTGTCCCGATCTAGAAGCACGGACTATGGTGAATAGACTGAGTGATAACTACCAAAACTAACTTTTCTTTCGTTAATTAATATTTTCTTTAGTTAAGATAATGAATATCTATAACAAATACATTTTCGAAAACCATATTTTTATTTTATGCAAGAACAATTACGCATGAACCTTAATTCAAGCTGGGTAGTAAGGTTTACAGTAAAAAAGACCTAAGTAACATCCAGCTGCGTGTGCTTTTTATAAGTTTAAATCCACCCACAATGTGCCACGTACAGCGAATTCTTCCCACGTGATAGTTTAACGCTCGGTTTATCTTAATGTTTTTTCGCATTAAGAGTTTAGATATAAGCTCGGCATAGAGTGGACCATCGTAAAAGAATATAAGGTCAGCGGGATTTCTTTAGATGGATCTCGTGCTCTGGGGAATAAACCTATTAGAACATAACCGGGCTTGGAGGGGCCCGTTGCCACAGGCGCGTCTCCCATATGTGACTTTACTGCACCAAGGGCTCCAAGGGCTTGGGCCGTCACTTTATGGTACCCGTTAGCATGCTGAATCGAGGGCTGCCCAGGTGGGCCGACGCTTCGGCTCGATTCAGACGCTTTGCAAGGATAGTTTTAATAGCTAGATAAGCTCTTTACTAAATCGAAACTTTACTACCACTTCTTAAAGCGTTGGCGCTGGGAGAAGAAGTGCCGCAAGAAACTCCAGCAACGCTCCTATCTAAAATGGTGTTAAGCTACAGTGTCATATAGCAAAGGGTGTGTAAGTTCGACCTCACCGGTGGGGCCGATGTCATGAGTGTGTGTGTTTGTCCTACACTCTAAGTGTAGGGTGTGTCTGGCTACTGCTAGGGTGTCGCTACCTAAGCCTTAAGGGCGTTAATTAAATTCTTGTATTTAACAAGTAAGGAAAACCTAGCCATAGCGTCGCCGGCGGCGGCGGCGAATGCATCTGCTGCTTGGTTGAATTCGTCTAGATCAAAGAGATCTAGCGATTTTAGAAATGACGCGGTATTGTTGCCAGTGCTGCCATTGCTATGGCTGCATGCTAGCTTTTTGAGGCGGCGCTGGCTGTTCCACGCGGGCGGAACTGCCAAGTGTTTGAACGACACGGACGGAGGTCGGGATTGCGGTGTTGTTGGACGGATTGGGTGGTCGCCTGGAAGAGGCTTCCCTCGGGATCGCGGCAGTTTACGCACGCAGGAGGTTTGTAGGTGGCGAGGACTTCTTTGTCCTTGGGTCTGGGACAGGAGGTGCCGTGATCCCCGAGGCATTTGACGCAACGGGGGCGGGCGAAACAGTTCCGCGCAGCGTGACCGAATACCTGGCAGTTATGACACTGCCCTGGAAGGCCGTTGGAATGCGGCCGCTCAAAAGAGAGACGGCCGATCCCACACAGCTGATCTATGTCGTAAATGCGCTTGCCTTCTTTTGAGCGCTCTAGCGTAACCAGCACCATACCGTAAGGGCGTTTGGTGCGTGGGTGGTACATGCGTTGTACCGAAAGGGCGGGAATATTTAATTCTTTGATAGCCGAAGCTATCTCGAGCAAGGATTTCCTAGGTAGCCCTTTGACCACTGTCCTAAGTACTTAGCTCTTCCGGGAGCGCGAATATGTGATATTGGTGTTCTTTTTCCTAAAGAATAAAGTCACCTTTCTAAAATCGTCTGAATTTTCTAACTGTGGTTTGATCCCTGATTGCTATCAGGGCCTCAAACTGAATGTTGTTGGATAGGGCCGACGAATCTCGACCCACTTCTCCCTTTCACGGAGGTAAATTGGTGGTGGCGTTTCCACGGGAGCCGTGCCTGGGAAGGCTGGGACGGCTGGGCAGGGAGAGGGCCGGGGCGCCTGGATCAGCGGGATGGATGGATGGGATGGGTTTTGTCGACTGGGAGGTCGACGGTTTGAGTGGACCTGCTGAGGGCAGGTGGTGGGAGCGTCGGTTCTGTAACAAGAAACAAAAATATTATAACGTTCACGTGGCCTAGTGTAGTTGTAAAAACAACTAGTTCGGCTGAGAAACAAGATAATTAACCCTAAGAAACAAGAGTGCTCTTTCGACAAACGGCTAGCAACACAATTGTGTTAGGCAAACGAGTTGCAAAACACAGCTGTGCACAAGCCGACCGCTTGAGGTAGTGCAATAAATCGCAACCGCGATGACGTCAGCGGTGCGACAAAAGGCTCTATGAGCGCAGGTGCACTCATAAAACGCAGATGGCGCAGCGTGACGATTTCACGGAAGCGGACAATGAAGACTGCGCGGCGAGCTCTGGAGACTGCGGCGAACACGTGCGGATAGGACCGCTGCTGAAGGCGCTCTGGAATTCAGCGGGATTATTTAACCCGTTTCATATAAGCCCTGCTTTTAAAATAGCCATTGAGAAGCATTGAAATTGTTGATTTCATTGACATATGCAAGGAGATGAACTCAGTTGGATCTGTATAACTTTTTATGACTTAAGACTCCAATTTTATCATGTGTAACGTAGAAACTGTTTCATTTTGATTCTTTTTAAATATATCTTTATATATGCTACATATGTATGTCGGAGGCCGATAGACTATTAGTTTGTTAATGTTGATTCTTTGCATAATGGATTCCTTTATTTAAATTGTTATAAGAATATTGTTGTTAATTTTAAAATGCTGAACTTAATTTCATCATCAGCCTGTAATAGTCCACTGCTGGACATAGGCTTCCCCTAGCACACTCCTATCCATTAAGATGTGGACCGTATCCCAATACGCTGGTCCAATGCGGGTTGATGGGTGGACCGATCCGCATGGATCATCTTACTTTTCAGACAATTGGGTTGATCGGCCCAAATCGCCCTAACCAACTAGGAAACAACAATGAAAATTTGTTGAGTCCCCGCAGGATTCGAACCCACGACCTCCGGTTTCTAAAGCAAACGCCTATACCACTACACTACGGAGGCAGTCTTAGTCAGAACTTAATTTAATTTAATTTATTTCACATATCATTGTTATGGTTTAATAACCTTTGGAATGTCCTAGGTATTTGAAATGTCCTAGGTATTTGAAATGGCATTTATATTGTTGTTTGTTTGAATTGTGCATAATACTTCTTTGTTTAAATTATTCTTATTACAAAAATTGTAACTTAAAATTAGTTTGAATACGTAACGTGTTTTTGTTGTAATTAAGAATTATTAAATGTAATGAGTAATCTTCTTGGCATATCGATTACAAGATATTGCTCTTGCCATCGTGGTAAAGGATCAGCCAGTCAGCGTCGGGACTCGCTCTTTTGATACGTCACTCGCGAGGCTATTTTCGTGCACCCCAATAAGTAATGAATGTAGTATATACGTCTTGAATGTCAAACCAATCAAATAAACAACCAATCGGATTCTTGGAGGTACATTGGAAGCGTCAGTAATCGATCTAGCTGGATCGGGTGTTGAAAGAGTAATTACGTTAGATCGGTGCCCGAATCCCAGCACAGTCTTCCAATCTGTAAACGTGTTTTCATTTGCTCTCACTTTACCCCGATGACGCCCACTAAGCCAACAACGATTTCCTCCTGAAAGATCATTCTCCGACATGTATTCTTTTGTCGTATATAATTTAAAAAGAAAGAGAAGTTTTCGTGAGTAGATGCTCAAAGGTTTTATTATTCGAATCTTACAACAGCAATGATGACCTTATCCCTATACGGGTAACGCGGAAATTAACGCGGCCCGTACAAACTAAGGACTAAAAGTACCGTCAGTGTTGTAGATGGCTTTCCAGGTGAATAAGAACATTCAAACGGGAGTTTTTCAACTTCAAAGGAAGATCATGATTCGTTAACAAACAGTTGTAAGACAATATTTATGAATATCCTACATAACTAAAAAGCTACATTTATACAATCTGAATGCGGGTACTTAGACAAAAGAAAACTCGATTTTGACGTTATGTCTGTCCGAGATCGTGAAATATAGCGAGGCAGCTTCGTATAAGCCGCTGCCCGGAACGGAACTCTTCGTTCGAACTGTTTTGTTATGCATCGAATCGTCCGTACGAGACATCTGGTGGCTGTTGTCGAGATCACATGAGCCATTTCAATGTTTTTAAGTATAAGAGACGTTCAGTTGAAGTCATCATTTTTAGTTTTTGGAATTCTCGTTAAAATTTCTAAAATACAATTACGTACTTGATTATACACATATATTTAATTACAGATTTGTGCTGATAAGTTTGAGCTTGTAACTATCTCACCAATTTAAATATATTTAAAGTATAAAATGTTTATTATTATTATCTATTAATTTTGAGAATATAATCTTTTATAGAGAATTGTCATATATATAATGCTTCATTGCTGTACGTTGTAAAATCTTAGTATAATTTTGTATTCACTGTTGCATAGTGATTATAATTGATAATTGTAACTACATATGTATATTTCAAAACCACGATCAATCAAATTAAAATATATAGTCATCATCAGAGAGGTAAGTAACGCTCGAATAAATTTATGATAGCACGGTAAGAGACATCAATCTACTCATTACTTACCGATATCATGTGTGAAAAGGACCTTAAATATTTAGTTAACGTATATTAACAGTTGACGCTACAATAATTGTACAATTTCCTTAATTTAATATTATACAAATTAATAAAACGTAGACTGTCTATTCAAAATATTAAAGTATCAAAGATAAATAATGAACTCTTGGGAGCTGGGGTTTTGTATTTAAAGTACTATTGTCAGTAACACTTTTTATTTCCATAATAACATATGGAAAATCGAGTGACGGGTAACGAATATCTTTATATTAATCTACCTCCCTTGTTATACAATTCTGTGTTAATCAATTACTTAACCATCAACTCTACAAACTATATACAACAAGATGTAATGATAACCATCAATAACCTTTAAATATTTCATTCGACAGTACAAACCAGTTTGAATAACTGAGTACAATTATTAAATTATAATAAGTTGCATAACAACGCATCGTTCATCGAACATCCTGTTCATCTGTGTTGCTATTGGTTGTTAATGAAAGCGCTAATTGTGTTCAGAGTATTACTCAGAATTATAGTGCCTTATACCTCCAGAGAAAATGTTAATAATCTTGATAGTTTACCCGTGAACTCAATTCCCTTTGTGGGCTTATAACTTATTTATAAAGATTTGTGTAAAGTTTAAGAATCTCAAATCCCGCAACGTTTTTAAATATTATTTATTCTCGAATGAACAATTTTTAAATGTTTTATTTTCTGTTTAATTTATCCCGCCCTTACTCTTAAACAGTGTCTACTTTAACTACCAATAGAATATTCACTTTCCGCTTTCATAATTATGGCGTGCATCTAGGACTGTCAACCTCATACATATATTTGCAAAATTATGGTGTTTTGTAAGCATAAAATGTTTTATTCCATTTTCGTAGCGAACTCGGTGAAGTTTTTTTTTAACAAATATGCTTACAATTACTACATTAATTATGAGATAATCAAAAACAGCTTTTTAAAATAAAGAATATTTTGTTGACTGGAAGAAAAATCACACTTTGTATATGAATTTAAAATAAATTCAATTACATAAAAGATTCGGTGTGTATCCCGGATTAGAATAAGCAACGTATGAGAGCTGGTGCAAGACTGATTCTATGCCGATCATGGGAATAGAGGTGAGAATAATGGAAAAAATAAAACAAAACTTTGGACCTAGCCAAACGAAATTGAAGAACATTTGTTATTGAGCTGTAAGGTATAAAGGTCTTCAAATCTGGAAAATAAACGATTAAATATTTTTGACTCTGCTATTTTTTTGTTAAAATATTTTATGGCGTTATATGAGGTACTTTTCATAGTTAAATCAAGATCCCATACCCTTACGACCTACGAGTGAACATACAAACTGACCCTTAAATACTTTCCTTAATTTTATAAAGAGTTTTTACCAACATATTTCTTTTTTGGATTTACTTTTATCATAAGAGACTGAATTCGTTACTGTATTACCAATAAAATCGGAATTTTAACAACAGAGAGTATTATCTAATTTTCAAAGATTTCTAAAAAATATATTAAGACTTTCTAATCAGGGTTAGCTTTCGTTGGCGTTATCCAAGTTTATATTTACTAACTGATTAATTACTAACTTGAATGACTGCCAAAGATAATTTTGACAGCCGGTACCGACTTTTTTCATGCCCATCCGAGGCATAAATTATCTTTTCAGATAATTGTGTGACCGATCCATACTGTCAAAACCAGCTAAATTAAAAAAAACATGAAAAATTTGTTTATTTCCAGAATCACACAAAAAACCATATTACATTATCCGATGGCACCACACTAGACTACACTACAACAATTGTATTAGATTATTATTAAAAAGTTCAAACATTTTTAAGTAGTTTTTACCACGGGATTTGATCCCATGACCTCTAGTTGATAAATCAAGGGCCAATACTGCGAGTCTACGAAGGCGGTTTAGCTTCAGTGTGTACTTCAAGAATTGGTTGTTCTTCCGCTACTTTCTTGCACATACGGTGCGCATTTGTCCTGTTCTGGGCCAGATATGAAAACGTATATATTCGTCAATATACGCAATTTTAGTGTTTATTAGAGTCATAGTGCTTTTCTTTCCTTTTGACTAATAAAACTATCAAACGTCAGCGAATTGGATGTGCGTCAGAAGGAAACCTTTCACGTTTGTTCCACACTTTTCGCAGTCAAGGCTTCTAAAAATTCCAATAAGGCTGAACATAGTTCAAGAGATAGGGAATTTCCTTGTCTGGCCTCTATTCCTACTCTGAACGCTTTTTCTTTGTAATTCGCTTGTTAAATTGTAGCTCGTGCCTTGACTGTATATATGTTTCATTAATTATAACAAAGTTTCAGGGAAATCGAAGCTAAGTAATATATTAAGATACCTGCACACTCATCGAACTATAAGAGAAGTATCTTTAATGAATATTAACCATCTTAGACAAAATATTTGGTCTGGAGGACATTATTATTTCTATCACAAAAAAGAATTACTTTGGTAGTTATTCTTAGGCTCTATTAAGCGAAAACGAGGCACGAGAGTAATGTACAACTTGAAAAGTACCTGATGATATTTTAGAACTTTTTGCTATAAACTGCGATTTCCGCTCCAATAGGCCTTCCTCTTCATTATTAATTTGTGATATATCCAACTGTTACAAACCTTTTATGTTCCTCATAACTTTAACTAATTAGATGACTCACGGTTGTTCCCAACTAAATGATAATATTAGTTCTGACGTCTATTTCCGGCGACGGATCCTGTTAATGACAATGCAAACCGGCATAAGTTAGTTGGAGAGTTCCTGAAAAGTTTTAATGAATGTGTCGTTAAATATGTCCTCTTTCGGAATTGCTAGAAGCGATGTTGTTTGGTTACCCAAGTACGTTTTATTTATTAAAAGTATTCTTATTTATGAAGTACAATATTTTTTTACATCTAAAAAAATTCTTATTTACCTTTTTTTGGAATTAATTAAAATGCACAACAATTAATGATTTTTTTTTAATTTATAGAAAAATGAAATCTGTTCAATTAATCCTAACTGAGAATGCTATAGTTCGAAAGAAATAACAAGTAACATGAGTACAATTAAAAAATAACAGTTTTTTTTATGTTATCACGTGGGTGAAGTCGCGAGCAACAGCTAGTATCATATAAAATCACAGCAACAAACGATTGCTAAGCAAGAAGGTTACAATGTATTTTTCGCTATTATTTCCAAAGTATTCTTACAAACTTCGCAAAGTTTTTGCACAAGGATAAATAACGTAATTCTGCACGCTATATGACAAATGATGGATGAGGGAAAAAGTTTCGTAAAATGGCTTCAAATAAACAAGGATTGAAGCTTTTCGTTTATGACATTCCATTAAATTGATTGCACCATAAATGGTATTTTATGTTAGGTATAATGTAGTTTGACCGCCTCCGTGGTTTAGTGGTATTGAGCCTTTCTTTATAAATCGCAGATCGTCGGGTCAAATCCCGCGGGGAAACCACTGTGTTATCGTTGTTATCTGGTTGGTTAGGACAATTTGGGCCGATCATCGATCGTTCACATGGAAAAATCTTCTATTTTGTTGACGCAAACTTAGTAAATATAATTTTTTGAAAGTATTTAAAGATTTTATCCTTAGCATTCCAAGAAAATCGATGCATTAAAGTCATCATCAAATATCTATCATGTCATATCACATTATCATGATCATCAACATCAGCCTGTGTCAGTCCACTGCTGGACATAGACCTTCCCTAATGCACGCCACTGCTTCCGAACTTTGACTATTCTCATCCAGCCCACACCTGCAACTTTGTGCGTACAGTAGGGGAGGCCTATGTCCAGCAGTGTTAGTTCACAGCTGGATGATAATGATGAATGATGATATTTTTTATAATGTCACCGGCCAGGATATTCTTGAAAAAATTAGGACAACGGAGATGTAAAAAGTGTCTTTTCTTATAAAATATACAAGTAAAAGCAATACAGAGATCACACTCATCACGTACATCCCCTACGCCCAATATGCTCGCTTAGTGAGAAATGGCCGAGTCATTTATTACGTGACGGAGATTTTACTTATGCCTGAAACTTAATGTAGCGAAATTTAATTTTTTCATGGCAATTTTCTTATATATTTTTTATTTATAAATAAACCAAATATAAATTTTTTAGAAGTACAATATTGTGTATATAATACTTTTTCTTATCCACCAAGAGATTAAAACAGCTGACTCTACGATAACTTACAAATAATAACATTTAAATACTGTAAGGTCCAAGTGACAGAATATTTTTTTTAATTATTAGAAGACAAAGAGGCAGCTAAAAGTTTACTTGCTAGTTTAAACTAGCTCAGTAGGCTTTAAAAAAATACTCCTACATAATACTAGAAATTATTATTACTTATACAAAGTTGTAAGACTTTGGGGGCATCTTTAATAGGTACATATCAGCCCTAATCCATATTACAGCGTTTGAACTTAAAAATTTTAGGTAATTTAATGGTACATTTTAATGTTAGAATAGAGCATTCATTAACAGTTTAAAACACGAAAAACAAAATTATTTCGCGATCCTTTAATATTGCAATACCCTTTTAAAACGCCTTTTTAAATAACATCTAAGAATAGCTCGAAATTCCTTTATTTTCACTTTGTATTTAATGTACTTGTGGCTCGAAGACTCGTCGATGAGACGTGAGTGGAATTCAGGCTAACCCTGCCGATAATACGGGATACACGTACCGAGTGTAACTTTAACCTTTTTGGATAGAAACTGATATTGAAAAATTAAGTCTAATTGCGTAGTGGGAACTTTTTGTTATTTAACTATGCAAGAAAATATTCTTTACGATATTTCAAGTAATTGTTAAAAAATATAGGACGCTATTGTGAATGAAAACTATTGACATAAATGCAAGAAAAGCATAAAGATAAAATTGACTGATTTCTGATCCCTTCTAAATATACCCTTTAAGTTGTGGCGATCAGATGCCAGTCGATCTGCGTTACGGTTATTCTTGTGAAATTAATTGCATTTAAAAGCTAACGCGAATTATTAATATCAAATAATATTTTTTTTAATATTATTAAATTTTATAAATGCCAAAAAAATGGTTACGTGTTTAAAAATATATACTGAATACTATGGATTAGTATCACCACAAAATTACATATTTATGTTATTAGTATTTTATCACACATACCTACTTAGGGTAATGACAACATTACTTTACTGCAGTACACGACGATGTATTGCCCGTACATATTTTAATTTCGAAACAAACTTTAATTAGAAAAGCAATATAAATTAATCACCGTTTTCAATACACCACTAATCGACTTTATACGTTCAATATAGAAAAGTTATCCGAGATAAGTATTTATGATTCACAACTTTTCCGTCTCGGTATTGGACAAATCAATCTGTTATAGGATATATTATTGGAAGGCGTCAATTTATGAACGATTACTAATTTAGCTAATAACATTGACAGCCTAATAGGTCAAATAAGGTTTATACGATTTTCTTTAATAATTAACTAATAAATATGATTAAATATAATTTTATATTTATGAGAGTCTATTATGTTATCGAGATTTGTTTTTGTATTCGTACTCATTACTTTAGACAAGACCTTATGTTTAGATGATCAGAGAGAGATCAGTATTTTATATTTAATTCTTAGTGATGAATAAATGAGTTTAATATACTTTTATTGTTTTGTCAATGGCGTAAATATTTTCAGTCTCCTATAACATTTCTTTGCAATTATCAATAGGAAAACAATAACTGCCAACTGCTAGGGTTCGTTCAAAATACATTCTCATAAGTTTTCAGGAGGACCTTGTAACCTAATGTCAATATAAATAATTATAATAACAGTTTCAAGGATGGGTAAATGTCATCTGACTTCTAGAACTAATAACCACGCGCTTAAACTGATCTTGACAACTGCAATCTTTTTTTGACCATCAAAAGCATGGATCATTACTTTTCAGGAAGGGTGATCAGCCTATTATGCCAGAATGACCGAAAATACTCGCAGGGTTTGATCCCTTAAATTCCGGTTTATCAAACAACGACGGGTTAAGGATCCGCGTGCTAGTCGAACTCGGCATCTTTCTGGTGACCACATCAAAGCTTCCTTTTCTCAGCTTTTATGTGGTCAGTGTTACTCCTACAGAGATAAGGAAGCTTTGATGTGGATCAAGGAGGGATGATCTGCTGGAAAGTACGGAGCTCTGACCGAACTGCTTAAATCAATCAGGGTCAAAATCAGGGGTCAGTCCTGTCTTAAGCAAGGTACGAAAGGTCACTCCGTCCTTCAACGAGGCATTTTACCCAAGTCGATGTTATGTAACAAGTATCTCAAGATCAAGCATGTTTATTAGCATCACTTGTCTTCTATTTAATATGCTTACGTTATTATAATGCCTCCGTAGCCTAGTGGTATTGGCGTTTGCTTTAAAACCGTAGGTCGTGGGTTCGAATCCCGCGGGGACTCAACAAATTTTCGTTGTTGTTTCCTAGTTGTTAGGACAGTTTGGCCGATCACCCAATTGTCTGAAAAAGTAAGATGATCCATGCGTCGGATGGGCATGTAAAGGCAGTCCACCCACCAACCCGCATTGGACCAGCGTGGTGGCATACGGTCCAAAACCCCTAATGGTGTATTAGGGAGGCCTATGTCCACAGTGGACTATCAAAGGCTGATAATGATGATGATATTATAATGTTGCAATGGAATGTGCGTAGTCCTAGAAATTGCCAAGTATTATTTTATGTCCTCTGTCCTATGTTATATCTCATTATTGTTATAAAACAATAAATAGTTTCACGTCAAATGTATTTGCTACTTTAAAAGCTGTTAAACCGCTTTTTGTGCTATCTACACAAAGTATAAAACTAAGTCGTTTTGCTGTCTAATAATAGGGACTGGCCTCTATTTATTTGATAGAGCGACCCCTGATGTACATGTGTAATACATGCATATAATCTCTGATTAATGTACATATTTTAATGTAATGACGTAAAGAAACACATTTTTGCGCTTACATTAGAAAGCGTGGCTAAATCCCACAAGATAAATCAATATAATGTACTACGGGAAACACTTAACTATATTACACATTAAAAAGATCAAGAGAAAAGTTCGTATTTTACGTGAAAAAATACTTTATTTACGAAGTGGTTTTAAACAATACAGCGCTAATCATTAAAAATTTAATTATCTTAAATAGATTATCTATCAATCAGCATTGCACCCTTGCGAGTGAGGGTGGGTCGCTAGTTTATGTATAAAGAGTACTAACAAGATTTCAGATTTAGGAGATTTAAGAGATTAAAGATTTAAGATTCTAAGACGTCAATAAAAACGTATAGTATCAGACATAATTGAGTCTGATCCAAAATTCGTCTAACCGTTTTTGTTCGTAACAATCATCATCATCATCCCTGTCAGCCTGTGTCAGTCCACTGCTGGACATAGGCCTTCCCGAAAGCACGCCATCGCTACCGATCTTCGGCTATTCTTTATTATATCTCTGTGTATTATCATTCCATCTTGTAGCAGAGCGGGAGACGCCCTCAAGGGTGTAAGGGGCTCCAAACAACATGCACGTGGTGCACCCTGCCGAACAACGAATGGGGCTCCACCGAACCACCCACCACCCCGCATTGGACCAGCGTGGAAGGTTACGCTCCAAAACCTTCTAATAGAGAGACGAAAAATGTTACCAATATATTTAAAATTTCAGGATGTTATTATAAGTAAGTCTCTTGTAGTTGCCTATGAAATAAATAAACATTTACCCGGCTCCTTCAATAAGGCGACACTTGAATGGCATAAATCTTTGAGCTGACTGCTCTTTACTGTATGTCTCGCACTGGAGATATATATTGCGATTAGATATTGCGATGACATGTCATTTACATCTCTTATTTTTCACCCTTTTCGGTCGGGTCTTAATATTTTTACGGGCTTTTGGCTAAGTAAAAATATTTAAAATACAAAAAACTTAATCTATAGACAAAAATTTCCTAACAATTCTGCAGGTATTTAGTATGGCTGCTTTTTAAGCAGAAGGTAGGTAAGGGGATGAATTTGAAGATTTTTGAGACTTTTGTGCAGGGTTGTGGGAACGACTTCAGTGGCTGAAATAATGATTGTTATAGCTTTAACTGTATCTTCACGCCATTGAGTTTTTATTTCAATTGCAAGATCTGTATACTTGCCAAGTTTTTCAGATGTGTGTTGATGTAAGGTTATGGGTGTTTGGTTCAGCTATATCGATAAGATAAATTGTGCTATTGTTTTTATTGTAAAGTGTTACGTCCGGTCTATTATAGTGGATCGTTTTGTCTGTAATTATTGATCTGTCCCAGTAGATTTTAAACTGTTCATTGTCTAGTATTTTTGTGAGGGTGTACTTATTCTTTAAGTACACCCCACAAAAAATATTTTATCTATAATTAATTCGTGTTTGAAAGCTTGGTATTGATGAATGATTGCTGCAATTTGGTCGTAACTGTGTTTATAATCTGTTTGAGACATTGATCTGCAAGCTCCGGTAATATGTTGTATTGTCTCGGAAGCACTGTGGATGTGGCTATCGATATTTTCTGTATTTAGTCATGAGAGTGTTAATAGTTCGGTCATGTTTTTCTGGTCATTTGAGACCAGTGAATGGTTCGAAAGAGTAGGTGAGGTAGGAATAGCGTAAGTATTAATAGCTTTAAGAGTGCTTTTAGTGCATTGAGTCAAGGTGTGAATTTAATATTTTATGCAATCTTGTTTTAAATTTATATGTAAGTGTTGTTTATTCATGTATCTGACGTGATTAGTAAAATCCTAAATATAGAAGGCGATACAGAAGGCTATAAAGCCTTCTATAACGAATTTTCCTTTATTAATTGATTGAATGCTACATTTCTCTATACCAAATGACATTTTTATATCATTTGAAAATGTTTCTGCAATGTTAGCTAATCCATTAGGGGTTTTGGACCGTATCCACCACGCTGGTCCAATGCGGGTTAGGGTGGACCGACTTTTACATGCCCGCCCGACGCATGGATCATCTTACTTTTCAGACAATTGGGTGATCGACCCAAATTGTCATAACCAACTAGGAAACAACGATGAAAATTTGTTGAGTCCCGCAGGATTCGAAGGCTACGGAGGCGGTAGTATGCTAAATTACATATAGGTATCGCTAAATGATGTCATCTTTCGATATGTGGCAATATTGATTAGAAAAGCCTACTAAACTGTTAGACATTACATTGAGGAGCAATATGTCGTAAATGATATCCTCTGCAGAGGAGTATCCGTAAATGCTTTAATTATATAATATACATGATTATAATGTATTTATTTAACATTTATAGAGATTTTTCTCTTTTTCTTATCTGGACAGGACATAAGTTCCGAACGAGTGGTAGATTGCCGTTCATAAGAGCTCCAAAAAGCCTATAGTGAATTAAGAATCTTTGAATTTGAATTTGAACCATAGACCCCAATTGTGGCTCTAGTAGCAGGTTCCACGGCTAATCTGACTGAGCGGCGGGTAGAAACGAGAACAATGACGTGATATCAATATATCCAAATCCAGGTGAGGGACCTGGATTTGAAATGTAAAAGCTGTGTTAAAGCATTGTACAAAAGGTTTCATAGAACTTTTGTTTAAGGTACAGTAGTTGTACAAAAATAGGCTATTGTCTTTTATACGACGACCCGCTTGGCGTAGTGGTTAGTGAACCTGACTGTTGCGCCGAGGGATGTGGGTTCGAATCCACCGGAGAAAATACTGTGTGATAAACATACTGTTTTCTCGTGTCTGGATTTTTGTATCTATATAATACGTATTTATTTACAAAAAAAGTATGTTTATGTATTTATCAGTCATCTAGTTTCTATAGTACAAGTTTTGTTTAGTTTGTGATCAGATAATGTTGTGTTATTCGTCCAGGAATATTATATTATAAAAATATTATTATTATTATACTGGTTGGTTCTTTAAATAGTTGTAGAAAACAGAATCGCTTTGTCAGGAACATTTTCTCTACGAAATTGTCTTCTTATAAAGCAGAACAATACCACTTAGAGGATTATGTAACCGTTTTATATAAACCCTGCTTTTCAAAGTGGACTTTGAGGGAGCATTGAAATTGTTGATTTCATTGCACAGGAGATAAACTCGTTATATGCATATGTCTTTTATTCACTTAAGACATAGGTTTAATTATGTGTAACGAAATTGCTTCATATGTGTGTCGGAGGACGATAGACTATTAGCTTGTTAATGTTGATCGTTTGCATAATGAATAATATTTAACTTATTACTTTTAAAATGTTGAACTTAATTTAATTTGATATATTTCAATATCATTGTTATGGTTTAATAACCTTTGGAATGTCCTAGGTGTTTGGAAAAGCAATAGAAAATTGCTGTTTGTTTGAATTATCATGATACTTTTGTTTAAATTATTCTTATTACAAAAGTTTTAACTTAAGTTAGTTTGAATTCGTAACGATGTTTGTGTTGTAGATAAGAATAAAAATGTAACAGTAATCTTCTTCAGCTATATCGATTACAAGATATTGCTCTTGCCATCGTGGTAAAAGGATCAGCCAGTCAGCGTCAGACACGCTGACTGTTGCTCAGAAGGCGCCGGGCATGTCGGGTTGTTTAATACGTTACTTGCGGAGGCTTTTTTCGTGCAACCCATTTAGTAATGAATATAGTATTTACGTCTTGAATATCAGCCCAATCAAATGAACTACCAATCGGAGCAGGGCACAAAAACGCGGCAAGCAGATTCTTGGACGGACATTAGAAGCGCCAGTAATCGATCGGGCTGGATCGGCTGTTGAAAGAGTAATTGCGTAAGATCAGTGCCCCGAATCCGCTGCACAGTGTTAAAATCTGTGAACGTGATTTTTATTTACTCGCACTTTACCCCGATGACGCCCACTAAGCCAACATCATGTGACGATTTCCTTCTGAAAGATCATTCTCCGACATGTATTCTTTTGTCGTATATATTTTAAAAAGAAACAGAAGTTTTCGTGAGTAGATGCTCAAGGGTTTCGTTATTCGAGTCTTAAAACAGCAAAGATGACTTTATTCCTGTAAGGGACGTGCCTGTAGTCATTTCGGGAAAAATCGACGCAGCCAACTACAACCTGAGGAGTACATGCGACGTCAGTGTTGCAGATGGCTTTCCAGGTAAAAAAGAACCTTCAAACAGGAGTTTTTCAACACCAAAAGAAGATCATGATTCAGCAACACACACTTCATAGACAATATTTTACATTATTAAAAAGTTATATTTATATGTACATAATACTATTTTTAAAGCGGGTACTTAGAGAAAAGAAGTCTCGATATTGACGTTATATCCGTCCGAGATCGTGTATTAAAGACGGGCCTGAAATATGCAGAGGCAGCTGTATAAGCCACACACAGTGCGCTCAGGTCTCGGATCGACCGGAGCCGCTCGATCCTCCTGCTACCTGCGCCGTCCGCTAGCCCACCGCTGGCCCGCCCCCCGACGCCTACAAGTGGCGAAGGTGAAGACGCCGGTCGCCAGTCATCGTGTCGCCTGCAACAGTGTAGTGATGGTGCTGAGTGTGTGCCGGTGTAAAGTGTCGACGCGTTGGGCGTACGCGCCTGAGCGCAAAAGCTGTAGCCGTCCGGTCGGGTGAGTCGTTCCGATTTTGCCTATTAATTCAATTTTCCCTTTACAGCGTTCAGACACCTTCTGTTGAGGATGTGAGGAACCTTTTCATGTTAGTATTTGCATTGAATTAAACTCATCAGCCACGTTTCACCGCGAACGTAGTTAATTTTAAAATCAACGCACACCACCCACGTGGTATTATATTTTCATTTAATTGCTTGTTTGCTGCGCTGAGGCAGCACTTAGTATTCACCTAGCGCTCCTAAAGCGCTAGTCTTCCTAACGTTGGTTTACCCTCCCTGCTCACTGGGGCGGGGAGGCAACAACCCCGGCTCACCGGGTGCTTGCACGTGTTATTAATTTAAATTCATCGCAGTGAGTTCTGCACATCGCTAACGATGTTGCATTTAATGCAGGAAGCCCTAGAGGCATGGGCCTCCAACATTGATTTAAAACAAATCGCCGGAGCGATCAGAGAGCCATCCGCATGGCGGTTAACGCCAACGGTGGCATCAGACTCGTCGTCCGATTCAGCAATAACGTCATAAGCCCAGAAGGCAAAAATCGCGCGCCGCAGCTAAGGCCACGTCGGAGGTCCGTAAATCTTCCTCCTCCGAATCCACCGATCCACATCCGACTCCGAAATGGGGTCGAGGTCGAGCAGACTCAGATGCAGGGAACCGGGAGCTAGACGCAGGGGCTTCTACCGATCTAGTCGCGAAGAAAAGCGCAAGAATAGGTCGTCACCGTCATCGCCGACTCGAGACCCACCCGTTAAGGCGCCGAAATCGTCGCGCAGATTATCAGCCCGAGGCCGTAGAGAGTCAACCCCGCCGCCTCACGGCAGCTCCATCCGCTGCTTCACTGGCCGGCCGCATCCGGCCATCAGCATCGCCTTCCAGCACCACCCCGCTGCCTCACAGCAGTACCAGGTCTCGCCAGGAAAAAAGCCACCGCCTATTTACATTGGGTCGAAGGAGAAGTGGGCCGAACTACGGTCTGCTTTATCCAAGCCATGTTAAGTTCACGGCGAACGATTCCGCCAGTGGGATCAAGATCCAGTTAGAGACGGTGCAAGCGCACCGCGATGTCACCAAATATCTGCTCGAGAAGCAGGTATTATCATCATTCGCGCTCCCGGAAGAGCGCGTCACGACAGTGGTCAGGGCTGCCGAAGAACTACCTGCGAAATCTTCGAGCTCATCAGCCAGGAGAATATCCAATTATTCCGCTCAAAGGCTGTTCCATCCGCGGACAAAAGGCTTATAATGTCGTCCTTCGACGCTCGAACGCTCTGTAGAGGGCAAAAATATACGATCTTAAAACATTTTGCGACATTGGTCGCATCTCTTTAACCGCCGCATTCAAACGGCCTCCCAGGACAGTGTCGAACTACCAATTATTCGGACACACGGCCCGAATTGTCACGCGACCCGTTGCGTAAAAGTGCCTCGGAGACCATGGCACCCCAGACATCCTCGACCTCGGGACCGCGAAGTAGTGCAAGCACGAACCGCCGGCATGCGTCAACTGCGCAAAGTCCTGCCACAGCGACCACACCCTAGGGTGCCCAAGGCGCTAAGCGAGACACCTCCACCATCCACCATCCTGAAACCCACCGGTGCCATCCTCACCTCCTTCCCGCCCTCCGGCCTGCTCCGGCGTGGCAAATACCAGCGCTCCGCGTAGCCCCCATGCCTGGACAACCGGCCCCGCAGCCTGCGAGCGCTCCGCCTAGCACCGCACCGCGCCCGCACCACAAGGCGCTCCGCGAGCGCTCCCCAGCAAGCGCCTAGCCAATGGCGGCTCTGGGACTAACACTGATGTGTTAGTTAATACGGTGAACTTCGCAGAAGTCGATGAGGCTCACCAGTCGGTTAGATGCCACCGTTGGCACTCACGCCCGGCTTAGCTGTGCTTCGCAAGTACAGAAACCTAATCGAACTTATTCGTGGGAACTAAATGGCACACCCACAACTTTTGAAACAACGGCGGGCCGCGTAAACCACGCCATTTAATTTAGCCTTTTTAACGAAACGGTCTCAGAACAAACGACCGAAGTCAGAGAATTCCTTCGCGAAAACGACGAGACATTCTCTGGTGCAGGAGACATTCCTAAAAGCCCGGAAGGGAGATCGAAGTTGCTAATTTTAATATCATAGAAATATGGGACCGGCCTTCACTCTCATTATTATAAAAGTGCACTGCACTGCGTAGCAATCGACACGCCGTCAAATCTAGAGCATTTAAAGCCTCGATCTGCAGGCTAGCCTGACAGAGTCACGCCGATTACAATAGCTTCGGTATATTTACCGCAGAGATACCTCAGCATCATTCAATCCGACTTCGAGACGCTATTATCTTAGGAGACGCTGTCATCCTCGCCGGCGATTTCAATAGCAAGCACACCCGATCGACTGCACCTACAAATCCGCGGGGTCTAGCATTAGACGAATTATCAGATAAACTCAACTTCGAGTGTGGTTGCGCCGTTGATGCAAACACCGCTTCCCACACGTAGTGGGACAACGACCGGATTGCTTGATATTGCTATCGTACAAAACGTCAATCTCGCTCTTAGGACATAGGGTCATCGACGACCTAACATCCGATCACCGTCGTGCTCTTAAAGCCAGGACCTTCAAATCATCCAAACAGTTCTTAGAACTAAAGTCGACCTGCACAAAGCTTAAGTCACAGCTAGACTCTACTAACTCACCTCATTTGAACACCATTCCTAATACCCTAAATACCGCTCACGACGGAATCTCGCCGCTCATGCGTTCTACAAGTCATGTCCAAAAGTCGTCAGGGCCTCCTCGAGGCAAATCCGTGGAGAAAACCCGCTGGCCTTGCCAACGACATCACAGGACCTCTTGCGACGCAAGAGGCCGCGATTCGCGCCCACGATTGGTATCACCAGGCGGAACCGAAGGCGCTACGCGCCCGCGAACATCAGTCAAGACGGCGCATAGCTGATTCAGGGAACGATCGGTGGGATCACGATCTGAGCAACCTCCATCCCTCCCATGTCAGCCTTCTGGCGCATTCCTACAAGCCTCAAAGCGGCGGCAGCCATCCACCATGCCGCCACTCATCCAACCCGACAAGCTGCGCGTTTCTCGATGAAGAAAAAGCCGAATGTCTGGCAGACGTCTCGGTCAATGCTCGCCCAGCTCAGCAACCGGTGAGCGCCGCTCATCTCCGCAAGTGAAGGCGAGGTTGACCGGTTGACGCATCTACCCCCACGCGACGTACTCACACCCGTAACGGAGGCAGAGTCGAATCGATAATCAAAGCTTAAACCACGGGAAAGCCCCGGGCACCGTGCGCATATCAAACCGCGTCATAAAGATTCTTCCGACTCACCTTATCAACCTACTGGTCCCTAATCTATAACGCAGCTCTTTCCAGATATTTTCCAAACACTTGGAAGGACGCTGAAGTTATAGGCTTCCTCAAACCGTGAAAACCTCCCAACCAACCAACCTCCTATCGCCCCATTGCCTGCTTAAATACTTCAGGAAAATCTACGAAAGATTGGTTTTGACCCGCCTACAGGACTTTATGCGAGGCTAATGGGACTTCAATCCAGTCAATTCGGCTTTCGGGCCCAAACATTTCCTGCACACATCAAGTGCACCGCATCACGGAGCACTTAAATCCTGCATGTTACGGAGACAACACACTGGAGCGCTTTTCCTCGACGTGGCGAGGCGTTCGACAAAGTATGGACGACGGGCTTCTATACAGTTATATAAGCTCGGCGTGCCAGAACTCTCACTCATCATCGAGACTTTCTCTGAAACGAACGTTCCGATACCGCGTCGAGGGATCAAATCTCAACCTCACCCGCTACTAGCTGGAGTTCCTAAGGCTCCGTATTAGGGTCCTGTCCTATTCACCCTTTACACCCATGACATCCCACAATCACAAAGTAAGCACCGCCTTGTTCGCAGACGATACTTGCATCTTTTCATCCAGTACATGTCCTTTCATAATCCAACGACGTCTCCAAATCGCAGCCAGATGCTTCCGGCGACTGGTTTTCGACGTTGGAGAATCGAAATAAACCCTTCAAAAGCGCGGCAGTCTTGTTTACCAACAGAATGCCGACGATCCCCATGATCCGACTCCTGAACTACCCAATACCATGGGTAGATAAAATCAAATACCTCGGGGTCACCCTCGATAAAACCCTCAGCTTCAGCCGCACATCAAGCAGGTCAAAAACAGGCGAGCCTACGTCCTGGGTCGCCTGTTTCCAATAAATCCCAAGAAGCTATCTCTGCGCAACAAGGTGTTTGCTCTACAAACAGTTATCCGTCCCATCGACTTCACGCCAGTCCGGTGTTTGCTCATGCATCCGACAAAAACATCCACAAACTCCAAACCCTGCCAAAACAGGTTCATCGCAGGGCCACGGGTGTGCACTGGTGCGTGCGCAACCTTGACCTGCAGTGGACCTGGATCGCCTCCATACATCAACTTTGAAGCAAGCATCTATCCGATTTTTCGACTCGGCTTCCGCAACATCCGAATGAACTGATACGTAGCGCCGCCGCTTACGTACCACGCAAAATAACGCTTCCTAAACGCGGAAACACGCCCGATATAGGCGACCGCGCCACATACTTACAGATCCGGACGACGATATAACGATCGTGCAAGCACGTGTTAAATCGTACTACCGAAACACTTCTTTGCCCTCGCCGTCGAGGCAAACTCACACCCTACAACAGATATCGGCCGTACCAGGCCGATTTCCCAATTAGATAGAGCGGTTTTGGCTTAAAATTAACTATGTCCTAAAGCAACTGATCGAGCGGTCTGCCTACCGGGCGCCCTCGATACATGTTGCTAACGGGTTAGAAAGGATCAAAAGCGACTAACCAGGCCGAGGTCGGCTCCTGGGCACCCTCGATTAGATCGCTGACGGTTTAAAATAGTGGCGGCCGAGCCGGTCTCCCTCCGGGACCCTCGAGGCTAAACCAACAAATTAAGAGGTGAAAGCCTGTACACGCTTAAAGTTGCAGGCACCTCGACTCCGCCGGGTTAATGGTTAACTCCACCACGAAAGTCATCAGATAAACGATAAACGATTGTATAAGCCGTTCCCGGGACGGAACCCACTTGTGTGTGATAAGTGTTCTGTGGTAGTGTTACTGTGCACCACTCAAGGTGTTACGCAACGACGCACCCGTACGAGATATCTGGTGGCGGATGTCGGAGTCACGTGAACTGACACTGAACGTCTCTTGTACTTAAAAACATTGAAATGACAATGTTTTTAAGTACAAGAGACGTTCAGTTGTTGTCATAATTTTTACTTTTTGGAATTCTTTTTGACATTTCTAAAAATTTAAATACATACTTGATTATACACTTACATATAATTACATATTTCTGCTGAGCTTGCGACTGTCTAACGAACAATATATTTAAAGTATGAAATGTTTACTTATTATATATTATCTATTAATTTTGTGAACATAATTTTTTTACAGAAAATTGTTATATATATATAAAGCTTCATTGACCTATGTTGTACAATCTTTGTATAGTTTTGTATTCACTGTTGCATAGTGATTATAATTGATAATTGTAACTACATATATATATATTTGAAAACCACGATCAATGAAATTAAAATATACAGTCGTCATCAGAGAGGATAGTAACTCGAATAAATTTATGGTAGCACGGTGAGAGACATCAATCTCTTATTACTTACTCATATCATGCGTGAAAAGAACTTAAATATTTATTTAACGATATATAAATAATTGACCTCTGTAATTGTACAATTTCCTTAATTTAATATTATACAAATTAACAAAACGTAGACTGTCTATTCAAAATAATAAAGTGTCAAAGATAAATAATGAACTCTTGGGAGCTGGGGTTTTGTATTTAAAGTACTATCATCAGTAGCACGTTTTATTTCGGGTAATATAACAACATATGGAAAATCGAGTGACGGCTACCGAATATCTTTATATTAATCTACCTCCCATTCTATACAGTTATTCGATAATCCGTTTACATAATGATTAATTCACAAAACTATATATAACAAGATGTAATGCTAAAAATCAATAACCTTTAAATATTTAATTAATGACAAACCAGTTTGAATAACTGAATATAATTATTAATAGTAAGTTACATAACAATGTTGCTGCCATTGGTTGTTAACGAAAGCGTAAATTGAGTTTGGAGTATTATTTATTGGAGTTTTTTTCCCAATAATATGATAATTTTATGCTTCCATTTGTTTGTTTATTGTTCCAATTATATTTTAAAATAGGACAAAAGAATATGTCCCAATGAGTTTCTTTCTCCGGTTCTTCTCTGGTCAGAGGCAACCTTTCGAATCGGTGGTAGAATTTTGACGATTAATCAGTGAGTGTATCGCTCTCATGTTGAATAAAGATGTTAGAATTAGAATTTAGAATTATAGAAGTAAAATACTAGCCTTAAACCGCTTGGGAAAATATTAGTAATCTTGATAGTTTCCCCTTGAACTCAATTCCCTTTGTTGGCTTATAACTTATTCATTTAGATTATGTCTCAAAGGGTTTGTGTAAAGTTTAAGAATCTCAAATCCCACAACGTCCTTAATTATCCTTTATTCTAGACTGAGCAATTTTTTAATGTATATTTTTTTTCCTTTTTATTTATTCGGCCTTTACTCTTAAACACTCTTAAACTACTTTAATGGCCAATAGAATTTTAACTTTCCGTTTTCATAATTTTAGCCATAAGCTATTAAGGTCGAATTAAAACATGTTTTAATTTTATAACGTTCTATCATCAAATGTACAGAGTAAACGTAGAAATATTTGTGACTCTGTTATTTCTTTAATAAAACATTTTTATGGCTTTATTTGAGGTACTATTCATTGTATTGCACCTTAATGAGCCACGAATGAACGTACAAACTTACGCTTAAATATTTCCCTAATTTTATAAAGATTCATTACCGATATACTTATTTGTTGCATTTACTTTTATAACAATAAATATGGATTTTAAAAAACAGAGAGTAATACCTAATATTTAAAGAGTTGTAACAAATATATTAAGATCTTACTTATTGGTAGCTTCGTTCATTGACAGTGATTAATGTTTTAAAGGCTTTTACTTAAACTTGATCTAGTGACAAATGTTTTCTGCTGGAAATCGACAGATTATGACTTTCACTTTTCTTTCAAACGCGGTATCTTAACATCGCGTCAATAAATACAAGTTCTAGAAAAATAAGCCATTTTACGCAATAGTGATGTTACTTAACCTTTATGTTCTTTTATAAAATTCTACATCAATGCAATATCAATGTGCGTTCATTTCTCTTTTAATAATAAATTGTATAACATCAAAAATGTTTAAAAATAAATATTAATTGTGTGCCAAATGAACGTCTAATATGTGAAATTACATGTAAGGATAAATTACTAACGCAGATGTTCACTGTAATTACTACGGTTAGTGGGATTCTTAAAAAAAGCAACGAGATTACATTTGGCGTAAGATCTTTTGTGTATTATTTCACAAATGAATAAAGAAAATAAATATCAATTTATAAAAATACACGTACAAATTAAGAGACATATAAAATTTTTGTACCAAAGCATTTTTTGCTATGTTATGTTAAGTAAAGTATTTTGTTTTCTGTAAATTTCAGTAATAGACAGAGTGATCCATCCAAAAAAAAATTCTTTTATATATGTCATTAATTGTCAGCAAATTGGAGGTACGTCCTATAACGACTGCTATAGACGGTGTTGACACCCGGAATCTTACTTGTCAGACAATTGGGTAATAGACTCATATTGCCATAACAAACAACAAAATATTAATACAACATTGTATATTCCTGCAGGATTCGAGCCCATGACCACCGGTTTGTAAAACAAGGACCAATACCTCTAGGTCACGGAGGTGGTTATTATTAACATGTTATTATCTAAAAAAATGTTCGTAAATCTAGTTATAATATATTAAAGTTTTTATAATAATTTAAAGTGAATTTACTTTTGAAAAGTAAAAATTATTAAATAAGCAACTAGTCAGCATTTTATTAACTATAGTATTAACTGATTAAAAAAGAGAATGTGTGCGGCCTTGTCATTGTACTAAGATATGTAGTAGGTTATGAACGTAAAGATATTATATCACTTTAATATATTTATCAAAATAGCTTTTAAAGTATCCAAAGACGTGTAATGGTATAACGAGCTTAGTTCTAAGATCCATATCTTTATAGCTCTAATGTAGGGCGGCCTTTGTATGTACAAAGCGTACTTAATCCATAGAATCAAAAGGATAATCTAAATATTTACATGAACGTAATTTGTAACGTTCACTGTATACAAGGTGCATAAATGTTTTTAGGTTATCAAATTAGAACGCTTCAAGTGTGCCAGATACTTTGTTTTTTAGTATATGACCATTTCTATAAGATACTTACTTACAAACAATAAATTTTGAATTACAATCATAGTGATATCTCAGCAGAAGACAATCACACATATAGTGTATGTTTGTTTTATTTTATACAAAGCCAGTATTGGTAGCATGAACTAAGTCGAACTTAGCTGTGGGAAATCAAATTATTTTGTAGAAATTCTTGCGAGTATCTATTTATTATTAAATAATTATTAAAATTTTAACTTCATTAATTTTTATAGTTAGATTTTAGTCCATTTGTTTAAATACTGTATTCTGTAAACTACCTTTTAGTTATACAAATAAGTATTAACAAAAGGTTCTAACTAGGGTTAAAAGAAAGAAATTAAATTACTTCTCTTTATAATTTTATCGTCTGTGGTTATTTATATGAGTTTTGTTCATTGAAAAGCCTGCTATAATTATGATAAGCGATTATTAAATCGAACTAATAAATATATCGTTAAATAAACAAACAAGGACCAGCGCAGTGGGATAAGGTTCGCAAAACCCCCTAATGGAGATGGCATGCGTTTGGGGAGGGCTAGGTCCAGCAGTGGACTAACACGAGCTGATGATGATAATGATCAATGTCATTGTAGTGCAATTTCCTTTTGGAACTCATGTTCTTTGAAAGGAAAACTTTTTTAAAACTAGAAACTTAAAACAGAATTATCGCCACACAAAACCTAAGTTGATTTGGTTAGTTAAATGGAGTAGCCGGACTGACGTTTGATGTGGTAATAGGTGACCGCAAATTAACTTAGAACGCGGGCGATTTTCCATTGCATTTGACTTCGAACACAATCAGTGAAATATTTAAAACGGTGCATTTGCATTTTGGCAATCAGATACACTCAATACGGTGTATTTGATATGCTTCTCAAAATAATGAAACACATCGGAAATCGAAATGGTTTGTTTCGTTTTTCACCTTCAACGACAGTAAGCACCTTCTAAAAATTTTTATATTACCCAATGGTTGGCTGGGAGGAAATTCCTTTAGCAATAAATCCGCCATTGTACGAAATTAGTACAAAAAGTGTTAAATAAGCAAATAACGCAATCCAGGGGCATTTGCTCAACCACTTTCCACACAATAGGCCGTGATACTATATATCGCCTCATTCAGCTTGCTTTTAAAAAGCTTACTCAGTAATTTATTATTCTTAAAACAATAGAATGTTAACAAAAATGTATCATTATTTACACGAGTATTCTAATTTTATACTTGTTTACGGATTTCTCGCGTTATTTATTTATATTTATTACCGACGTTTCGAACTCTTTCCAACATTTTCTCAGTTAACTTTTAGTTAACTCAAAAAAACCGCAAGAAATTTGATTTGATACTATAAAGAAATAATTATTCTAATTTTCAATAGACACGACTTGATTTTTATATGACATTTACATAGACAATAATATTTTAGTAGTGCAAAATATTTATTTACTTAAACATAAGTATTAGCCATATTACGTAAACATTAACATTTGTTTCATGTCTATGGGTTGATGGTTTACTATGATATTTATATTAAAAAATTGGTGTATTGCTCATAGTTTTCATTTAAACAATTTTGATTGGACCAACTAGCTCAAGTGACGGTGATATGGTAAATCCTATTTAAGGACCAGAAGCGTTAAATGTAAAACTATTAGAACGAAGCGTTGGCCATTCACGCCACTTTAAAATATGATACGCTGCGTAGGAACTCCCGAAGGCAATTGTCCAAATGCGGCAGCGCTGGCTGCCGACCGCGTTACGAAGTATTTTCTTTTTACCATCCTTTCTTCGCGAGATGAGGAAAAATTAAAGGGAAAAAGGAGGGCGAAAGGAGCGGTATAGTTAGAAAGGGAAGGAAGATTATTGCGTAACCAATTTGTGTTAGGTGACATAGAAATGCGCGCGAACATATATATTTTGCAGTATGCTGGACATCAATATATCTACCTCAAAATATTAAATTTGGAAATCAATCATGTACTATCTTTCGAATGAAAGTCGCGTTTCCCGTTCTATTCTATCGTAACCACAGATTATGTCAAATGGTTTTTAAAAGTAAGTAATTCTATCTTTACAGTCAAA
Source organism: Lamproptera curius (assembly GCA_029286875.1). Taxonomy (NCBI): domain Eukaryota; kingdom Metazoa; phylum Arthropoda; class Insecta; order Lepidoptera; family Papilionidae; genus Lamproptera; species Lamproptera curius. Next base: position 363,171 of record JAGSMT010000207.1, on the reverse strand, counting down.
CATGACCAAGAAAAAAATCAGAACCGAAAATCTTGCAAGTAGTTAACATGTATTTCAAATGGCTGACTAACGAACGAAAGCAAAAGACACCACAAAGCATTCCCAATGCAAAAGCAATTACCAAAGCGTATTCTTTTATCAAAGTATTTAAGTGGAACTGTACAGATGGAAAATTCAATTTTCATCGCAAGAAATACTTTTCATAGAGAACGTGACGCTTCTGTTTTATATTTACGAAACATCGTTGCGTAGAAATGTATGGTATCAAGTTTGACATATTAGACCGTATCAAAAAAGTAGAATGAGGTTTTTATTGAATTTTTTGTTTCATCACATACACTTTTGCCATTTTAAAATCAGAATATATAATGTATTTTCCTTGTAAAGAATAAAAAACATTAAGAAAAAGTAGTGATCGGTGGTGATTACTGGTGGTAGGTCCCCTTTATACAAGGGACGGCCTGGGTTGGTACCGCCTTCAAACCGGAACACAGTAGTGTTTTCACACTACTGCTTTGCGGTAAAAATTTTAAAAGCTTGAGCAGTCTATTATTTTCTGTTATTTAACGGTGAGCTTCTTCGTCATTTTTTGCGACTGTTGGCAGTACAGGCCTGCAGTAAACTGTCTTTGAGATCTTAGAGAAGCTGCAGTGAATAACAACTGCACTGGTTCAAATGAGAATCTTCTTGTTGGTAAATTTTCGCTTAAGGTATGGTTTTGCAGGTACTCGAAAGTGAAGTCATTGTAAAATCGCTTTTATCTATAAAAAATCATTTTATTCACAAATCACAAAACGGGTCCAAGTGCCTACATTGTAACAATTGAGCAAGGAAACACAGAGAGCGACGCGTGTTTGTAAATTTGCTTCAATTCGTGCAGTGTCCACTTTTCAAGTTCGTTGGTCATTTCCTAATTGGTGCTGGCTTAAACTGACAGCTGATGAAATTAGCATCAGATGTCGCGTTAATTTGTCAAAAATCTAAATCTAAATAGAAGAATTAATTAGCCAATAACGCATGGTTATCTTTTAAAATTTAACGGGAAAGTGCTTAACGGTTTGATCAAAAAAATCAATATTATTTTATATTTTATGTGTAATATAATGAGAATTGCAAAAGTGGTAAGTGGTTGTTTAGTACTAGACGAATGACGTATTTCATGTTTTGATTACATTTTGTGGCACAAGATTTATTGCTTTCAATTTTTATGCTTCGTTCAATTTGAATGAAACAAAGCATACATGATATGACTTGACGGAGACCGTAAAGGCTATAAATACTATATTTAGTGATCACTTTTACTACTATCGTATATTTTTAAATAAATCAAATTAGCAGAATTATGAATAAAAAAATACTTAAAACCTGCAATCAGGTGATTAAATAGCTTATTTTAAGCCAAACAGTGTTAGTATGCATAAGTAAATATGTATAATAAAAAACTCAATTTTAGGTTAATAACAAGATTAAAATGAAATGTATGTATGAAAACTTATCATAGATTTCAAATACGGCAGCTGAATTCGTAACGAAATGGCGTGAAAATGCATTTACTAATAGCAGATAATAAACAATTACTGCCAAATTTTGTTTTAAAAGTTTGTCTATCTAAAAACGACAATACATACCATTTTGCTCATCAAAACCATCTAACGTTCCCTCCCCCAACTGGGTGTTTTAAAGTTTCACCTTGAGCATATTTCGCATGTTTAATTTTTATAGGTTCCTTATCTTATTTTTTCTTAACAAAATAGTCTTTAAAGTGTAATTGCTTTATAATTCAATACGGGAATTCTCATTACTTATCAACTACCCTCAATAAATAAAATTTTAAACAAGTGTCAAGTTTTAGTGGTCTATAGGCCAGTAACGACTTTCCATCAGATGGCCCGACTGAGCGTCTGCCTTTGTAGGCTATGAAAAAATCCTAAAACGTCAGGAATATTATAAACTACAACAAAATTAAACGCAATACGATCCTTAAAATGCTTAGAGTCTAGTTCAAGTTCAATTAAAAAACATAATTCCTTAAGCCTTTCAATTGCAAATGCAAATTTTGGTGCCGTATTTTTAATTACTGCATCCGAATTCTAGTGGTAAGGGCGTGTGCTTTAGAAACCGGAGGTGGTGGGTTCAAATCCTGCGGGGGTGCAACAAATTTTCATTATTGTTTTCTAATTGGTTAGGGCAATTTGGGCCGATAACCTAATTGTCTGAAAAGTAAGATGATCCATGCGTCGGATTGGCATGTAAAAAGTCGGTCCATCCACCAACCCGCATTGGACCAGGGTGGTGGGATACGGTCCAAACCCCCTAATGGATAGGGGTGTATTAGGGGAGGCCTATGTCCAGTAGTGGACTAAAACATGATGATGATTTTTAATTTGAAATGTTTTTAAGATATTAATATTAACAAAATGTTATATGAGCAATCAAAATGGATGCTGTAGATTATTAGTTATATTAGATGGCTGTCTTTATTGTACTACAACCCAAGAATAAATATATTTTAATTTCAATTGGAATTAAATTTGAATCGGCATCTTACAAAATATTTATAGTCTCGATTCTTTCCAATAGACTCCACTGAATAAACTTCTTACATTATGAAAGATTTAATATAACTCTTTGGTTATAACTGTAAGAACAAAACTAACTTTAATCCAGTATTTCTGAAAATAAAACCCGCGCCTCAAACCTCTGTGGCACCTCTGTGGGACCGGGGCATTTGATTGTTAAGTGGATTAGTACAAGTAAGTAAAATTGGAATGTCTACTTGTACCATATAAAAATAAATCGTCTTTTAATTATTACATTCTTATATAACAGACACAAATAACAAGACAACATTTTTTTTTAATTTTTGTCTGTCTGTCTGTTTGTTCTGGTTAATCTCTGGAGCGAGTGATCTGGTTTTGACAGAACTTTCACTTAAATATAGCTGAAGAAACTGGAAATAACTAAGGATACTTTTTTCTTAAAAAAAACTAATAGTTATAAATATTTCCTTTATTTACGAGATTATTATACATATCAAATCCACTAATTTAAGGATTTTTTGCTCAGTTTTTTCAGCATCCATGATCACGGGCAGATTAATAAATAACTTTTTGTAATGTTGAGAATTTTTCATACAAAACAATATCCAAACGGAAGATTCCGAAACCATACGTCAAGATGTATCGTCTTTGTTACGTCGGAATACTGTACCAAATCCTAATCTTTCTAAACATGAGCAAAAAGCCTTAAATATCCTACTAGACGATTCTCCGTGCAGATAAAAGAAATGCTACGGTTGTAATTTTACGTAAGGACACGTAAGATTACAATTTAAAATTACAATACAAGTTAAAAACTTGTTATCGTATGAAATGACTTATAAACTAGTCAAAACTGACCCCACACCGCAAACGCTTAAAAACCAGATCTTCTAAAAAACTATGCGGAAAAATTTTATCTAGATGTAAACCCTAATGATTCCTCCTTGTGCCACACCTTCAAAGCTTTATGGATTACCTAAGATTATAAACCTAATGCTCCATTACCGTCAATTTTCAGTCAGATAGATTCACCGACATACAAACTGGCGCAATATCTTGTAGAAGTTCTGTCTACTACGAGGACACACCAAGGCGTACACAAGAGATTCTTACCATTTTGTTAATGAGATTAAACCACTCACATCTCGCTTACAACTATGGTCAGTTTGATGTTCAGTCTTTATTTACATGCTTACCTTTTGAAGACTGCATCTCAGTTGTAACTAAGAAGCTTGAGGAAAATAAAATGCCGAATGAATATGCATCTCTGCTTAGCTTTTAAAATACCTACGAAGGATCCTCAAGCTAGATTTTTCTAACAGGAAAAAAAAGGAAAAAGATTTTTTTAAATTCCTACCTTGTTTTTCGATTATATTATAGAAAAGAAGTTCAGTCACTACAGGAAACGTCCTTAAACCACAGCGATTTCAAGAGTAGACAACATTAACTACTAAGTACCGCAGAATCTCTGTTAATTAATCACCCAATGAAACTATACTGGTTCGCGCTCAACGCTTGGTACATTAATCAGGCTTTGTGTCATGGTGTGAACGCAAAAAGTCGCAAGGCGTTTCTGAACATCTAGAACTACTCTCGAATGATTGGTTGTGAAAACGTTTTCAAAATAAATGAGAAAAAACTCATGTTTGTATAGAACTTTTGAAAATGACCAGTAATTAAACTGATTTGGTTTATTTTAATCTTCATGCCATTTTTTTTCTCGTAACATCGATACAGTTTGATGTTTAAGTTTGGTCAATATGTAAAATTAATGACAAATTTTGTTGAAGAGGTTCATTAAATAATCGATTATTAAGCAATCGATTACTTAATATAATAAGTGTAAAAACCTGCTTTCCGTTGACTAAGTTATACAAAGGGGGCCGTATTTTTTTGTTTTTAAAATATCTTTAAAACTACTTATCAAATCAATTAAAAATGGGCATACATGACAGCTACTATTTACCATTTACAAAAATATAAAAATCGGAGCACTGAGAGCAAAGTACATGTAAAAAGCTCTTTATTTTGCAAAGTCGGCAAAAAAATTGTATAAAGAATTAAATGGTTTTAGAACAGTTTGAGTTATATGTTGTCGTGATGAAATTTAATGGCATTTTCATTTATTCTAATATTATAAAACAGTAATGTCCATTTATTCATATAAAAACGAAACAAAACATGATTAATATTAAACCACATTTTATGTATGTATTTAAAATATTCTGACTTAGCTAAAACACTGCGTAGCGTCTAGAGAGGGTTCAAAATCATTACAATGTTTTTGAAAAGAATCTCCCTTTTACTGTAAATAATTGCTATCATAACTAACAATTTAATTTAAGTCTAACTTTTTAATTAACAACATGTTAAAAATTAACACAAAAGAAGGCGAAATAGATATCCTTGTATGGTCTTTTGATGCTCAGAAAATGAGTTTTTCACTTTGTTTACCTTAAACTTTCTTTGAAGGATTAGGTATGCTTTCGCAAATTAAAATAAAAAAAAAATATCAGTTTTCTTATCGTAAATCTTATAAAATATAGTGTTCAACGTAAACATTTACAAGTTCTATTTATCCTGTAATCCCTTATATAACGTCTTCAGTGAGCAAAGATGGCACCTAGGCCCATAACCATTTTTCATATGTGTATTGTTTTCTTCGATGGATTTTTCTTATTTATTTTCTTAACTATTATCTATAGTAAGTTCAATATTGGCGATTACTTTATTAAACTAATAAATAAAACATACTCAGTAAGTTGTGAAAATATTAATAATGTCCTTCGTTAAAAATAATAGTTTAAGGCACAATATTTTAAAATCATTTTAATACGATAAGCTTACATTGATAATCATTTGTGATGTTTCATAAAACAATAAAGTGAAAATGGGTAAGGTTGTTATAATAAGCGCGTGATGTTATTCTAACACCTTTGTCGTGACAAAATCAATTATGCTCAAAAGCATTAAAAGCGGCAGGGTAAGAATGAGCAAATGATTAGCTATGTAGGTTATGGAAAGATAACAAACCACTAAGAATTCTTAAGAATCAATTATCTTTACTCTTTTTTTTTATATGCTCAATCGGTTAGGAGTCACTAATGAATTTTATCATTTTATTTTCTAGGTAAACAAGACTTAACATCTTATGTCTTACGGTACGTTGGTGGTGAAACCACTGGTATTGTCAGTGTCAATGAGTGTCGATGACTACTTTTTGGTCCTACTACTCGTCTGCCAGCCTAGCCAGTAAAATTTTAAAAATAGCTATTGCCTTTAGGGTACTGTTCAGTCTAATAAGTTTGGTTCACCGTACTTGGATTGAATTGTGAAAAGTTTATAGTGGGCAAAAATTTCATGAATTATATAATTTTATGCATGAATCAAATACGGGGACAAAAAAAAAACACTAAATGTACACCCACCCCTAAATCTAATAAGAAATGCATATAATACCAAATCATATTATTACTTCAGAAGGCCTGCATAAAATTGTGTTACAGGTAAATTGAATTAAACATATGCTATTAGCATGTAACTGTTACTGGTTGAAATAAAATCAACACTATTTGTATAATTGTTTCTTTCATACTTATAAATTTATACTTTCATGGAAATTTGAAAGATTTTTTAGGAAACTTGAATTACAATGTTGAAAGGCAAGAGGTTTCCAGTTGATTTTATTACCCAAGTCTCTTGTAGCAGGCATGTAAGCTAGTAATAAATAATATATACAAAATATATTTGCAATGTAATATTAAATCGAACCAATCTCTGTGAAACGGCAGATGCGACATACTGCGGACTAGTCCAATATTTATCTTAAGCTTCGTTACGCGTTGCAGCGGCGCTTTTTAATGTGTTACAAGATAGCTATCGCTGTAATATTATTGCAATAAGAACTAGCTAATTGCGTCCAAATAATATAAGTAATGTTTATTGTAAATCTTTAACATCAACATAAAGAAAAATATACATGTATATCAAAAGATAAAATTGTTATCAAATAACGTGTATCGCATTTTTTATATACAGAAGATGGAACTTTTTGGGACCACATTAATATGCACAAGGATTCAAAATGTTTACTGGACATTATTTACGAAAATGCTTTTTTTTTAATTACTGTTGTAGATCATTGTCAAAATACAGATATGTATATGCAACCGATGATTTTATTGTAGCTCAATTCAAGACTTACAATTGTGTGGATCATCGCTTATGTCTATGTCATCATTCAGGTTTTCAATTTTTCAATTTATTCGCTAATTACTTTTTCTTAAATCTAAACTCCTCCTTTGTTCTTTCCCCTCTTGCAAGCACTAACTATAGAACAAAAAAGACTATAGGAAAAAGTACATCGAAACAGAGTAAGGTAACAATTATATAATGAACAGTCAAAATTAATTACCTAGTTTTCAGTGTGGAAACTATGACAACAAAATAAGTGACTAGCATAGTAAATACTCTCTATACTGTCTACAATGCCTTTTGTTAGGTGTTTGTGTTAATTTAATTTCCTCTAAACAATAGCTCTCAGTTACACTACATACGTGAAAGGGATGCAATACGTTTAGGGTATCTCTGTTCATTCTGTTATTTATTTCCAAATACATGACATTATGAGAAACTCCAGGACAAATTGGTAAGAAATAGGTCAAGGCCGCTAAAGTAGGATAATAAAATAAAATACAATAACGTAACTTTACATATCTAACCTAATGTAATGTAAAACTATGGTAAGAAACAAAAGGGCTTAAATTTTTTTATTTCAACTGTTTTACAAAGAGCTATTTTCTTTTTCATGATTTAATCTAATTATTTGTTACTTAAAACTTGTATGTCTATTTTTTTTTAAATAACATTTTAAGATAATAAAACACTTTACGGATTTTATCGCATTTAGTTTGGTTTACAATTTTCCCGACGTTTCAGACACTAAACAGGATTCATGGTCACGTGCAGACTGAGTGGCTGTTTGTCTGTCAAAGTTTTTGGCCGGCCACTGTCATTTCTGTATTTTATTTATTGGTCCGTTTTACACCTACCGAGCTTAGGGTATCTTGAGGTGTAGCAGTAATTTTATGCTTGGATTTAATTTTGTGAATAATGGATCTCAAGCAGGTGGTAAAACCAAACATTTTCTCTATTGAAATTAGGGTTTTTTTTACATTTCAATAACCTCGCGTATCATCCTGGGTAGGAATCGGTGTTGTTTGGCAAGGATTTGAGGTTTGTCAAATCTTATATAATGGTTGGATTGATCTAGTACATGGCATACCATCAGACTTAAATATGGCCGCATAACAGCAGACTTCTTCAACCGTCATTTAACGTCCGCTATGTGTTCTTTTATCCTAGTTCTAATGGATCGCTTAGTTCGGCCTATATAAGAGAGACCATGTTCACCATCAAGTTTGTACACTCCTGGATCCCGCAGCATATTACACTTGACAGGCGATAAAAACTTACTTATCTTCTTAAGTGGCTTGAAAAATGTTTTGATAGAAATCTTCTTTACGATATAGCCAATCTTGCCAGTAACTCCTCTTAGGTACGGCAGAACAGCAGGCACTCGCTCGACTGTGGCTGGCTTTACTCGGTCCCTGTGATGTGGGCGTGGGATTTGGAGCTTGTCATCCCGCAGAACTTGCTTGAAATTCTGAAGCTCAGCAGACAGATGTTCCTTGTCACAGATCCGTCGGGATCTTTGAAACAGACCAACATCACCAGACCAACAATAGCTTACTGTTAAGGATGGTGATTGAGAAACACAAAATTAAACCAAAGCATAAAGTTACTGCTAGACCTCAAGCTAACATAAGTTCGGTAAGCGTAAAACAGGCCAATAAGTAAAATACAGATGTGGTGGTCGGGTAAAAAACTTTGACCGACAAATAGTACCACAGTCTGTCCGTGACCATGGATCCTATAAAGTGTCAAACGTCGGAAAAATTGTAAACTAAATTAAACGCGATAAATCCGTAAAGTCTTTTATTAAATCATGTCTAGTATTCGCGTAAACACAAGAAAATATTAACATTATAACGAAACCACTTTATAAAGAAAATTGGCAGGGATATAGATCAATATTATAAAATATACCGAAGCATTATTGATACAAATTCATCCATCTCAACTCGTCTGCTACCGTAAAGTATTACAAAAAACTTGTAACATAGTTATTATACTTGTTTGCTGTAAATGTAATTCTAATCCTCATAAAGTGAACAATGTGATAGTGTTAAATGCAATATACGTATCTTTCTCCCAAAGACTTCTTTATGACCACTTTACTTACACAACAGGCCTCGAAAGGGAAGTAACGAGGTTACAATAACTGGTTACGCGATATGAAACGTCATAACCGTTTCGTGTCAAATCAAAAATAGTTATTTTTGTAAACACGTTATTCGGGAGAACTCGGCCGTCGTCGTCTTCGTTCGTCAGTTCGTCAAAGCGCTATATTTCTTTCGCATCTTGCCTACCGACGGACCGAGCGAGAGAGATGGCAGATCGAAACTTGTCGAGTTAGCGAGAGCCGACTAAATGCGTCACTCGCTGTGAGTGAGGCATTTAGTTTTCATAGGTATGGCTAATACGCATAGATACCACATTCGAGTGATCCCTGTTGGCAGATAATGTCATGCGATTCCGGGAAACGGGGACGGTGTATATAAGAGTGAAAGATAGTTATAATAAAATCGTTCAAAAGTGTAAACAAAACAAAAGTGTGAATAAACAGTAAACATTAATCATCGTCATTGAAACAATAAAATTTAATTTAAAGTACGCTAGTAGCAAGATTTTTATTCAAATCATAGTTTCGTAGTAAACACCAATCAATCGATAAAACATTTTATAATTATAAACCCGAGTAAAGAAAATATATTGATTTAACTATTGGGCATCAAACACGAAACCGTTATTTTCGTTTCGTATGTAACCGTATAATTGAGAAACGAAAGTAACCGCATAGTTGAGAAACGTACGTAACTGTATAGTTGTGGAACTTATGTATGCACAGTAGATGGATGAAAGTAGCTAGTTATAAAAATAACTAGTTTTAAAACAAACGACGCCGTCCACATCACTGGTTCCGTTTCGTTTCTTAAAAGTTTTGTAACGACCCACGTCTAGTGTATATATATCTTTAGAAGTTCAGAACTTATAGCAAGATTTTTTTGCTATTTCTCTGTTAGGTTAGGTTAAACCTTTTATGTTTAATATCACCTCTAAGTAATATTCCATTTAATTAAACTTTAACATGAAATTCATTTGTATCATTTATAAAGAACTCATCGAAGAGTTAATTGTTGTTGAGTTCATATCACGGATCAGAAATTTTACTTTTCAATGTTTGTTCATTAAAATTTCTCATAACATTTCAAATCCCCTATATTTGTAATTCGTTATATTTTCCCGTTTTTGTACAGACGTGAATGTATTTCTCCCTTTTTCTATCATATCTGTAGTATTTAAAATAAACCAGAAGAAATTAAAGCGACATAAAATAGATCAGATCTATATCGAGCGCCATCATGTAATATATTTAAAAGCGTTCCTTCTTCGTTTAACAAAGCTCTAGACAAATATTGTATGAATCTGTTGTTTCAGAAGACTGATTTGATTTGATATTGTGTTGGTAGCGAATAATATTTATTACACTTTGTTATTAAAGTATTTCTATCAAATAAAAGTTAAACGGAATAGCACAACTTACACACTCAAATTTAAAATTTAAAATTAAGTTAAGTTAAAAAAAAAAGTTACTTAAAAATGTTTTTTTATCTCTATAGGCTTAAAAATGTTTTTAAACTCTATAGGTTAATAAGCAAACACTCATTAAAGTAAAACGGAAAAATATGAAAGGGAATATGAAATCATTATTTGATTATTTATATTATCCATTATATTTATTAAATCATTGCCTTGAACTGCCTTCGTAGCCTAGTAGTATAGGCGTGTGCCTTAGAAACTGGAGGTCGTGGGTTGGAATCCTGCGGGGACTCAACAAATTTTCATTGTTGTTTCCTAGTTGGTTAGGGCAATTTGGGCCGATCACCCAATTGTCTGAAAAGTAAGATGATCCATGCGTCGGATGGGCATGTAAAAAGTCGGTCCACCCACCAACCCGCATTGGACCAGCGTGGTGGGATACGGTCCAAAATCCCCTAATGGATGGAGGTGTATTAGGGGAGGCCTATGTCCAGCAGTGGACTATCACAGGCTGATGATGTGTTATTAAATCATATTTGCAGTTTCCCTTGAAACTAGGTGAACATTCTGCTCGACATTGCTCAAAGTTATTCGCCTATTTAAAATAAAAAAAATTAACTCTTCAAATACATAAATAACAATAACAAATCACAAATGGAGAATTTCGCAAAATAACGATAAGGTTTTAGGTCATTCTTCATATAAATTAGTAAATGTCATAACTTCTAAGCGGTGACATTAAAGCGACCCAGACAAATTTATTAGTTGCCTAATTTTGAGCAAAGAATTTAATAAAATTCTACAAAACCTAATATTCGACATAGTAGAAATTATATTTAAGTAATTTATATTTAAGTAATTTTTAAACGTTAACGTCTAACGCTAATATATCGCTATTTTGAAATCAAAAGTTCTAATTGTATCAAAATCTGTACGTTTTTAGACTCGCATTATACATCGCAGTCACATGACAGTAAAAATACTAGTTTTTGTAATTTTAACTTAACACATTTAATTTAACTTTATTAACTCACAAGTAGTGTTCTTTTATCGTAATTTGTTTATCCTAACTGACGAGCACAAAACTGATACAGCCCATACAAAAATACTTTTTAGAGCGTTTTTAAATTGTACTCAGTAAATTAAAAAATAGGAGTTCATAAATATTTCCTCATAATCACAAAAAAAAAACCTTTCTATATTACCTTATTGATCTTTTATCAAAAGCATTTTATATAGCATTTTACGGGTGTTATAGCTTTTAGCACCTAAGGGTGACCTAAGCGCGGAAACCTCCTCCCTGACGCTGAGCCTTTGGACGGCCAGCAAGAGGGTGACTGCTGTTAAGAATCGGGCTAAAAAGAAAATGTAGTGATATTCACACGCAAAGCGACAATTCGGGTGGCCGGTAAAAGGTAAGGTAAATAATACCCGGAAAAATAAGGACCGCAAGGATTGAGTCCGGGTTGCTGAAGGTGTTCCAGCAGCTCCGGCTACAGCGACATGTGAAAGGAGCAATTATTGATGGTTAAGTGGATATATGACCGTTCTATCTTGAAGGGTTAACCATATTTGTATTATGGAATCCGTAGGTTATATTTTTCCAATGGCAAAAATATGGACAGACTGCCACGTGAGGACCGAAACGTTATAATATACATACATAAATTTCCTCTTATTTCTTCTTTCATTTCGAAGAAATTAAATATTTTGTATTTTCAGATAACGACTTGCATTTTCAGCTTCAAAAGATTTAGGTTTCATTGCATAAAGCTATAAATCTTCACACAACTAAACCTAAGTCTGTAAGTATAAATTATTTTGAAAAAATTACTCAGGTATTTTACTACATACATACATCATACATCATCAGCCTTTGATAGTCCACTGCTGGACATAGGCCGCCCCTAATACACCCCTGTCCGTTAGGGGGTTTTGGACCGTATCCCATCACGCTGGTCCAATTCGGGTTAGTGGGTGGATGCACGCATGGATCATCTTACTTTTCAGACAATTGGGTGATAAGCCCAAATTACCCTAACCAACTAGAAAACAACAATGAAAATTTGTTGAGCCCCCGCAGGATTCGAACCCACGACCTCCGGTTTCTAAAGCACACGCCTATAGCACTAGGCTACGGAGGCAGTCAAGCTTTTAATATATTATAATAATGATCCGCTGACATCTGACTTGAACAACCCTAACCAGATAACGGCAATTATTTTAATAAATCATGAATGGAGTTATTTTTGTTTAACTGCAATGTTATACAATATTTTCCTTATCAGAATGAAATAATTCCTTGGCGCAAGCTGCTTGTTATACATACAAACACCATTCAATACATTTCATGACATCAGTATGTTGCTTGGTTTACTTGCATTTCCATATGCATGAGTGACACACTCATGTATATCGAAATGCATTTATGCTTATATATTCATGCCAAATGCATCGATAAAATGAAATGATTGCTTAAAACTTTATATCTCTATATATGTGCATTTTATAATACATATATTAATATAGGTGAACATTAGACAGCTATCTTACGATTAGCAACGGTTAACTTGACATATTGACTTGAAATTTGCTACGTTACTACATCTAATCTAAGCTAATATTACAAAGAGGATAAATTCCATTCTTCGTTCGTTATGAATAGGCTACTAGAAAACTATATTTACCTTTAGTAACGTAGGCTAATTTTATCCTAGACAAATAATTCCAAAAATGTAATAATAGCACAGGCACGGCCATGGATGATCTGCTAGTATTTTATATACTGAAATTGTTACTTCATTGTAGTAGAAATAAAACTTAAATGTTATGTATTTTGAACTGTATTTTGAGTAACAAATTTTTAAGTTTCTCTGGTTATAAATAACATTTACGGAAAATAACACTACCCTTCCTACTTTTAAATTCTAAAACATCAATCATTTTAAAACATCATTAAGCGTGTAAGGTTACATACTGAAACTATGTTTTATTTACTTCGTAACAATATACTACGACAGGCAAACTTGCTAATTCAGTTACGAGTAGGAAATTTGCTATTTCTTTCATTGAATTCCAAATTCGATTATCGAATAAACTTATTTCAAGTAAAACCTTTGGATGTTTACACTTAAATTTAATGAAGCTCTAATAATTCTCTATCTTATAGAAAAATTATTGTCTTCAGCATCCATTTCGTTTTGTACTTAGAAAAACAATACTTATGTTACATTGTTATCGATAGAACCTCTTTTTTATAGTCTTTTATGACTAAACTGAATGTACTAACACGTCACATTCCTGTGTCGATAACTAGAAACAAAACTTAAAATAAAAAAGCGACTATCTATGTAACGATAGGATTATGATTGCCAAACTTGTTAGGAACAAATTATTGTCACGTGATTATTCATAGTATATGGATAAATATTATAATACTGCTTTATATTGCAACGTATAATAAACCATTTAATAGGGAATAAATTCGGTTTTTTTTACAAATCTCGTAAACCCTGAACACGTAAAGAAAATAAACCTTCATAGCTAATATACACTGCAGACATTCGTCTTGAAAGCTCTTCTATGTAATATAAGAGCACCTCAAATTGCAACGACGATTTCTATTAAATATTCAGTAATTTCAATAGTTGGCGCCGATAAATTATCGTATATTTGTCAATAAAAACATATTTTAGTTCCTCACTTAATGACCATTAATGTGTTTGATCTTTACATATATAAGCCTTCTAATTTTGTAATTGTTTGTCGAATTAATCTACGGATTCGGAGATATAACCTAACAAGAACCGGTACAAGTTACTCAGCGAAGCTTTGTTTTTTTCATTAAGAAAATCTCTAGTCTTCCTCTTTGGTCGGCTAGGGTGTTGGTAGTCTTTAAATTTTATGTTAATGTTTTAGTCTTGTGTTTAATTTTTTGAGCGATGATGGTCTTAACACAGGACACTTCCTGGTCTCTTGGTGCTGCTCGACCTATACGAGGGTTGATGGCAACCTTAGCTAGGAAAATTAATTAGGATATATATATATATATATATATACACGCTTTATCATGCAGAGCATTTACTTGATAAGACCGTCAATAGTAACGCATTTCCTCGATTTACACATTCTCTGCCGTGACAATGCTAGAATCCTGTCCAAGATCGCTCACCAATAAAACTTGACCTGTTACATATGGACGAACGTGAGATTCTTGCGATACACCTGCTTATAGTAAGAATCTTCAAGCATCGAAATGATTCGTATCTCTAAGTTAGCAAGTTCCGACAAAGACGGACTTACTAAATTCCCTACATATAACGTCTAATCTTATAATTGATTCTGTCTCGAAGTGTTTGACATCCGTTTATGTTTGTGTTACCTCTTACAATTTCAGAAATCTTAAACCTCAAATAATCGCAGACCTCAGTTTAACGAATTGACTAGTATACGAATATTTTCTTGTTCTCGATTTGTAATCAAGAGGTTGCACTCATATAAGGGTAAGTGTGATGGACCGCAACCACTGATTCAGGGACTGCACTTCTGGGATGGCAATAGGTTGTCAAACCAATATGCCAGTAATCAGCGTGGCATCGAAAGCATTTTTGTGGAGAATCACGAGGCAGCAAGTTCCATGTCACTATTTGGCCGGTGGGACAGGTGTCTAGATCCAGCTTCAGATCCTCAAAAGCTGAGACTGCTTATCTAATGGACGACTGAGGACTTGAACACCTGGCCAGCTGAGGTGGAACTGGTGATTCATGCAGTCGGCTTCAAGTCCGATTACGGACAGGTAACGACCATTGCCATCGGGTCCACTTATCTTCCGGGTGAGACTCCTCACAGGCAGCTTGTGGTTCTGTCTAACCCTTAACAGCAATCGCGGTCAAGAGGCTTCGACTGAGGATGGGTACTTCGAGCTTAGGACAGCAGGGGAACCCTAAGTTTTAAGGTGTATGGACGGAACCATATTCAGGATTCTCTGTATCAAAGGTTTAAATCCAGATGTGACTGAAAGGAGGTCGATGTTTTTAGTGGGAAATCCGTAGAACCACCTGTCGACTAGACCATTCTGTTGAATCTATCTAAGTCTGAGTTTTTCTGGATCGAGGACTTCATGATGAATCGCTCACCCAACACGATTCCGAGGGTAACGATCGTCCAGTCTCACTCGGATCTCGGTGAGCTTTTACAGTCAGATTGATGAGGTATAGTCTGACTCTTAACCATGCAAGTGAAAAGATCCTGAGATGGAGTTACATCAGCTCCTTGACAGTGACCTGCCTTTGTGGAAGTTGAGAAAGGCTTTCGACTCGTCTAAACCATGGGCTAATTCTCAAGCGTGGCGTAGGTCGTTTCGTATTGTCGAGGGGTGACAAGTCCTGTTATAGCTGATCGATCTCCTGTTCTGAATTCCAGTCTAACTATTTCGAGTCGATGAATCCCTCCAACAACTTGATGGATTCCAGCCACCGGAGCAGGTGAGGTTTCAGGAGGATTATATCCCTGAAACATCTTCACCAATGCAAGTTGAAGAAGTCATGTAAATCCAGCACTGGACTGCTTGGACTATGAGAAAGGTTTGACTCTGCAAGCCTGACTCTACTTCAACGACTCAGTCGATTATCATCGTCAGTTGAAGGTCGATACGCTGCGTTTATGCGTTCTGATTCGTGGTCAGGACCATTTTCAGGAAATCATTGCATCGAGGTTGAGAAGATAAATCCCGACGCTTCACTAATGGATGAACTCTTAGACCAGACGACTGAAGTGGCATAATTAACGACACCTTTCCGATCCGTTGCTCGATATGTCGATTGGTGAGTCGTTGAAGTACTGTCGAGAATATGTGCTAATCTCCGGCATCAGACTAGTGAACTTGGACAGTTAGACAAAGTCTGTTAACTAACGTCTCCCGGTCGTCAATGACCCAGGTGTTCAGAACTACTTGAGTTGCGATGAATGTCACTGCAGGACTTTGGGCTTTAGACAAAGTCTTACACGTCTCGTCCGGGAAGAAATCATTTGCGACTCATCGATGATACGGAAAGCTATCTCGGGATCATAGCTCAAAGAAGTTAGCCTGGCATTGGTAAGTGGCGTAGGCGGTTCACGTGGTCCGAAGAACGAATGGCCGATGGGCTCATAAGTTTCTGGAGTGGAGGCCACGTTTAGGGTAACGGAGTGTTGGTCGACCCCCAACCAGGTGAGATGGCAGCGAGTGGCAGGGGATCGGCCGTCTTGGCCTTAAAAAGGCCTATGTCTAGCAGTGGACTGATAAATATATATGTATATATAAAATGAAATATGATCTATCCAATCTTACATTATAGCCTATTTCCTTCTTTATAACAAGATTTTGTAATTGAAAGTAATATTAAGTTCATTTCTTTTGTCTCCCCTTTAAAAATATTTCAATAGTTTTGTGGAAGTAATTGCATTTATATTGTCTTTCATTGATATTATACCACTAAAATAAACAGAGATACTATAAATATGATTATTTAAAAGTTATAAAGAAAGGTGAAACAAACAATATTAATTTCACTCGAATATCGTCTCAAAATTCAGCGTGAGAAGTTGAATTATATTTAAAAAGAATTTAATTATATGAAAATATCTAAAAATAATATTTCGCTAATTACAGAGCTTAAATAATATAAATCATCACATGGTATGTAACAGCTATGATATTAGATAGACCTTATTAGTGATATAAAATATTATCAAGTGCAACGAAATACAACTATTATCGCTTCACTTTTTGTTGTTGAAACTAAAATTATAAGTATTGGACATGACAAGAATGCGAAAAGATCGATTGATGCTGCAAAGCGTCCACCGCCGGAGATAATAAATAAATAATTAAACGCAACAAAATCCATAAAACAAATGCGTTTTACGATCGCTCTTTAATCTTGCCAAAAAACATACAAACACTTACTACACCAAACTTAGACAATCGTCGCTAAAATCAAACGATTATTGACTTGTATTACGTTTATAAGTATTGATAAATCGTTGCTCCGCTCCAAGGGCTCCGATTATGATCTTTTTTACTCAATAATGGCTGTCATAATGTCCCATTTTCTTTTAACAATTTCGTGATAAATAGATCAATAGATTTTTGAGAAATAAGTTCGATGGCATAAATTACAACATTATACGATTAAATTGCAAAGACTGCAATTTAATGTTCTGATATTATTTTATCTAATAAAATTAACTGACTTTATATTAGAATGCTCATAGACCTTTAGAGACTTTAAACTTTTAAAATACAGTGTATATTGAAATTAAACATTAGTTATCGGGCACTGAACAGTTGATTCCATATTATGTTGAATGTCACGTGACAATTTAATATACTGTAATCGAGTTGTAATAAACTTAATGAATAACGCTTCATCAAACAGTAAAAATATGAATAATTATGTGATAAAACATATTGATCAACCCTTGAAATTCAAGTCAATGACTCTTATTCCTAGAGTTGAACACTTACTGGTAAATATAAATACTTTAAACATGTTAATAAATGTGATCAATTTCAATTTGACATAGGTCAGCTTATCAAGTCATTATAAGATTTGTCAAGTGTCATGGTCTCCTTGATATTTGTCATATAAATCAAATTGATGTACTTCGAAATGGCGAAAGTCTAGTCTACTTACTTTCGTACTTACGATCACAATTGTTTGAAATTAGATACCATGCGTCGATGGGCATATAAAAGTCAGTTACCGCCAACGCATTGACCATGAACTGTTCAACCATTAATGGTATGAATAGGTCGAGCTCTAGTTCAGAGTGAATATTAAGATGTGATGATGATAGTAATTCACTCGGTAGAACATTCCTAATATGAATATTATATAGTAAGGTTATATAATGACTTATAATGCCAAGACTATAACCTGTTATTTAAAATGGTGATGGTTAGTTTAACCATACTATCCATTAAGTCATTTACTCGTTGCAATCAGACTTAACCAATATTGAATATATTAAGAGTCCTGCGACTTTCTTGCAATGTAAAGTTTCACTTCGATACCAGTGCAAGATTTTGCATGACCAAGTGATACAGTTCAATATACTCTAATGTAAATTCGTGGTTTATTAGAGCCTATTGCTATATGTTTTTGATATTCATAAAGAAGCGAGTTAGGACTAGAGTATTGACTGACGTATCGTTAAAAATATGTACTTAATATCAATTACTTTAATTGAGTTCAAATTCATGCAGCTAACTCTTGGTAAGCTTACGATCTTATAATTAAATACGCATTAAATGTAACAAATAGATATTTGTTATGTCTATCAACTATCATCGACATACATATTATAATTTCGGTCGATCTTGTGTTATCCGCAAATATGACGAATAAAGAAAGTTACACTATGTATATGTGACTAGCTATAATGTACCAGAGTCTCTGATTCTCAAATCAGGTCCTAGCTAACCAGTGGAAAGATTTTACACCACTAGTACAGTATAATGTATACTACTAATCACTTGAATTCTGAGATTTTCATTTATCATCCATAGTCTATAAGCTGCAGTTTCCTATGGTGTAATAAAATAAATACGTTTAAATTTGGGGCGTTTAGATATGGACGAACCATATGAGCTTTGAGCAAATATAGGTATTTCTTATATATCTAGAAATTGTATACCTAATATTCTGAATAATCTTATTGATCAAATCATGTAAGACTTTATTTATTTTAATAATTTTTAACTGATGTTGATCAATTATAATTAAAATATAACTGATTAAGTAATGGTAACTGTAAATTTCTTAGTTCAATATTATTAAATCTTTAAGTCTGATTACTTATTAAGACATATTATAGATGACACGTCACTGGCTCTGGACATCGTAATTAGTTATCACATCTCGGAGACGGTGTACGCTCGTTTATCAGTAACAGGTCGCAACTTCAAACGACAGACATTACTGTCTTGAAAGAAAAGACGATATACCGCCTCATGTCGCTAGCTGTGAACGCTTGAAACAATTATTAATAATGCAACAGTTTAAGCTTCTCAATAATTAAAATTAGACAGAATAATAACAGAATTACTAAATTAGTACACAGTTTACAACTTATTTTGAACTATACATGTTAAATTGATATAATAGAACCTTAACATGTTAAGTAGATTATTTAAATCTAAATGAGAATACTTTAATTTTAACATCAAATTGGTCTTATTATTGTTAGTTTTTTTCCAAAACTGAGTACAAATAGAAGTTCTAATGGTTTAATTAATGCGTGACATTTATCTGAAGACAAACCATATAGGCTTAGCAACATGTTATATGCTATTCGTTATTTTATCTTTATACATGACTCAGAAACTTTTTGAACATTTAAATTTTTATGAATAATTATTAGTCTTAGAAAAAATTATAAACTTTCAGGAGAAGACTGTCATTTTTCCTTATGAATTTATAATATTAAATGTTATTAATTAGTTAGCATTGGTTTCTATTTATAATTATTAAACATAAATGTAATTTGCAGATAAGAATATTCTCAGTTCATTATATTAAGATGATCGTTTGAATAAGATGCATGAATTACATTTATGATCAATACGCTGCACGTTTACGAACGTTTGCATTTCATTGAATAAAAGGGTTCTAGTTTAGGTTAAGAGAAAAATCGTAATATCTATGGTATAAATCAACTCCTTTAAGTCTCAAAGTGTGATTAATGTCGGTTTACTCAGAATTGTTAGAGCACGGTGCCATTATCTAAAACACAACAGTAAAGCTTATTTTTATTGTTTCGAATATTAAGCATTAAATAAATAGGCATTAGTTAGTCCGCTATTTGCTCAATTATAAATCCGACTTTCAACACTTTCCAGAGACAAGTGTACGGTAAAGCTGCAAGTCATGTTTTTAAGCTTAAAATAGTTAAATATTACTTGACTTTAATATAGATTATTAAAATTTACTGATGTCGATTATAACTTATTTAACCTATAATTTGTTCATTGATATGTAAAATGGAGATACCTAACATTTTCGAGGAATTAATTTGAATCTCATGGAATACTACCATTAGTTAACTCAAACGTGAGCTCTACTATCTATAGAGCTGTTGCTACTTTTGTATCCTTAGACTGCTGAATCGAGGCTAGGTGGCGACACCAGCATGAGACGAATTGATATCTCTAATGTGAGACTTCTAATTACCACTTAAACGTGGCGCTGGAGAAGAGTGCAATCTCTGACGCAACGCTCTACTAAAGTGATAAGCTGCAGTGTCATTAGCAACGGTGTGTATTTACTACCTGGGCGCTGTCATGAGTTTGGTTATATCCGACCGAGCCTTTATGTCAGAGTGTTTATACTCGCTAGTTAACTACTAGCCTTGCGTTAATAAGAATTCTTGATTTCAAAATGATACGTCAGTGACCAAGAGCGTGGCGAATCATCGTCTTGCAATCCTTATTGATAAAGTTAGGATTAAATTAATGACGATATTGTTATAAATTTTTACATTGATTTATATTTATAATTGATGTGAAACATTACTTGAATTTGCTATAGAATATCGTGAAGCACGTTGCAAACGGGATGTCGTTTCGAACTAAGCAATGCTGAATCCTTATGTATACGATCCAATACGCCTGGCCAACTATTTACGAACGTTTGTGCGCCGTTTCTTTTGAAATAAAAGAGGTTTTAGTTTAATAAAAGAAGAAAAAAACTATATCTATGGAAAACAACCTCCTTTAATGTCCTCAAATATGTGCATTAATTGACGGCATCGAATTTTTTTTAAGACACGTGTATTAGTCTGAAAGACAAACAAACAGAGAATGTTATTTTTATTGTTTACGCGAATATTATACATTATTAAATAAAAATGACTTTACGGATTTTATCGCGTTTATTTTACATTTAAATTATTACATTTTAATAATATTTAAATTCCCGACGTTTCGAACACTTTCCAGCGGCCGTGGTCACGGGGTAAAAGGGGTCCGTAAAGTCATTTTATTTAATAAGAGAATGTTAAGTCATTATCTCTTGTCTTTATGTTGTTTTTAAATTTTTAATTTTTTTATGTCGTATTGCTCACATTTAAATTTAACCTATTGTTCAGTTGTTTGTAAAATTTCTGTAACATTTCATAGCGTTTTTTAGATGCATCTCGTGCTCTGGGGAATAAACCTATTAGAACATAACCGGGTTTGGGGGAGCCCGTTGCCACAGGCGCGTCTCCCCATAAGGGAGCCTCGGCTTGGGCCGTCACTTTTCTGGTATCCGTTAGCATGCTGAATCGAGGGCTGCCCTGGTGGGCCGACGCCTCGGCTTGATTCAGACGCTTTGCAACGATAATTTAATAGCTAGAAGAGCTCTATCTAAACTTTACTACCACTTCTTAAAGCGTTGGCGCTGGGAGAAGAAGTGGCGGAAGAAACTCCAGCAACGCTCCTATCTAAAGTGGTGTTAAGCTGCAGTGTCATATAGCAATGGGTGTGTAAGTTCGACCTCACCGGTGGGGCCGTTGTCATGAGTGTGTGTGTTTATCCTACACTCTAAGTGTAGGGTGTGTTTGGCTACTGCTAGGGTGTCGCTACCTAAGCCTTAAGGGCGTTAATAAGATTCTTGTATTTTACAAGCAATGAGAACCTAGTCACAGCGTCGCCGGCGGCGGCGGCGAAGGCATCTGCTGCTTGGTCGAATTCGTCTAGATCAAAGAGATCTAGCGATTTTAGAAATGAAATGAAATGCGGTATTGTTGCCAGTGCTGCCATTGCTATGGCTACCATGCGGGCTTTTTGAGGCGGCGGCGGGCCGCTGTGCGCTCGGAGTCGGCTCCGGCGCTGGCTGTTGCCACGCGGGGCAGAACTGCCAAGCGTTGGATGGACGGAGGGGTGGGAATGCGGTGTTATTGGATGGGATTGGTGGTCGCCTGGATGAGGTTTCCCTCTAGATTGCAGGGACTCTGTGTTTTGGCGCCTTAGGGCAGCTGAGGTAGTTGGCCGTGTGGCCGGGATTGCGGCAGTTAACGCACGCAGGAGATTCATAGGTGGCGAGGATTTCTTTGTCCTTGGGTCTGGGACAGGAGGCGGTGCCGTGATCCCCGAGGCATTTGACGCAACGGGGGTGAGCGAAACAGTTCCGCGCAGCGTGACCGAAAACCTGGCAATTATGACCCTACCCTGACCGTTGGAATGTGGCCACTCAAAAGAGAGACGACTGATCCCATATGCGCTTGCCTTCTTTAGAGCGCTCTTACGTAACCAGCACCATACTGTAAGGGCGTTTGGTGCGTGGGTGGTACATGCGTTGCACCGAGAGGGCGGGAATATTCAATTCTTTAATAGCCGAAGCTATCTCCGAGCATGGGATCTCCTTAGGCAGTCCTTTGACCACTGTCCTAAGAACGCGCTTATCCGGGATATTGATGTTCTTTTTCCCTAAGGAATAAAGTCACCTTTCTAAAGTCATCTGAATTCTCTCACTGCAGTTTGATCCCCTGATTGCTATCAGAGGCCTGAAACTTAATATTGTTGGATAGGGCCGAGCGAATCTCGATCCACTGCTCCTTTTCGCGGAGGTGGGCGTTTTCCTACGGGAAGCCGCGCCTGGGAAGGCTGGGACTTCTGGTCGGGGCGAGGGGCCGGGTGGCGCCTAGGATCCGCGGGATGGATGAATGGGGGTTTCGTCGCCCGGGAGGCCGACGATTTGGGAACCTGCTGAGGGCAGGTGGTTGGAGCGTCAGGCTTTGCTGCCTTGACAGGAAGGACGGATACAGGTGATGAGGTGCGGACCTTGCGCTTTCTCTTGTATTTGACAGTTTTGAAGCCGTCGACGGTTTGGGTTTGGAGCTTTTGATAGCCTCGACCTCCATGTCCAATTCCGTGCGGATGCTGATGTCGACATAATTGTCGTCATCTTCATCCGCTAGGAACGGCGTAGTAGGTCCAGGCGTTTGGGCAGTAGTTGGAGCGGAGGGGCAATGTTCCGCGTTCAAGCAATGCTCTCCTCTGTGTAGTCTGTGGGTGGGTGCTTTGGTATTGATACCAAGGAGATCACTGATCTCCTTGGTATCAATACCAAAGCGACCACTAAGCTCTCGATCGAACATTATGACGATTAGGTCGCGTCTAGTTGAAGCGAGACATTGGTTGCGTCATCCAACGCAATCTGTGAGTCCTGCCCGCCCTGGCGGGTTCGGCAGGGAGGTGTGTCTGGCTGGATCTGTAACAAGAAACAAAATATTAAAACGTTCAGGGGCCTAACGTAGTTGTGAAAACAACTAGTACGGCCGAGAAACAAGATAATTAACCCTAAGAAACAAGAATTGCGCTTGCAACAAGCGGCTAGCAACACAGTTGTGTTAGGCAAACCAGTTTCCCCCCGAACAGGTTCTCGCTTTGTCGTAGCGGTGGGGCTCAGTACCTGCGGCTTGGGTCAGCCGCGGGGAAGCTAAGAGGAACCTGGCCGGCTTGAGGTGTAAGGCCGACCGTGGATGAGGCTGCTCCAAGCGGGCTGGCAAGCCCGCTTTGGATGCGCCTTTAGAGGGTGCGAGGGACGGGTTGCAGGAGGTAGACGTGCCGCCCTTCCTGTCTCTCGCAATCAGGGTGGAGTCGCGGGGGAAGAGGAGTGTCGGTATTCCGTAGGCCGCTCTCCCTATCCTCCGCGACTCGGCGGGGCCGCACCGCTGATGCGGTGTGCAGGGGCCGTGGGAGGAGGGGACATTCGTCATGAAGTCGTCGATCTCTCCTCCTTCTGCGGCCGAAATGGAGCTAGCGCGGCGGAGCTTAACATCCGGGCCGCCGCTGGGGGCTGGGAGTATCGTCCCTGTGTGGGTTAGGAACTCCTGGCTCCCATGGCCCCTGAGTAACAGACTCGGGGGAGTCTGTTACCTAACTACAGGGGCCGAAACGAAGGGCGCGCTAGTTCCGACGCGCCCAGAGGGAGGCAGATGGCCGTAAGGCCGAGATGGGGCTGCTTCGGCGGCCAGCGCCGGTGGGGTTGCAGATGAGTGCAAAACGTTCCTGTGACCCCACCCTAAAGGCGTCAGGAAGGAACAACGTGGTGGTTTTAGTCGGTGCGAGTCCGACATAACCCGTCTTTGCCCCCGCGAGGACGGGTATGCGTAGGCATTTCCCCACGGTAAAAAAAAAAAAAAGGCAAACCAGTTGCAAAACACAGCCGTGCACAAGCCGGCCGCTTGAGGTAGTGCAATAAATCGCAACCACGATGACGTCAGCGGTGCGACAAAAGGCTCTATGAGCGGAGGTGCACTCATAAAACGCGATGGCGCAGCGTGACGATTTCACGGAAGCGGACAATGAAGACTGCGTGGCGAGCTCTGGAGACTGCGGCTGGGACCGCTGCTGGAGGCGCTCTGATGATAGCTTTATAAGAGATTGTACATCCTTGTAACTGGCTTGTAAAACAGGAATGGTGTGTGTAGCAACGTAATTTTTTATTTGTTAATTTAAATGTTAAAGGTTTTGTATTTATTGCCATTTTTGTGTCTAAAAAAATCAATTTCTAATTTCTGGAAGTATACTTTGTAATAGTTTTTGTTAAATATAGCCCCAAATTAAACCATAAGGTAAGGCTGTACTGTATGATATCGAAGTGAATTTTTTTTTAAGCTATTCAAGTTTTTTAAAATTTAATAAAATAATTAATAAATATTTTAATAAAAAGAGTTATTTCTGTTACCGGTTTTTTTTCTCTACTGGGAAGTACTAAGGGACTGAGATAGCGAAAATTCCGCTAAAGAATTTACCAAAAAAAAGCGTAGACAAGACAACGCCCTTATTTAATGGTTAACTCCCGGTGAAATTACTTTTAATTATCTCACACTTTGTTAATTAGAGGATTACTTAACATTGCCCTTTACATTACTGAACCCTTTTTAGGTTAAGATAATCTTTTATTACTTTATTAAAATTAATGACGATAAAATAATTACATTTCATGGTTATAGGTATCTAGATCACTGGAACTAAATAGGGCGTTTTAATAAGATGCGTATTTCTGCCCCAAAGACGTACTTGTATGATTAAGTTAACGTTTAGCAATTTTTTTTATCAATATAATCGTTATTACTATTCTATTATCGGACATAAATTGATCCATATAATTTAATATTTACAAATACTGCAGCAAGATTAACTGTGACGTTAACATGAACATAGATATAAATAAACAAAATCATTTGAAATAATACAAAAAAATAACCAGTAACACTAACGGCTTCTTCATTAAATCTATATATATATAAAGAGATTCCCACCAATATATTTACTCATCACGATAACTCTGGAACCATAAGGCGTAGCGACTTGAAATTTGGTAGGAATATTCCTTTCACCGAGTAGAGGTTAGCTAAGAACGGATTTTAAGGATTTCCATCCGCAAGGGGGTTTGGGGGGGTTGCTAGTTAAATATGAAACAGAATTTCAATATTCTGTTCAAAGATTTCTCTTGACAATATCCGTTTTAAAAATCAATTTCAGAAGAGAGCTGTCATGAATAATGTATTAGCTTTTACCCGATAAGTGCTTCTGGTCTCCACTTTTACAAACACTTGGTAAAATGGCATAATTGAAACCCAAATAAGAGAAAATTATTTTAATGTAACATCCAAAATGCCAACATCATTATTATTGTAAGATTAATTATGCCTAGATTACTCTAGTTTCAGACCCTGTCTTAAAGCGAAAGAAAAACATGAAAAAAACTATTCCTATACTAACTAATTCGAAATTGATATATCGCACATTAAAAATAACTGCCTCCGTAGCCTAGTGGTAAGGGCGTGTGGTTTAGAAACCGGAGGTCGTGGGTTCGAATCCTGCGGGGACTCAACAAATTTTCGTTGTTGTTTCCTAGTTCGTTAGGGCAATTTGGGCTGATCACCCAATTTTATGATAAGTAAGATGATCCATGCGTCTGATGGACATGTAAACAGTCGGTCCACCAACCAACCCGCATTGGACGAGCGTGGTGGGATATGGTCAATAAACCCTCTAATGGAGAAGGGGAGGCCTATGTCTAGCAGTGGACTTACACAGGCTGAGGATGATGATGATGATATTAAAAATTAATATGTTACACAATTGTAAACGAAGTCTCGCGGCAACTTGCCGTGGCGGGTTTTTCATGGGATGATTTAGGACAAATATATCTATAATATGCAGTACCTTTCTGTATTTACAGTATAATTGGCTTTACAGGATACTTGGTAAATTGGCTTTATGAACAACTATTCTTTTTCTGACGGACTTTCCAAAAAAAGAAGATAATCAAGTCGCAGCGTATGTTTTTTATATGTTACCTTGTTGCTCTACTACTAGCGATTCGATTTTGATGATTATTTTTTAAATTATAGGTTTTAGCTGCATCTGTTTCCATTTTTTTAAATTATTTTGTGATAAGCAGTTTATTTGATCAAGAAATTAATAATGTGAAATATATTATGCATAATTAATTTAATAAAATCATATTTAGGTACCTCCACGAATAAAAAATAATTTTTCTATTAGTAGAAAAGTTACGCGTAAATATTGACTTACGCGAGATGTAATAGGAAGCAAAGTATTTTCCTTTTTTTCTAAGAAATGCCAACAATATGCCCCGGATAGCATACAGGATATTACATTTCTCATTATTTTACAATTTTCTTGCACGTGTAGCAAATGCTTGAACAATAAAATATAACGTTATTACTGTATAAAATTTCTACAATAATTGAATAACTATAGTTTTTAAAATAAAATATATAATAATCACATACCGCGTGACATAGAATATCATTTCTCGTAACCCAGTAAATACGCTGGCTACGGTGCCCTTCAAACAGGATAACGACAGTGCTTACACGCTTCGGCTTTGCAGTAGATATACGCACCGCGGTGGTACTTCCCCAGATGACCCCCTGTAAAAGCGGGACTAACCACCTCTAATAAGATTGCAATTTTAAAAAACAAAGTTTAATGACAAAACCAATTGGCGCCAAAAATGGATCACTCTTATTGGTCAAACGTCGCGTGGGAATAGAACATGGCCGCGATCCACCAATAAGAACGAGCTATTTTCTGGTGCCATAAGTACTTGATATTACACTTTGAATAAGAAGTATATGATTAAGTTATGGATCTGATAAGTTTAAGCTGTATTATAAATATACATTAGCAACTTACGATACACGAATGATAAAACCTTGTTCGTACCTTCAGAAGAGGAAGAAAGCGAAAATAATGACATTAGATCAGCCATGAGTTACAATGCACTCAAACCAAATCAAGAACTATAAATTTTTTGTCAATGTCAATATCTCGGCTTACTTATCTCTAACAAAGGAGACGTGGATAGAGAAGTCAGGAGACGTATCCTAATGTCCAAATCAGCAATGATAAAACTAACTAGAATATGGAAAGACAGGAACATTTCCTATGAATCGTAGGTTAGGCTAGTTCGGGCCCAGGTATTTTCGATTCCTTTAATGTGCGGAATCCTGGTCAATAAGGGCACGTGAAATAAAGAAAATCGATATTTTCGAGATGTTAGTTTGGCGACTAATGTTGCGTGTACCATTGACAGCTCATAAAACTAATGTGTCTAACTTAGCTCAACTAAATATCGTCACAAGAGTATTCTTAAGTACTTTGGCCATATTGCTTGGATAAATCCAGAAAATCTAGAAAAGCTGATGGTGGTCGGTAGGGTGATGGGAAAGAGCACGCGGACGTGTTCTTATCCGATGGGCGGACCAAGCGTAATCCCTTATCGGCCTATCAATTACGGAACCCTTTCGATCGGCTCTCAAATAATTAAGTGCGATATGTGTAAACTTGTTTTCGCCTTCTTAACTTGTTTCTTTATTATATGAAAAAGAAACTGAAACTTATACAAATAAACATTTCAGGAAAGAATATTAATTACACAAAAACGAATAACTCCAGATTTAATAGTCACGTCTTCTCTCAAACACATTTCTTGCAATCAAATTGGGTTTTCATTCGTACAGTGGTATTTAATAGTTTCTTTTTTAATGGGATTTGGTAATCTTATAATACTTTCGCTAGTTTGTCGATGAATTGATAAACAACTAACTTAGTTGATTTATAATCAACTAACTTTTTAGTTGATTATAAATCAACTTTCGAGATTTTTTGATCCAAAAGTAAAAAGAAAATTAGTTCTACCTTTACACTTTTTAAGTTAAGCTTTTGTTAAGCCATAAATTTTTAATGGTTTTTAATAAGATTTATACACAATGTAGTTAAAAGGCGTACTTATTTTTTAGAAGGTGTAATATTGGCATTTATGTGATAATATAAAATATTGTTGTTTAATCTTTTGGTACTGAAAAGAAATTGTATTAAAACATATGTAGAATTAAAATATGTCACAAGCAAATACTTAATTATGTGACATTTAAATGGAACAGTTTTAATAGTTTTATTCAGAAAATTTTTAGTACAAGCTTCCAAGTCAAGTTTTTAGCATTAAAAATGGTAAGTTTCCTATGAAGTTAAAAATGTGTAATGACGCTAACTTTTGTTTCATCTGTAAAAATTTACAATCATGTGCCCCAAGTAGTTTCACTTCAAAAGGGTAAACCATAATGTAAATAAACCTAACAGTTAATTAAGTTATAGTTTTAAGCATATTATACAAGGTTTGGTACAGCAAAGCTTAAGTTAAATTTTTGCAAGTAAACTCATTGAAGTGAGATTTTTTGAACTTTCCAGCCCGTTACCTCAAAGAAGCGAAGGGCATTAATAAATGGTCCTATTATAGAACTTCATCCTATAGTAGCATTCAATTCACTCCGATGCGACAAAGTTTTTTCCAGTTCATTTGATTTAGGGTCAAGTGAATGAATATGGGGTCGGCTTGCGCTTTCTTCTCGATAATACTTGGTAATTTTGTCTAAAATGAGTGGAAAATATGTTTATTTCGCTTGTATTGCTTTTTTCTGTTACATATACATATAGTCAGAATTCCTTTTTTAAATTGGGTCATCATCATTATCATCAGCTTGTGTCAGTCCACTGCTGGACATAGGCCTCCTCTAATGCACGCCACCGCTTTTTAGGGCTATTCTCATCCAGCCCACACCAGCCACTTTGCGAATATCGTCACTCCATCTTGCCGCAGGGCGTCCTACACTACGTTTGCCAAGCCTCGGCCTCCACTCCAGAATTTTCCGACTCCAGCGGTCGTCAGTTCTGCGGCTTATATGACCGGCCCACTGCCACTTCAGCTTACTAATCCGGTGGGCTATATATAGACTCTGGTTCTTTGACGGATCACATCATTTCTGATGCGGTCCTTCAGAGATAATCCGAGCACAGCCCTCTCCATAGCTCGCTTTTTTTATAAATCCTGCTACTTAGCAATCTGTTTCTTTGAAACAATAATCTAATTTTGTGTCAGATTTTCATCGGATATATGTATTTTTTTTACTGGTCTGTGCATCCATTGATGCCATTACCATTTTGTGATTGCAAATCTAGTTGCTAGTTCGGGTATACTACTTCTCTATAGGCGAGAATATCTTAGACTGCCGACTCCCTGCAGTTTGGAAGCTAACTCATTAATATGCTGTTCAAGTCTGTCTTGGTATTTCTTACTGAAGCATTCAATCTCTCCTTTTACTGTTCGCAGGTTTAGGTCCTGATTCACATATTTTTTGCTATGTAGGATGGAATATTAAACATATTTCTCATTGTCTTACTCTGAAAACGTTCTAATATTTCAATATTGCTGTGGCTGGCAGTACCCCATAGCTGGATGCCGTATGTCCATATTGGTTTTAAAATATTCTTATAGATCGCCATTTTACTGGAACGCGTCAGATAATCCAGTATAGGCTTCGAAGTTTGCAGTCCAACTGTTTTCTCTTGGTCCATATGTGTTTACGCCAGGTGAGACGTCTATCAAGGTGCATACCTAGGTATTTGGCATTATCTGATTGGGGGATATCTGTATTAAATAGTTTCACAGGTGGACAGGTTTTTTTCTTAGCGTGAATGTTACTTGGATCGATTTATCGGTATAGACTTTAATGCCCCACTGTTTTAGCCATCCTTCGATCAGTATAAGATGTAGTTGGAGGCATTGAGATGCGGAATCGTGATTATCATGTATTGAGAGAATGGCGGTTTCATCAGCGTATGTCGCTGTGGTGGTATAAGCATGGGTAGGTATATCTGCGGTAAAAAGTAATTTTGTAAAGTAAACCTCTATGCCACACCTTGTCGAATGCTTGGCTAATGTCCAAAAAAGGCGGCAGCAGTATTGCTTGTTTTCAAAAGTTCTACTAATTTCATCAACTAAACGATAAACGATAGTAGCGTGGCCCGTTCTAAAACCAAACTGGTGAGTCGGTATTAAATTTGGGAGATAATCTTGCATTCTATTCAGCAACAATTTTTCCATAAGTTTTCGAACTAACGGAAGGAGGCTTATAGGTCTATAAGATGCCACATCTTGCGCCTCTTTGCCTGGTTTCAGGATCATAATGACCTGGGCTATTTTCCACTGGCTCGGGTAGAAGGACAGTCTCAAACAGGCATTAAAAATGATCAGAGCGGCCCAAGTTTTGGATTGCGTTCTTAAAGGTGTTATCTGCTTCATGGGGCGTTTGAGGTTCTTGGTTGCCTTCCACAATGAATAATTTGTGTCACTTTTGTGCGTTAGTTGAACAAGTTTTTGATTTTCCCACTTTTTGATAAGCTTTTTTAGTTGCTGTGAAGCCCTAATAAACGTAGTCTTATCTTGCGAATAGTGGTTGTGAAAGCTGGATAGACGTGTTCTTTTACGTAACCTATTTTTTGACGCGGTGTCGACCTGTTTGCAGCTTCAGTGATCAAAAGGTTTAATCCCTCTATTGCTCGTTCGACTTCTTGAGTGGTTTAAATTTCCCTGAAACTATATCACGATATTTTGTCCAATTGGCTTTCTTGTTGTACATTTTTGGTGGTGCTTTGTATAATGTTACCTTATCATTTACATTAAATATAACGACTGAATGATCTGACATGAGATCAAGGTCTAATTCTACTTCTACATTATTTGTTGAGATATTTTTGGTGATTAGTCTGGAACCCCAGAATGAATGTTTAGCATTCCAATCGCCTCCACTTATAAAGCGATGTCCTAGTTTACAAAAAAAGTGTTTGTAATCCTCACTTTTAATCTGGTGTTTAGGGGGAGAGTAAACTGCAGCAACAGTGATATCTGAGCCCTTGTCACTAACATTTACGATAGTTGCTTGAACTATTTCAGTTGAAAAAGGTTCTAGCGGATAGTGTTTTATGTTAGATTTGATAAGTACTGCCGTTCCTCCATGCGCTTTTCCCGTGGGATGATTAGTTGTGTAAATATTATAACCTTTTATTGAAATAAAACTTTTGTCAGTTAGTCTACTCTCTGATATGAGTGCCACATCGATTCTTTTCATGTTTAGGAAAAATTCAAGCTCTAGTTTCCTAGCAACTAGACCATTGGCGTTCCATGTAATTATTTTAAGGTTGGAGTTGTGTTTTCTTTTGACTGCTTAAAATGTGGAGAAACCTATCCATCATGTTGTATAGCATGTTCAGCATCATCTTTTGTATTCGATTGAACATCTTGTCTAAGATATCCCAAAGTTGATCCATTTGTAGGGGTTGACTTGAATTCTTTATGCTTTCTGTTGCATTTTTAGTTACAGTGGCATATGTAGCAGAACTTCTGTAGTTAAATTTTTTTAACTGAGGTCTGATGTCTTCAGTTGCCTGATTGTATTGGTTGTTTTCTTTGGCAGGTTTTGGTTGAATTTTTAGTACATGCTCTTTGTACTGTTTATATTTGATGCACCCTCTATAGCTAGCAGGGTGTTTTTGTTGGCAGTTTGCACATGTAGCTTCTGTATCTTTTGTTTTTAGGCAAGTGGAGATTGGATGATCGTCACCACATTTGACACATGTAAAACGTCGGAAACATTGATTTTTGGAGTGACCAAATCGTTGACATCCTTTACATTGAAGAATTTCTTTTTTTTTTATAAGGTGATTCAAATGATACCTTCATGCGATTCAAATATTTTACATTAATTATTTCTTTGTTGTTTGGTTTTGGCTCCAGATCTACATAGAATAATGGTAGAGGTTCCTTTGAAACTCGGTGCCGTACATTTAATACTTGTCTCACTTCATGTCCGTAGTCACTAAGTTTATTTGAGATGTATTTTCTTATTTATTATTTTTATTTGAGAGGTATTTTCTGAGCTGTGGAGACCTCTGAGTACAACTCTATAAGGTCTTTCGCTTATTAGCATATATGTGTAGTGACTGATGTTATTTGTAATGAATGTTCCTCGTATCAATTTGTATACTACTATGCTTACTGGCATTACTTTTACTATGTGTCCCGATCTGAGCGTGGTCATGTCATAATTTTCGGCAGATGTAATTTTAGTCATTACCTCTCTCAAAGCTTCTATGTTTAGGACTCCTGTGATAAATATTCGTTCTGGTTTTGGTGGCTTTTCCTCTACTTTTTCGTTACTTGTTTCTTCGCTGTCTAGAATTTCAAACTGGTTTTGGGTAAATATTGTATATGCAATGGGATTATACTTTTTCAAAGCTTTTCCTGTTTGAGGTGATTTGGTGTCTACTCTTTTCCTTTTGGCTAGAGGTGTACGATCTTGTTGCCATTCGTTCTTGTCTGCTTCGTTTGCACTAAATAATACTTCAGTAGTGTTTGTGTCATGCGGTATGTTACTGAGCGAGTTGCTACGTGTTTTATTGTACATGCTCTTATGAAAGGTTTGTTGGATCAGAACTGGGTTAGTTTTATATTTTGTATTCTTATTCATATTGTTCCCACGAGTTAAGGCCGATATACTTAAGTCGCAAAAAGGGTGACGCCCATCCCTTTAAGAAGGCTGATACAACGACGTTTGCCAGGTCCGCCGAGGCTGATCACTAAAGACTGATCTCCCACCAGCCCATAATTAATAACCTAATTTAAAAACATGCACCAGAGGAGCCATGTTTTTTTCGTCGACGTAGTTAATTGCTCTTGCTTTGCAACTACTCCTAATGATTATTCACTTTTTTGTGTAACGTCCAATAAATATATCAGTTTTTTAAATATTAAAATGCGTTCTAGTTGTTAAATAACGCGCGCATTTGGCTTTCGCAAAATTGTGTTATGTTTATTTAATGATACACATTGTTTAAGTAATTTTCGTCGATAATTTGCCTGGGGTCTACCAAATTTACTAATTTTGTAGACAATCGAACAATCAGACCGTATTTATCTACTGAACTGAGAAACAACAACACAAAGTTTTCAAGTCTCCGCAGTTTTTCCAAAGAAGTTTCAACTCCCGATCGCCAGTTTGTAAGTGAATCAATCCAGTTCTCAGTTTCCCAGTATCCTATGCTAGATAACTTTAAAGTGGGTTTCGTTGTTTACTAAAATGAGGTACATAATCTCATCTCATCTCATCAGCCTGTTATAGTCCACTGCTGGACATAGGCCTCCCTTAATGCACCCCTATCCATCAGGGGGTTTGGACCGTATCCCACCACGCTGGTCCAATGCGGGTTGGTGGGTGGACCGACTTTTTTACATGCCCATCCGACGCATGGATCATCTTACTTTTCAGACAATTGGGTGATCGGCCCAAATTGCCCTAACCAACTAGGAAACAACAATGAAAATTTGTTGCGTCCCCGCAGGATTTGAACCCACGACCTCCGGTTTCTAAAGCACACGCCCATACCACTAGGCTACGGAGGCAGTTAATCAGAGAGCATAAGCGAACATATAATTCAATAATAACTCAATCGTTTTATTCACAGCATTCAGCGGAGATGACTCAGAATTGTCAGTGGAAAAGCTGTTATATAGGGCTATTACTTTTTATTTGCTTCGCTGCCGGTAATTTTGTAGTTACTATGAATTTTAGCTCGACAATAGTTACGAACATAATACAAAAAAATGGACTACGACATCTTTAAAAATAATAGTTTACCACGGAGTATATTTATTTCAAGACGTCATTTAACCAACTTTGTCTAAGTTATAGTCGGTACACATTCTAATATATTAGTGTGAATCTCAGCCTTCTATGAGGTAAAAGTAAAGAAATAAGATAAATGCTTCAGATCGGGACATCAGAAGCAGTCCTGGCTACAAGAACCATATCAAGAATATTGATATCCTATCCTATTTTTCAATCCAATTATTTTTTTGGGGATTTAATTACATCACAGTCTTAGAAGCAGACGTCTTGATAATGTAGTAAATAGATAAGAGAAACATAATAAGGGCTGCAAAATGAGAAATATACAACATAAACTAAAACATTTATGTACATATATGTAAGCATCAAATAATCAATTCACAAGCAATGTTTTTTGGCTGACCGTAATGCAAATTTGTCACCGACTCAACCGGTTTGTCAATATGTATTATCCATTTTAGATTAATTAGCTATTAAACGAGTACATAGCTACCATTAATAAACCGGAGCAATGCAATAATTGACTTCTGTGTCCTATTTTGGAGTTGTTCATATAAGTATTATTATTATGGAAGCTACCTTTTAAACTAAGGATATTTAATTTTACCTGACTTTACATTCAAAAAGTATGGGTTTGCGCTTTAAAACTATAGGCTCTATTAGATCCACGTGTCGGAAGGGCAGTGAAAAAAGGTCTGTCCGGCGACTAATCTGTCTTGGAATTCGCCGGTTATCCTTACCATTTATGAAACTAAGTGTGTAAAGAAAGAGAAGTACATCTATCTTAGGGCTTACAACTAGGGGCTAATCTACTATATTAATCAGCTTCTGTAACGCAATTAACAATGTAGGCATTATCGTCTAATAATATTAAATAGGGCATCAAGCCATATTCCCACAATTTTAATGAAGAGTATATAGAGTACCTAAATACTGCATTGACTTTTAATGTCTTTATTGATTTCTCGAACACTTTATTCAGGTAAAAATTGTATAGAAAATGAATATTAAAATAACATTTCTCCGAGTGCCAATTACAAAACATAATTTTATATAAACGTTAGAATTATGGAATATTTGTTATTTACTCTCCAAATGGCCCAAGTATCAACTTAACCCTAACATTGTTTACGATTAAGTTTAATTTAGATTAGGTGTGTTGTTATTCGCACCCAACGTGTTTGTCTAATAAATTAAATTGACTCAAAAATTGTGCATTTTGTAATTTTTTTCCAATAACAATTGCGATACTTTAACAAGTCTTCCCTGCGCTTGATATCTCTCCGGTCGTATTGGTCATCCGTCCCATCGAACTGTGAGAGTGAAGTAGTAGTGCACCTGTGTTTAGGCGTATTCTGCAATATCTTCTGTGTAGTTGGCTGATCTCTAATATAGATCAGTCACCATAGATTATTGAATTACCGGTAGGAGGTTCCCATTTTTATAGGGGACCGTCTGGGTAGGTACCATCTCGGTGCCTATATCTACTGCAACGCAAAAATGTGAAAACACCACTGTGTTACGGTTTAAAGGGCACCGTAGCCAGCCTTTTTACTGGGTACGCGAGACTTAACATCCTATGTCCCATGGTAGGCAGCGCGATGGTAATACCACTGGTATTGCCAATGTCTATGGGCGTCGGCGACCACTTTTCATCAGGTGGCCCGACTGTTTGCCTGCCTGCGTAGGCAGTAAAAATAAAAAAGAAAAAAAGATATAATGGGCTTGCAGGTTATTTTAATTCATCATCATCATTAGCCTGTGTTAGTCCACTACTGGACATTGGCCTCCCCTAATGCACGCCTTTTCCATTAGGGGTTCAAGGGCTTCACTGCAGACGCCATATTCAGGGGCCAGTTATATATACTATCCTGTAGTACCAGACATTGCGAAACCTTATAGATCGTGGTACGCTGGTGCTTTACACACAACTTTTTGATTCATCGCGCAAAATAGTATCAAGAAGAGGCCTGACGATCAAATAAATATCAACTTACAACTAATTCTTGTCCGCATGGTGATGTGACAAAAATAAAATGAGGATTAGAGATCGTGTCTTGTAACGTTTATTTTTTCGGTACTAGCTGCTAATTTATATAAAAAAAGCAAACTTTATAAGTTGTCAAATTTCCAGCCCATATGTTTGAAAGCCAATCTTGTATTTAGATGCATTTCTTATTAGCAGGCTGTATTGCTTGCCTGCCGATGGCTTGAGCTGCTGTTTCTTTCTTTCTCTCAAATCAGCAGTGTTTTAATTTACACATAAAATCACCTTTATTATTTATTATTTATGATATTTATGACCTTATCGACCACTAATCCTAGCAAAATAATACCATTGGCATATCAATGTGGCAATTAAGAGTTATAACACATTCAAATTTTAGTAAAAAAATTATAATTAATGACATGAAAATTTATTCTTCAAAACAGCTTTTTATGGACTTTAAATGGAATAAGTATGGGCAATCAGGGTTAAAAGGGCACTCTGGTAGAATTGTTTTGAATTAGCCTTACGCCACTGCGTAAGGCTAATGTCCCACTGGACAAATTAGGGAACTTTATTTTTATGGTTATTAGTCAGTAAAATTTAACTTTCGTATTATACTGCATAACATTTGGAAGGATTGCTAAAAATATGCTAGAACCAATTGCGTGGTGGTAGATCAACATGATGTAAATAATTCAATGGTGATTTTGTTATATTTATTTCTAGCTGTTACCCGCGATTGCGTCCGCGTGGAATAGAGGGAATGTCCGCCGTGTGTAAAATATCACGACCACCATTATCGCAATAAATAATTAATAGCCTATGTCCTTTCTTGAACTCTTTTCTAAGTATGTACCAAATTTCTTTAATATTGTTTCAATGGTTAAGACTGTAAAGACGGAGAGACGTACAGACAGAGAGAGTTACTTTCGCATTCATAATATTGGTATGGAAGTATTGATATATATAGTGCCTGGTAACAAAATATAATGAAGCTTTAATTTACGATTAGCGTGCAAAAATGAATTGTAGTATATAATAATTTTAAGCTTCTGTACGTTTTAAATAAGAATAGATCTCCAACTTGTTTTGAAGTTCTATGTATTTTAAACTATGCAGCTTGAAAGACCAAAATATGTACTTATTGAGGATATAGGTTGAAACACTATGAAAACTTTTAATTAATCATAACTCAGAGTGCTGTGTTTCGGAACAAATAACTTCTCTTATTTTGCAGTCTGTCAGCGTAACTGATTTGAACAGAAGAAGCCGAACAAGGCCGCTGCGGAGTTAGTATTATGCATAAATATTATTCTAGCTTGCCTCTTTGACTTTCCTTCTTCTTGAGGAATAGACAAGAGCGAGATAACAGGAATAGGAACGGCAAGCGCAAAGAGCATTATTTTAAGAAACCGAAAGGACATAAGTATTGATTACGTAAAATGGAAATTACATTTCCTACAGCACATACATACTGTACACATATGTATGTGTTTGTAACTATAAATCTATAGAAATAAATTAAACTGGAGTGTCTGTTTGTAACAATAAATGATTACATTATAATTACTTATATAATCGGCATATGTAGCGAAACAACATTTTAAAATTTTTGTTTGTCCGTCGGTCTGTTTGTTCCGGCTTATTTCCGGAATGGCAGTTCCGATTCCTATGGTCGATATAGAAAAAGTTTTGTAAAATAGGTTAAAATAAACAAGGATTATAGGTTTTCATTTACTACATTTCATTAAAATGATTACACCATAAACGGTATTTTATTTTAGGTAGAATGTAGTTTAACCGCCTCCGTGGTTTATTGGTATTGGCCTTTCTTTATAAACCGGAGGTTGTAAGTTCGAATCCGCGGGAAACAACTTTGTGTTATCGTTGTTTACTGGTTAGTTAGGACAATTTGGGCCAATCACCGATCTTTCACATGGTAAAAATCTTCTCACTATTTTGTTCACTCAAACTTAGTGTAAGTACTAAAAGATTTTCCCTTTGCATTTCAAGAAAATCAATGCATTAAAGTCATTATCATATATCCTTATCACATCATCATAATCAACATCAGCCTGTGTCAATCCACTGCTGGACATAGGCCTCCCCTAATGCACGCAACTGCTTCCGAACTCGAGCTATTCTCATGCAGCCCATACCAGCGACTTAGTGCGTGCAGTATATGTCTTTGTCCAGCAGTGGACTAACACAGGCTGATAATGATGAATAAAGATATTTTTTATATCGTCATCGGCAAGGATATTCTTGAAAAAGTGGGAGAATAAAGATTTAAATAGTGTCTTTTCTTATAAAATAAAGAAGTGAAAGTAATACAGAGCTTTCAAAACGCTTATCACTTACATGCTCTACGCCCAATATGCTTACTTGGTGAGAAATGGCTGAGTTATCCATTACGTGACAGAGATTTTACTTATGCTTGAATCTTAATGTAGCTAAATATAATTTTTCATAGCAATTTTTTTATATATATATGTCGGGTGTATAAAATTTGTACAAGAGCAGTTTTGTGTAAATATTATTATTTTATTATTTTCTTATCCACCAAGAGCATAATACAGCTGACTTTACGATAGATTACGAAGAATAGCATTTAAATACTGTAAGTTTCATGTGACATATTAAAATGTATAGTTATTAGGGGAGGACAAGGATGCAGCTAAAAGTTTACTTGCTTGTTTAAGCTCAGTAGGGTTAATAAATATTTCTATATAATACTATATACTATTATTTGTTATAATCCTATATAACAGTGATGGCGAACCAATGGCACGCGGCACAGTATTTTGGGCACGTAGCTGGGCATTACATGACGTGCGAACGCATTTGTAATTGATTTCCAGTCTAGTTCAATATGGATTCAAAAATTTATTGCAAAAAGGTAGGACTTGGAGTTAATAGAAACAGAAAGGTTGACAAGTAATAATAATATAAGTGAAATTTCTAACAACAATATTTTTGGCAACGTGTTATGCGTGTTTAAAAAAGCTGGCTCATTTTATTTAACAATATTTTTTTCATCAACTTATGCCTGTGAGTCTTTGTTTTCAGAGATGGATAATATCAAAGACTCGATCAGAAACCATTTGAAAGATAAATCAGCATGCATACTGCTAACAGTAACATCTTACAAGCTTAACATATGTTATAGATCGTGTAATCTGCAACAACAGAGGTCACATTAATTTTACTTCAATAACCGTTGCAAAATGTTCCTATTTTTTCGTACTTAATAAAGAGTTATGAGTTGATAGGATTTAGCTTTAATATTTACTCAATAATCACATAATCAAAATAAATTCATGGCACATCTGTAACCTCATCACAGGTTTCTTTAGAAAAATGGCACGTTGGTAGGTTAAGGTTCGCCATCCCTGCTATATAACATAAGCGATTCTTGCCCTTATACAAAGTTTTAAGACTTTATCTTTTATAGCTACATATCACCCCCTACTTTTAATATTTTGGTCACTTTAACGTCGAAAAATAAGTCGTCATTAGTAGTTTTAATACATAAAGCAAATTTATTTGTTTTGCAGTACCATTTTAAAACTTTTAATAGATCGTCAATGCCTAATATTAGCGGAACTTTCTTTATTTTCACTTTGCAAGCACTGTACTTGTGGCTCGAAGTCTTGTCGATAAGACGTGACTGGAATATAGGCTATCCCTGCCGATAATACGGGATACACGTACTGAGTGTAACTTTAACCTTTTTGTGTAAGGATATAAACTGATACTGAAAAATAAAGCCTAATTGCGTAGTGGAAACTTATACAAAATTTTACTTTATTTTTTATTGCCTACGCAGGTAGACGAACAGTCATACCACCTGATGGGACGTGGTCACCGACGCCCATTGACATCAACAATACTGGTATCGTAACGCTGCCTACCGTGAGACATAGGATGTTAAATCTTGTTTAACCTGTAAACACGCTGGCTAACACATCTACTTGTAAAAATAATGACTATAATTCTCTTTTTTAAAAGGGATGCTTGAAATAAGAAATAAAAATAGTGTTAAACTCTTTCTTTTGGTGTGCAAGAATTGGTGATAATTCAGCCTTAGAAAAATTAGAGCTTTATGATATTACTATTATAATTAGGAATTATCAATTCAGATTGCTACGCAGATTGCGATACGGATCACATTACTTTACCAAATTGACGATGAATATTTTTTAACGTCAATAGCTATTTTTATTTTAAGACAAATTTTAACAACATAATTAATATTTATGTAGTTAACATTATTAACGTGTAATGCGCAATCAATGGACTTTATTTGTACGTCTGAAACATTTATTCAAGTTAAATATTTATAATGCACAACATTTCAATCTGTATTGGACAAATCAATCTGTTTGATTCTAATTTAGCTTTCAATATTGACAGCATAATAGGTAAAATAAGGTCTATAGATTTTCTACCAATAATAAATAATAATTAACTAGCAAATATGATTATTTATATAAATGTGAATCTATTAACGTTTAAAGTAGTGATCAATTGAAGGTTTGGTTATAGTTTTTTGTTTTGTCAATCGCAAATTTTTCTCAGTCTTCTATTCCATTTCTTACCAATTATCAATAGGAGAACAATAAATCCCAACTGGTAGCGTTCGTTCAAAATCTTCTTTTTATACATTCTCCCAAGTAAAAAGTAGGTTAGCTCCTAATCTAATATCAATATCATAATAATGGGTTTAAGGCAGTGTATCTGGCATCTTAAAATAATTTTGACAACAACCATGTTCTTTGGATCATTCAGGAAATTGTGTGATCATCCCATATTGCTTAAATGAAAACCCCGTAGGATCTGAACTTTTATACTCCGGTTTATAAAACAACTAGCTACAGAATCGTAAGGTTGACAAATTCTTGGTAGTAAAACAAAAACCTGAGGTGCAACTTGATAAAAGGTTGTAACGTTTAATTTTACAATATGCTTTGAGACAATATCAGCTGCCAATGATATTAAATGGATTAAAAACAATTTCAAAACCATAATAAAATATCGTTTCAATGTAATGGCGAAATGTTACCCAGAACCTACTAAAACAAGCAGTTTGATCTCAAAGGTGTGAGAAGCTTAGAGTTCTCAAAGCGCCTCTTAAAGTTTTAAAACAACCAAAACTGACACAGCCCCGAGAGACTTACGATGGTGTCTTGTTAGTTTCACGTTTCAAACTTTAGGCTACTTTTGAATTTGGAGATTATGTTAATTTCACTTGTTCCGTATCAAGTATTACGTTATCGTATATTATCGGTTAAACGCCTCAAGATGAACGTAAGATGAAAGTCATTTCCACTGCTCTTATCATGTCCATCATCATCATCACCCTGTGATAGTCCACACAGTCGCTGGACATAGGCCTCCCCTAATACACCCCTATCCATTACAGGGTTTTGGACCGTCTCCCACCGCGCTGTCATCATGTCTATAACATTGGTTATTAGAAGTGCTGCGATCGAAGTTACTTTCAACAAATATGTTTAACTATAGTCTGCCCTAGACTTATAATAAACGCTAACATACCTATAACATTATACATAACATACATAATGACAAAAACTAATGGCGCCAACGTTTTCTTTTTGGTAAATCCCGGCCATTTTCTTTACCCCTTTTCTTCTTTTTGTTTATGTAAATTTTAGTTGTCCGGTAAAGTAAGCTGCGAACTTCGACACCGAGGTCAATTGAAGTTCCCATCAACGTTGGATCATTAGGGAAGCTTTGACGTATTTTTGATCTTATACTCCCCAATATCTGAAGACTAAGGTAATCAACCAGTTTGTTTTGCCAAAATGTAATGATGGCACTGAGACGTGGCCCTTTACTGCTAAATAAGCGGGCTCCTTATTATTGAACGATCTTCGGAGGGAAGTGACCTATGCTTGGTATTTCTCACCGTAGTCAAGTAGGTAATTGCAAGAAACCACAGCAGAAAATTTGTAACTGAAGCAGCACGCAGAGGTTGCAAGCTGAAAAGGCAATAAATCAGCCACATAGCTCGTAAAACCGATAACCAGGGTTGAAAGGTTCTCAAACAGAATTCTTATACTGGTCGTCGAAGTGTCAAGCAACACCCCTTGAGTTGAAGTGTCGACCTATGCATAAGTGCGGGACTCTTGCCGACTTAAGGGATGGGGCGAGGCGTATGATCGGCTGTAGGCCTTAACAGGATGATATTATAAAATGATATAGGGTTTTCAATTTCTAACTCAAGCTAAACACTATAAGAGAATTTTAGAAAATTTACGTCGATAAATGCCTCTAAGACTTGTCAAAAAACATCTTTTATTTAATTTGGAATTGGAAAGAAAGTAAATATCATCTTGTGTAATATAAAAAGAAACTGAAACGAGCTCGTGCTTAACGGACAAGAAATAAAATTGTTTCTTTTTAACGCGACTTATATTTACTTGTTTACAAAATGTATTTGTTCTGTGAAACCGGCGTAGCGTCTGTCGAATTGATACGAATAAGGATTTGTGTAAACTGAGAACGCGAAGTATAAGAAATATAAACCGACACCAGTATTCCCTCGCCTTTAAGATTACGTTTGTTTACGGGTATTATGTTGACTTTCACCCTTAGCTTTGCAGTACCATTACTTTTTTGTTTACGTTTCTTTTCGCTCCAAATACCGGTCCAATTATAATAATGTAAAATAGTCACTATTCTTGTACTCATATCTTTTATGAGATTGATATTGAATATAAATCTAAATCATATACATATATTTACCCTTATATTGGTTTCACTAATTCTTTAAATTAATTTATAACTAACTGTTGCACGCGGTTTTGTCCACTTGGTATTATATATAAAATTTGTTACTTTTTGTAGAAAAAACGTAGCCTAAATTATTCTCAGTTAAATGGTCTCTCTTTCAGTGAAAGTCCCGGGCAAAACGATTCAGCCATTGTAGAGATTAGCCGGAAAAAAGAAATTTAAAAAATGTAATTGCGTTGCTTTTAAGTTATATACCATAATGTAATAATTTAAAAACTGTTATTTTGTTGTTACAAACGGAAACTCCAATTTTATTTATTTATATGGACTATAAAAATCTGTTGATTCCATTAAAAATAAAAACGACTATAAAGGAAACGATAAATATGGCTTAAAATGTAAGTAAAGTCTCTAGATTTAGACACCATTCATCATTAGCATGTAACAGTCCACTGCTAAACATAGGCCTTCCCTAAAACGCCCTATTCATTAGGGGGTTTTGGATCGTATCCCACCACGCTAGTCCAATGCTGGTTGGTGGGTGGACCGACTTTTTACATGCCCATCCGACGCATGGATCATCTAACTTTTCAGACAATTGGGTGATCGGGCCAAGTTGCCCTAACCAACTAGAAAACAACAATGAAAATTTATCGAGTCCCCGCAGGATTCGAAACCACGACCTCCGGTTTATAAAGGTGTGCCCATACCGCTAGGCTACGGAGGCAGTTTAGACGCCATTTTAGTTGTTAAATTACAAAATAACTAAATATAAAATTTTATCAAAAAACAAACCGACTTTAAATCGATTGGCGAGATATTGATCTATTAATTGTCCATTTGTTGAGCACATAATTAATGTAAATGTTCAGACTTATTCAACTTTTTCATTACATTTTTTGGATGCCACTATCAG
This sequence comes from Lamproptera curius, assembly GCA_029286875.1. NCBI lineage: Eukaryota > Metazoa > Arthropoda > Insecta > Lepidoptera > Papilionidae > Lamproptera > Lamproptera curius. Next base: position 319,217 of record JAGSMT010000207.1, on the reverse strand, counting down.
AACTGGACCTATGATATGCTATGGTACGAAACGGGAAGCTCCAGCTTTCGAATAACAAAAAAACATCAAAATCGGTTCACCCAGGGGAAAGTTGAGGTAACAAACATTAAAAAAATACAGACGAATTGAGAACCTCCTCCTTTTTTTGAAGTCGGTTAAAAAACATTCGTGTAATAAAAGAGGACAAGAAGGTTAATTATTACATATAGTTAGTATTACATATAAATATTTAACCTTTTTATTTCAAAAATTGTCTCTGTAGCCTAATGCCCAATACCTATATTCCAATAGTAATTATATTCCATGGGATCTAGAGCTTTTGTAACGGAGGTAATCGGTCCGAATCCTGCAGGAACTCAAAAACTTTACAATGTTGTTTCCTAGTTGAGGACCTCATATACCTGTAAACTAAGATAATCCGAACTCTGTTAGATGAAGTTTACCGAAGATAAGAGTCAGGATGCGAGCGGTGTCCAGAAGAACCGTTTTTGCATTTGAGCTAGAAGCGGTCTTATTATTAATTTATAAAATAGTTTTCTGCATTATGTTATATTCTGCGTAATTGGCTCATCTCTAATTTAGATCAACTAGTGTAGAGGTAATCAAATCGAGAAATTTTGCTCTTATGTTATGCGTGAAAGCGTATTATCGTTTCTTTTGGAATAAATTACGAATATAAAAAATAGATGACATAAGTCCCTTTTTACAAGGGACCGTCGGGGACACTGCGGTGCCTATTTCTTTCGCAAATCACTAGTTTGTAAACACGACTGTCTGCCAGTCCAGTTCGCCTTCGTGTGCAATAAAACAAAAGCTTTTATCTTGCGTAGCTATCCACCTTATTGAATATTCTGGCCCGATAAATGTGGCATAAAGTGTCTGCTTCAGGGTACCGCTATTTCGACTCCGTCCCCTGACACCTCGGGATTTTCACTTGAAATGCTCTGTCATGACATCAGACTTCGGCCCAACATAAATATTGAGTTTCACAAGCCATACACTTTATCGAGAGAAACATTATTAATTTATTACAACAATCTATAATGAATTACTCTAAAAACGGAATGTGTAAAGTGTGCTGTTTATTTTGATGAAAGCATGTTTTTATTAACTTTACAAAATATTTAAAACATTTAATCAAATTGTTCTAAAAGAACGTGCGTAATCGCAGTTGGAAGTAATTTTAAAAGTTTCCATATTGTCGCAGCGTCAAAATCTACTTTTGGTAATGAATTTGGATCATTTGGTCGAGCCTTATAATATGACTAGGTATCGTATGTTTTGTAATAAGCTGGTTTGTAAAACGAGTCCTGGTCCTGTGAATGTTGACGTTTTATTATAAGTCGATTTACTGCCTCCGTAGCCTGGTGTGGGCTAGCCTTTGAAACCGGAGGTCGTGGCCTCGAATCCTGTAAAGACTCATCAGCTTTTGAATGTTTGTTTCCTAGTCGGTTAGGGCAATGCGGGCTGAACATCATATCGCCTGTGAAGTAAGATGATTCATGCGTCGGATGGACATGTATAAAGACGGTCCTGCGCCTTGTCTCTCTCCGGTCGTGTTGGTCTTCCGTCCCACCGAAATGTAAGAGTATCAAAGAATTAGGAGTGCACTTGTGTTGGCACAAACAATTGTGCGCAATAATATTTTTGGTTTGCTGTTGGCTGATCTCTAACATAGATCGGCCACCACAGTCGAAATCGGCTAGGAGAATATTATTAGCCGATCATGCTTATTAACTTAAAACCACTGAAACGAGCAGTTTCTGATAAACTTATCATTATTAAATTATAAAGAATACCGGGACCCAAAAAGTTTACAATTAACTCTTTTGCGGTTACCTTCAATATTTTTCTGATTTATCTGTTGCTCCGTGGGATAAACCAATTACAACTTTTACCGTATGTGGGGGTGGCATTTGCCACAGGCACGTGTACCCACGGAGTAGCTTGAAGCACCAAGAGCCCCCAGGAGAGCCTCGGCGTGGGCTGTCACTTTGTAGTTTCCGGTTAGCATGTTGAATTGAGGGTTGCCCAGGTGCCTCCGTGGCCTAGCGGTATTGGCCCTAGCTTTATAAGCCGGAAGTCGTGGGTTGAATCCCCCGGGAAAAATCTTTATGTTATCTTTGTTTTCAGGTTGGTTGTCTATTTGGGCCAATCACAAAAGAAATGTAAGACAATCCATGAGTCGGACGAGTATGTAGAAAATCGGTCCATCCACCAACCCAAGGTAGTGTCAAGATTGCGACAGCAAACGCACGCGGAGGATTCGGTGGTTTCGATAATATTTATGTTTTCATTCACTGTTTATTTTCATATAGCATATATGATTTATTAACGGATTTTAATCGCAATTAAAGTGCTAAGGCTTTCTTTAATTCGAAATCAAAGAAAGACGGTTTTGTGTTGGTGTTTTTAGTTAGTTAAAAGATCGTTGAATCTTTAGATGATATTCTCGACTTGGTAGAAAGAAGCAAAACTCCGGTTTTCATTGTATGTTGAAACGTGAGTGCGAATGTGTGTTATAAGGTTGTCCTAAATATATATAGTATTTCGGTTGCACAATTAGTGTATCTGCCGCAGAAAAACTTGCGCTGCTGTATTTAAAGTCGCGAGTGACAGCTAGTATAATTTTATTCTTGTTGTTTTGTTAAAAGAAAACCACATTGGCGCGTTCAGTTGTTTAATTAATACTATTTACATGTACACGGGTAAATGCTTTGTGCTTTGTCTCAGTCATCCTCGTGAGGGGTGAACAGTTTGGCTACTTCAAACAGGTCCTCGAACTCACCTTGTTTCAGAACCTAAAAATGAGGAAATATAATGCATAAGAAATAATCAAAATTAGATTTATCTAATTAGGTGAGTTATAGTCTATTTTCTATGTCATAACATAGAAAAGAGATCTTATACCTTTTTTTCTGATTCGAAATCTGAAATACATTATTCATAATACACGAGAACACATTGTAAGTTCTTCGTACATATTTTAGTTTAGTGATTCAAATTAAACTATTGACAAACTCATACTTCTACTATCTTTAAAGAATTGATAAATTCAGAGGTGGGCGATCTTTTGCATAACATGGCGTCAATCCTTGTTCTGGTCAACGATCATATTATCCTGCAAGAAGAATCAGGATACCGACCTGTCGTGCGATGTGCATCCGGCTGAACAAATTCCAAAGCAGGACGCCCACGACCCGTTTCTCACGTAAGTAGAACACCACGCCTCGGTCGTAGCTCCGCGTGCAGGGGTCGGGCTTCGACTCCAGCTGAGTCGCCGTAGCCTGAGCCACTACGGCCTGAGCGCCCGGGGACTGAGCGGCTGAGGCCTGAGCTTCCAAAGACTGAGTCGCTAAGGTCTGAGTCGGGGACTGGGCGGCCACCGTTTGAGGTAGCTCAGTGTCTTCGGACCGAGCAATCTGCGGCGACTTAGAACTCTGGACTTCTTTCACCGCGTCCGTGGAGAAGACCCCTACGGTCGGTAGCCGAGAGTCAATTATTCCAATGGCCTGAAAAGGGTGATCGGATTCGGTCAATTGAAACGCGCGTGATGATGAAAGCTATCTGAAAGCCATCGAGAGAGAGCCCACCTCCATGCCCAGCTCTGGCCCCACGTCGGTCCACAGCATGGGCCGGTGCGCGTAGGGCGCAGGCGCCTCCGCGGCCGCCATGTGCGCGGCGGCCAGGCGCCCCGACGCCACGGCGTGGTCGTGGCGCGCCTCGCGCCGCCTGCCCAGCGCCGGCGAGTGGAAGCACGCCACGTCGCCCGCCGCCCACACGTCCGAGCGCGCCTGATCATCATCATCATATCATCGACCCGTGATAGTCTGCTGCGAGTCATAGGCCTCCCCTAATACACCCCTTTACATCACGCTGGTCCAATGCGGGTCGGTGGGCGGACCGACTGTTTACATGCCCAACCGGCGCATAGATCGTCTTACTTTTCAGATGATTGGATGATCGTCCCGAGTTGCCCTAACCAACTAGGAAACGACGATGAAAATTTATCGAGTCCCCGCAGGATTCGAACCCACGACCTCCGGTTTATAAAGGTTTGCCCATACCACTAGACTACGGAGGCAGTTTAGACGCCATTTTAGTTGTTAAATTACAAAAGAACTCGGTATAAACACTGAAAACAATTATCGTGTTGCTTTTGCAGGTACCGTCAGGTCTACGACAACTCGAACCTTTACCCCTTAAAGTATCTCCTCTTCAGATGTGTTAAAGCATCAAGACCCTTCTTATCAACATCATACCAAGGCAAACATCACAGCACCTCCTTTTAAGCCTTTATCTGAACGACGAACACCGATATGATAACTGTTCAAAGGATTCAGAAGTCCAGGGAGTATAGAGAGAAGGTTGTACACTTTCAAAGTAGATTAGTTTGTCTCCATTTTATATGATATAAAAGTGGTCTTATCAATCCTTAACCTTACACAACAATCTGTCCGTATTAACATAATAAAGTAGGAAAGTTAATCAATCCCAATCAACAAGAAAGCCAAAACCTTAACTAAGTATATAGTAAAATACCTGCATCTCAGCATTGACCACGATGCCCCCCAGCTCCGGATGCACCTCCAACCCGGCGCCCTCCGCCAGCTCCGTGTTGGGCACGCTGCCCCCGCAGTCCACCACCAAGCCCACCTCCAGGCTCTGCCCGTCCCCTCGCTCCAGCCTCACCAGCTCTCCGCTCATGCTGCTTCCGGTCACCTCGGCTATCGTTCATACCATCATATTATTATTGAACATTAGGTTAAAGATCTTATTTTTTTATTGTTTTATAATTGTTTGTACAAATTCAACACGATAGGAGTTGACTTTGTAGAAATAATTAACTGACTTCGTAGAAAGAAAGACTTCAATCATTTGTGTTTTTTAGATATATAATTTGGTAAATTAGCAATGTTAACACTATAAAATAAAAACATTTCATAAGAATTAAAAGATTAGCTTAATTTCCAGATCATCATCATCAACCTGTGCCAGTCCGCTGCTGGACATAGGCCTCCCCTAGTTTCCATTTAGGGGTTTTGGTCTGTATCCCACCATGCAGCTCTAATGCGGGTTAGCAAGTGGACTGAGTTTTTTTTATACATGCCCATCTGACGCAAGGATCATCTTACTTTTTAGACAATTGGGTGATAGACCCGAATCGCCCTATCCAACTAAAAAAACAACAATGAAAATTTGTTGTATCCCCGCTAGATCCGAACCCATGACCTCAGGTTTCTAAAACACCCTTACTACTAGGCTACGAAGGCAATTAACCATATCAGAGAAACATAAAGTTAAATATAAAGATGAACAGCTGATACATAAATAAAAAGAAACCTCACTGTCAGGTAGGACTTCCACACCCAGGCCTTGCATCCGCCTCGCTAGGTCCGCCGCCAAATACTCTGGTAACTGGTCCGCCAAAGGAGCCTTCTCCTTGAACACTTGCACTACGCCTCGGCCACTCTCACGCACTACAATCAAAAATTTTCTCGTGATAATACAAATTTTATAATAAAAACATCAAATTAGGATATATTTTTCATAGTCTATTCAATTTTAAAAGTGCTTTTGAATACATTGAGTAAACAAGTTGTATGAGACCAAATATACAACTAAATTAGGACTGAATATTGGTGTATTACACGAAGTCTATACCAGTCACCAAATTGAAAATTTTATGCTACAGGTTTGATTATGTACACCATTTCTGCCTTCTCTTTGGCTCAAGTCTGAACATAATTAAGATACAGACTATTTTTATACTTTACTTTAAGAGTGAACAATTTTAAAGCAAACATGTGAACATAAGCAATTATTAAAAGTTTATATAGTTTTTTATTTAAAATCTCTTTCACCAAGCCACTATCTCAAGTTATCATGGAGTCATCTTCTAATCCATCCAGATTTACCTGAATAACAGTTTTAATGCAGAGCGACTGGCAACTGACCTTCACAACCCAAAGGGTGAACTGCATTCTAAGGATGAATTTGTTGTCAGTAAAATTGACACTGACTACTAATAAAGACTGCTAAAAATGGTTTTAACAGGCGGGACAATCATTTTACATGCCCATCCAACTCATGGATTACTTTTCAGACAACTCGGGTAATTGGCCCATATTGTCCTATCCTACCAGAAAACACTTTTAACAATTATATTAGACAATTACTAAATATTTTTCTTTAAAATACACTGACTATATATAAATTGGTACCAACATGTATGTGCCAATGAAGTAGCCAGCTCACAGGCGGTGGCCCCTCCACCGATGACCGCCAACTGCCCCCGAGGCACCTCCTCCAACAACCTTGCCAATCGAGCCACATCCTTCACACTGCGGATGCTGACCACCCTTCCCCCTGCCCTGGCCCCCCGCAACGCCTCCGATTGCTTTGCACGAGCACCTGTAACATCCGGCTTGAAGGACGTCTGATCTTAAGCATGAACCTTTGTCATATTTAGAAGGAGTCCGGTTAAAAATAATCCGATGTGGAATCATGTTAAGTATGTTGTTGCATTTTATGCAAATATTAATTTTTCTTTTACATTAATTTATTAGGATATATGAATCGTTTAGTTTAGAATACATTGACGAACTTCTGTATAGTGAACTAGTGGTATATCTAGCAAGTAATGAAGAATATCACAATAATTTGTGGATTGGGATCAATCAATGATAGATGCAATAAATTCAATGAATTCGAAAATGTTAACCAAACGCATATAGTTTTATGAGCATTAATGGATTGTTCTACAGATTTGTTATTTGTTTATTCCCTGAGCAAAATATGTCCGAAAAACGATCGTTGTGGGATTCCATTCACCATTATCCCATTCACACCTTGAATACTTATTAAATGTTTCCAGTGTTACCTAGGTACCTAAGTGATTGATGTTTTTTGGCAATTGTACATGCTTTGTATATTAAATATCTCTCTCAACTCTTTGGTGAATTATAACGGGAACCTAAACACTTCACTTATCAAATCATAAGGTGACAACTCAGCTATAAACTTACCAGTTGCTATGAGACACTTTTTATAAGTAACCGTTGCCGTCGTATCGGCCACTCCAAGCGCTGTGAGCTTGGCCTCATGCTTTTCCAGGTCCAGAGAGGTTGCCCTCCAGCCGCGTGCCACACTCGCACCGACGCCACCTTCTCGAAGCTTCTCTGGAGGAGTGTAAAAGGTTGTGGGCTCATAGGCCAACCTAGAACGAGAACAGACTGTTTCTTACGGGCATTGTGAGATAAAGCTTAAAAAGACTTAAACTTAAACTGAATCTTAATTTTATGCCCAAGGTACTGCAAATTGAGGTGTTGTTCTTTTGTGAAAATCAAAAAAGTTTACCCTGTGGCTGGATAAATACTTTGACTAACAACTCAGTCAGTCCGTGACCATGGATCCGCGATCATGGATGAATTAAATGCAATAAACAAAATCCTAGTCTTTTACTCAATCATGTGTAATAGTGCAAGAAAAATTCTTGTTAGCTGTTTTGTATCCACTGATGTGCAAAGGTCTTGGCGGAAGTTTTTCATAAATTATGAACATAATTTATTATTTAATGCCAAGTTACTCCAAAAATAAAGAAGGAAATATTTGCATGTTACCGATATGTATGAGCATTTATCCATACCTCCTCTTTTTTCCGTTCCACTGCTGAAATATCAATGTGTCTGGGTCTGCAGCTCGTTTTGCCAAGTCCGGCTCCCTCCACAACTCCTTGCTTAATGGTGGTCTCATATAAGGTAATGCTGTCTCCTCACCCACAAGGAGGACACTGGACTCTGGTTTGACACTTCGTAGAGTTCTCAATGCAGCAAAGGCAGCCGTTCCAGCCCCTATTACTAAGTAATCTACCATCTGTGGTAAAGCTTCTGCCGTACTTGGTATTGGTGGACCTTCTACTTCTTTCTGTTGGGGTTTGGCTGCAACATACTCCTTTATAAGGTATGTGTGATATTATAAAGCTATTAAATAAACATTTAATCATGAGACAAAAGCTAAGATACTATGATAATGTGTAGACATTCTGCCACTCAGTGTCTATAATTTTAGGCCATATATATGAAAATGTGCTATTTAAAACTGACTACAAAAACTCTGTTAAACAATGGACAACACCACAACCTAGTATACCAAAGGGCATGGGTTCAAATCCTATAAGAAATTTACAAGACTGTATTGTTTTCTCATTCATTAGGGCAATAAGAACTAATCAGCAGACTACCAAGAAAGTAAGAAGAATCGTTTTCCATTATTTACCCCATTTATTCACTTTCATAGTATGGAAAATAGAGTCTACACAACTTGATAGAGGACCTGACACAGCACCTTTTTTTTACATACTAATCTTGGCATGTTATCAAGTATGATATTTCATGTATAACAATTAGAAAACTTAGCAAATTTAATAATAATAGCATACTAACTTTCTATTAGAGGTATTTGGTCTTCAACATTGTTGTTTAGTTTTCTTAGAAAATACACCTGAAAATAATAAATGATATGTTGGCAATTAACAAATAAATAAAGCAAATAAATTAAAGAATTATATATAGTATTAATCATAATGTCACATTCAAAAAAGTAAATACAAAATAATTTGTTTGTATGTAATCAAAATTAATTCTCATTATGATGTCAATTTTATGGGTGGATTTTATATTTCTAAATTATTTTTTTCAATGCATGTAAAAGTATTAGGTAAGGTTGGTTTTTTTAAGGCAATCTTTGCTTCATGCTTCTTAAAAATAAATTAATAAGCGGTACCCCTCCAACTGAGGCGGTGAGAACGACAGCGGTTGCCGCGAGCCAGCCCCGACGAGGACCAGGTGGCTCCGAGGGTGGTGGTGGAGGAGGTACATTTACTGGGTCTTCCTTCAATTCGTTCAATGAACTCTGCCTTGATGCTGCTTCCGCCAATACTGTCTGTTTTAAGAGTTATGGATTAGTTTCATATAGGCAAATACAAAATTATTTAAACTATGTTCTAATGGTATTACCGTCCTATATTTTTTGAGTTTCCTTGGACGCTTGCATAGAAATTAGGTGGATTATTAAAAAGTACACTAAATTAAATTGTATTAATATAACATGATTCATTCAGAAAGGCATAATAAACTTACCTGGTTTGAAGATATTCCTGCATATGCTGTGGTGCCTGAAATTATTAAGATTATATTTTATTACATACTTTCTATCTAGTTAAAATTAAACTTTATATTAAGGAAAACTAGTAAAATAAAAGAATTAAATTTATTTTGGCATTGTATCCCATGTTCTTAATATTTTTATGAGCGAGCCAGTTATTTAATTGTGAAATTAAATGTTTTCTAGGAAATAAAAATGTGACAAAAGCAATTGATGATTAATGTTTCTATTTGACACATACAAAATCTTTAAGATGACAGATGGTAGAGAAATAATAAAAATTATGTTGAATTTGTGATTAAATTTGAATATTACAACTCTTTTTTAGTTAAATCCTTGTTATGTATGTATGATACATAAAAGTGTGCAAAATTATGAATTAAAACTAATCTCTCCATATTTAAGGCAACTTAAAAAATCAGTACTAGACCATTACAAAAGTAAATTTACAAAATTAATTTAATTGTATTATTATTTTACTTTGAAGTTTAAACCAATTTTCACTACTAAACATTATTAATTAAAATTATTAATAAATTCCAAGGAAAAAGGACTTTGTTAATAATAAATGAATGGTTATATGGTAGAGTGGCTATAAAATATATTGAATAATAGTTTTTATTATTAAGTTAATTAAGTCTGATAAATAACACAATGTTACAAATTTTATTGGGTATAATTACTTTACAATTATCTAAGCAACAATTTAATCATGTGACTAGGATCAGGGTTTGAAACGATGGGTATTATTTTAAATAATTATTAAGTAATTAACTGTGATACAATAATAATTTTATCGTGTATTGAAAAATTTTACACTTTAATATAATTTGAAAAATATATATATTGAAAATACTTAATACCTTAAGACTTAATAATACTTAAGAGAAAACTATAATAATATTAAGTATCTAAAGATATTGTCTAGTTGAGAATTAAGGTAATGATTATTATGTATAGTAATATACATAGATGGTAATATATTGAAAATTTTGGCTGTTGCATAATTGTTTTTTACTTAATAAACTTATATTATTTAAACCAAAACTAAAAGAATCCGTTTTGAAATTTTTCTGACACACAACAACTTCTAAATAAACTTGCAATAGTCCTGAGTAAATATGTGCATTCTAGACATATATTTTTTGCCATTTGCCTTCATAAAAAAGCTGTTAAGTTTTATAATTTATATAACCAGATGCAAATCAAATATTAACTGTAGATTTTCTTTCAATAAAAGTAACCATTGCATGATTATTGAATACTAAATAGACAATATCAACACCACAATCAGTTTCTAGCCTTTAATCGACAGTGAAAAATTAAGTATAAAATAAAATATATATATTATTTAGTTTATTTAATCTCTGGAGAAACTGTTAATTAACCACATGATAAATACATAGTGTTAATGTGCTTAAAATAAATGATATAGTATAGAAGCATGCTTAATAAAGGCAATTAAAATTTATTTATTCAACAGAAGATTAAATAATATTATATAGACATGACAATTTGAAGATAAGAATAGCAACCACTATGGAATAGTCTTATGTCCTTTGGCGTATTTTTAAAACCTTATTTTACTAATCATATCAAATTCTTGTAATACTTACGAAATAATTTGAAAACATCACGTCTGACTATAGCTTGACTCTCAATATAAATACTTGAAATTGCCCTTAACATATTTGCTATGTTCACAATGAAAACATTAAATTACCCGAATTCACCCGTTTACTTGTTACATAAATTTTTCGCTGATATAGTTTATACGTATCCCATCATATTTAATAAACTTAAAGAGATTAAAAATATCATTCTTACACCTTACAGGTTAGGTCGAAATTCTGTCGTATTGATTACTGATTATCAGTATTGCAAACTTTTTCTTTCCATAAGCGAAAAAAGATATTATGAACAATAGTAAGTCAAATGAATAAAGAAAATAGCCTGACAAAAATGATAAAGACTAAGCGGAAAATATTAAATTCTTTATAAATATTAATTTTCTTGTCACGTTATTCACGCTTCAGGTCTTCAGTACATATTATTAAGGGCTTACGCTTCTGAAAACTATTTGCTGTTGTGTCTTTTTCCCAAAGTGAGTCGATCACCTTATTATCTATATAGTTAGATTCTAATTAGTGTCGATGCTACGTTTGCCTCTGTCCGATCGTATCGATTATCCGCCGCACCTGACTATTAGAGTAAAGTAAGAGTTCCGGCTTACACTCTTGCACTGTGTAATTTCCTACACAGGTGGCTCCGTTTTAATGTTATTAGCTATGGACTATCAGCGATTTGCATATGGACTAGGTTGATCAGTAAACTGCTTGATCGTTTGCAGTGTAAGACACTTGTGTCCTCAATAAATTTAGGCGTTATTAAAGTATAGCATATTCTTTCTAAACAATTTCCTGATCTGATTTCGGCTGGATCAAGGTATATATAATTCTGCTCATATATAATGGAAATTGGTGGATGCAAGTGGCGCAGGATCGTACTTCTTGGCGGCTCATGGGGGAGACCTATGTCCATCTGTGGACTTTGTTAAACTGATATCACGATAATCACTTCTTTAAACAGAATCTTAAATTCTTACAATAGGTTTGAGTTAAAATGGCTAGAAATCATTTAAATTCATAATTGTTGATAGTCCATCCTGTGGTTGTGGCGCTGAAGTCTGTGACTTTAATCACATTTTCATTTCTTGCCCTTTAAAAGAAAAGTAGAAAATGTGGCAACATACAGGTTTCAAATAAGTCTCAGTGACGGCGATTTGTCAATTTCGTCATATGTGATTGTCATTGTCATTTGTAGGAACACCGTTTTTATTTGTCACACTAAATGTCGATAATTATCTCTTCATATCGTTAGAATAACATCTGGACTAGCCCTCAACACATTTGCCCGACGATTTAATACCAAAATCAGCTATAATTATCTTTTACAACGTGAAATATATCGTATATCAAAATTCCTCCTGCCTCAGTACCGGACGGGACATCTCTCCGAGCTGCTAGTTGGTAAGTCTTAATAGACGCGTCAGGAAACGCAGTACACTCTACTGGTGTTTATTTGTTCTATATTCATTGAATTTTCGATAAAAATGTGTATTTAGTGCATGTGCGTAGCTGTTGTAATTACTTATGCGTCGATCAAATGTCGGCTGTGATGGGTTATTTCTTTGCAAGGCTAAGAGTTGTTATAACGATGATGATGTATTTTATGCATAATATCTAGAAATGTTCTTATTAGTTACCTATTTAATGCAATTCTAGTGTAGTTCTTTGTCGTTTTTCTTTTAGTACTCTATTAATTATTTGGCTTTTAAAACGATTTGTGAAAAGTTAATGTCTTGGTAAATACAGTTGTCTGTGGGATTTTAGAATTATTTGACTAATATATATATAGATTATGAGTATCAAACTTGTTTCCTTTCCTCTAAATTAAAAGCCACTAAGGGAATATCTTTACCTGAATCACAAAGGGGGTTAGATATTAAACTTATTTGGTTGAAAATTTACATCATATATATTTTGCTACCATTTTTGGTTTAGGTATGTTTGACCCTAAAATAGTTATAGTAGATAAAATAAGTTTACTACATTTGGTAATAAATGATAAAACCTCATTATGGTCTGACCTCTCCAATGTTTGATTTGGGCCCTCAGTTGTCCCCAATGTGAATTGTAAGTATAGCTAGTAGCCTATAACAGCTAATTCACTTTGTGGATTTAATCCATTTGGAGAACATTTTTGAGCATTAATTGATTCTTTATGGTCCATGGTGATAAAAGTGAGCCTAACATAGGACAGAATGAGTGTGTATAAATAAAAATAAGACAATGTGTTTAAATATGCATGCGGCATAAACATTGTTACAAGTATTGAATTTATTTTTCAATACTTGTAACAATTTTTACGCTACATTCATTTTATTATTGGAACCTGATTACCAATGTTATTCTCACACTCACAGATTTTTTTTTGAAAATCTTTAACTTCACTTTGTTTATATTTCTGTCACACTTCCAAAATGGCATATATTAAGTTTCCCTGAATTTTTTTAAAGTTAATAATTTTCTTATATTTATTCAGGCTATCGGAGATGCTTGCGGCTTGCGAAGCCGGCGAGGTGTTCGCGTTGCTGGAAGCGCGCGACGCCGCCGATGCCGCGAGCGCGCTGTACGGCGCCGTGCGCGAGCCCTGGCTGACGCGCGCCCTGCTGCTGTACCACGCGCGCACAGGGGCGGTGCGCGCGCTGGAGCTGCTGGCGCGCGCGCCCGAGCCTCACTCGCGGCACTTGCTCGACGCCCTTCTCGAGCAGCTGCGCGGCGAACGGCTCGCCCGCCATCACGCGTTGGCCGCGCTGGCGCCCTTGGTGGCGCGCCGCCCCGCATGGCTGCACCGGCTGTCCGCGCACCCGCTGGCGCCCGCTCTGCTGCGCACGGCGCGGGTCGAGCGAGAGCCGCTGCCCTTGCTACACGTGTTGCTCACGCTCGCCTCATTGCTGCACTCGGCGCCATCGCTGGCGGCGCCGCACTGGCCCGACCTGGCCGACGCGCTGCTGCGCCCCGCCGCGCTCGAGCCTCTGCCGTCGCCCGCCGCGCGTGCCCATCTGCAGCTGGCGCAGCTGGCTCTCTTCCACGCTCTGTATGCGACCCATCCGTGCACGCTGCTCGAGACGTTACGCAGTGAGTGCGCGGCGCAACCCGCGCGAGACTGCTGGGAGCGAGGTCTCGCGCCGCTGCTGCACTCCGTCCGCCTCCACCCCGCCCTCGTCACCGGCACCAGGCAACGGGAGGCCGACACCACCAGATGGACGCGCCACGAGGTACACGACGTCATCGCCGAAAGTCGGAGACTCTCGCTGCAGACTCGGGACCGCATCGAGGAGCGGTCGGCGTCGGTGGGCGCCCACACGCCCGCACCGCCGCCGCCCGCGTCGCCGGCGCCCGGCTCGGGCGCTCACGCGGCCCGCTCGGCCTCGGCGCTGAGGCCGGGCGCGGAGCCGTGGTTCGCGCTCGGTGACCGCTGCGGCGCCGACTCGGCCCCTCACACGCCGCTGCCCGCCGAGCCCGACGTGGTCGAGCCCCCCGAGGCCGCCGTCGAGGCGACCCCCGAGAACACGCCCGCCAAGGAGATCCGCGCTCAGTTCCGCTTTCCTGCGGAGTCGGGCGCCGTGCGCGCCATCGGCCGGCGCTCGCAGCCGCCGTCGCCGATGCGCAAGGAGACCTCGCCGCCGAGCGACGCTTTCGCCGGCCGCCTCGCCAGGGTGACGCAGGACAGGCGCGCGGTGGAGTCGCCGGTGCCGTTCGGGGCGCCGCCGCCGGCCGGAGCGCCCGTGGCGCGGCCCGAGCCGAGCCGCGCGCCGCCCTCCATCGACTCGGAGCCGCTCAACGTGGAGGACCGCGAGGTGCTCGAGCTGACGGCCCGTTCGCGCCACGAGGAGGCGTGGCCCGACGCGGAGGCCGCGGCGCCGCGCCTCTCCGCGCTGGACCCGCGCGCGCGCCACCGCCCTCGCCCGCGCGCCCGCGGCCCCGCGCCGCCTCCTCGCCGCGCCGCCTCCTGCTCGGCGCGCCTCCCCGCCGCGCGCACCGCCTCCGCCGCCGTGCAGACGGTGGACACTTGGCCCGCGCCCTACGAGTTCGTCATAGCCGACTTCTACCGCAACCGCCCCGGGGACGCCAAGAAGCAGGTAGGGACGAATCTATCATATTGTTTTTACTTTGTTTAGGTTCTAAATATTTCTCACGGCACCCTGAGGATTGGTATCAAAAAGTGCTTGTAAATTTTTATTGTGACCTTAAATACTAACTAGGGAAGCATTCAGACGGTAGTGCCGGTGCGATAATACGGTGCGGTGATATGTATAGTAGCGTAATTAACGAGACGTGACGTATTTTTGCCTCATGTTAGATGATTATTTATTCAGATTAGATTATTCATGCTGTTTCAATATTTTATCAGGCATCGACCGAAACGGATCCCTCGACCGAACCGGTGTCTCCCTGCGAGCGTCTCGATAAGTATCTGAGCGAGCTGTATTCGGGCCGCGTCCAGCGTGGAGACAACGAGCTGTCCGAGCAGCTGGCGCTCGCGCACGCGCAGCTTTTGTACGAGAGGTGGCGGCGAGAGGCGCACGCGGAGCGCAACCGGCGGCTGCTCGGGAGGTGCCGCCAGGCGAGGGCGCTCGAGCTGCAGAACAACGCGCTCAAGGAGAGGCTGCGGGCCACGCAGCTCGAGAGGGACGAGCTGCGGGCGCGCCTCAGGGAGCCACCCGCGCCCCCTAGCGCCAGCGACGCCGCCGGCGAGCGGGAGGCGCAGCTCGAGGCGGCGCTCGCGGCGGAGAGCGTCGCGCGCCTGAGGGCCGAGGCCGCGCTGCACGAGGCGGAGGCGCGCAGGGCGCTGGACGCGGCCGAGCTGCAGCGCACGAGGGGCGAGTCTTTCGAGGCAGCGCGGCACGTGGAGGCGCTCGCCAGGGCCACCATCGCCACCGAGCGGCGCGGAGACCACGTGCGCCGGCTGAGGCGCGAGCTGCTCGTGCTGGCAGAGCGCGAGGCGCGGCTCGGGGAGGCCGCTCGCGCCGCGGCGGGGGCGGCGGGGGGCGCGCTGGCCGAGAGGGCGGCCGCCGAGGAGCGCTCGCTGCGGGCCGCTCTGGCGAGGGCTGAGGCCGAGGCCGAGGCGAGCGGGGCCCGCGCCGACGCGGCCGCCGCGCGCTTGCACGACCTGGAGGCGACGCTCGGCGCCCGCGACGCGGCGCTGGCGGAGCTGCGGCGCGCGCTGCGCCACTCGGCCGAGGAGCACGCGGCGCGACAACGCGCGCTACAGGACAAGTACGAGGCGCTGCTGTGCATCGTGCGCACGTCTGAGGCGCGCAAGCTGGAGCTCCTGGCGGGCTCGCCGGCGGCGGCGCGTGAGGGCCCGCGCTCCTCGGGGGCGCCGCGCTCGGGCGGGGCGCTGGCCGCGAGGCCCGCGCTGGCCGACTGCAACCGCGTGCGCAGCCTGCTCGAGCACGAGGACGACGAGGGCGGCCCCGAGCGCAGCTAATGGCCCGCCGCGGCCCGCGCTCGCCTCCGCTCCTCGGGGGCTGCGCTCTCGCGATCACGGAAGTCGTATGTGATATGATCGAAGGAGCTCCGCCGACTCCGCCGCACACGGACGTGGGACTCACGAGTTCCGAAAGTGAGCAGCCCCCGAGTACTTCGGCTCCGCCCCTCTATGGACCGATCCCCGACGGATTTTAGTGAAGGAACGCCTTCATCGCGGGAGGCGCCAGGCTCACGTGTCGAGCGGGACGGTGCGACGACTCGGACCACTCGAAGTGCGAAAGTGCTTACGTTACTTTGGTGCCGTTAAATATTCGTGAACCGATAATGTCATGGCTTATAATGTTACTTGCGTATTAAATGTATAATGTTTACGTTGTAGTTGTTATCCGCACGGTTCGGTCGCACCGTGGATGTTCTTGCGGTGCGACTTTGAACCCAGTCAGTAGTTCCTTATCGCTTATTGTATTGGATTGGGATTGAATAAAGAAAAACATCAGTTTTGTCGACTTTACTTCTCCCTAATTCAGAAAGTCATCAAAGTGGCAATGCGATCCTTGCCGTACCCTTCAACAATATTATAATTAAAATTGCTCTCCATCATGGATTGCAAAGTAGTCAATCTCAACATGAAGCTATTTTGTTCAGAACCCGTGCTTATACATACTTGAGTATGCAAATTATAACATATTAAGAGACCGATTCATATCCTGGGCGCAGACAAGGCTGCACCAAACCAAATAAAAGTTAAGTGTGTAACACACTCCGCGACATTCTATTTCTATCTCTATCTGTCATTCATTCGTCACTATAATTGTGTATCACCCACCAATTGCACAACTCAGGTGTTATATACAGTTAGCCATTTTTTTTATAAATACGCAACGCTACTACTGCTTCTACACTTCACACTTTTAACACAATTGGACTCTCTATTAACAACGCCCCTCAACGTTCAACGTCTCCTATAAAGTCGTTTGTATTTGTCCGATATTAAAAGTTTTCTTCGCCCAAGAGGCGCATGAGAGGTACAGAAAAAATAGAACATTAATATGAAAGCTATTTTCGTTGCCGAGTACTTGCAATTCAGTTCGTTTGACAATTGTCCGTGTGAAAAAATATCTGCTTCTATGTTTTATAAACAAAAATAAACAAGTTTATAAAACATATTTCAATTAAAAAAATGTTATTTAAAAAATTTACAGAACGTCTGATTTAATAAAATATTCGATTGATTCTTACGCATATAGTGGAAATTATTAAGGATGAATGATGATGAATTACGAAGATTAATTGAGGCAGTTTTAAGACGTTTTATAAATATATTTTTGGAAGGATAAATGCGCGTCTATGAAGTAGTCATAATTATTTTCAAAATTATTTACTAACAACCAGCTAACCTTTAAAAAGGAATACTCATTTATCTTCCGTTTTGTCTAGAGCCTTTGATTAAAGTTTCCAATTGTTTGCTATGAAGCATTTGGAATCAGAGTACCATTTCTCTAAAGGATTTGTGGGTTTTAATAACTATTAAATATTTACTCAATAATTATTCTAAAAAGGTATGTTAAACGTTTAAATACAGTTAGAACAGCAGGGTGTCCCACAAGGCAGTATTTTAGAACCAAATATAAATTTGAATTGAAATCATATTTAAACATTGTTTGTACATACCATATATAGATATACCAATTAAATGACCTATACAATAATCACTGATTTTGTGTATAATTAAAATTGATATATTTTTATGATTGTGACCGTGGACAAACTTTCTATAAACCAAATTAAATTATGAATTTTTATTTCTTATCTAATAATAATTAATAAGTATAATGACAATGGCTACAGCATTAAAAATTTCTTCTAACGATTTTTCTTCAAGAACGTTTCATATTTGCCACGATTTATCTAAAATTTGACGTACATAGTGTTAATGAATGACACAAGGATCAGAGAGTAGGTGAGGCAAAATAAGAAAAGGCAAGTTCTCCCAAACACATATATTTCCGCTTTTTACACATCAACAAACAAATAGTTACAAATTAAAAAATAAAAAACAGTCTTAGTCATTAGTCGCTATATTGATATATTAGAGTATAATACAAATATGGTCTTACGCGCTAGGGTATTTGGTAAAAAGTTCACAACGTGGGTCGCAGATAAACAGCTCTTATGTACAGTGGGTGTGGGTGGGGGTGGGCGTGGGCGTGGGCTAGGGCAGGGGCTCCACGTAGTTCTCGGGCACGAGGCCGCTGCGGCCGTCCAGGCTGCCGCGCAGCCAGCCCGGCTCCCCCGAGGGGCCCACGTTGGTGATCACCTGGTTGGGCTCGAACGACAGCTCGCCCTCGCTCTCGCCGAGGCACGCGTACAGCGTGCGCACCCGCCTGTCGACCGCGATACGTTACTACTGGTGCAACTAGCTTTATACACACTTTCCTCTTTTAATATAAGTATAGATAGCATTACATTTTTTAACTACTACCGGTTCGGAGATCGAAGACTGACATGACAAGAACTGACGTAAGCAAGTCGGCTGGGCCGATTTTTCCTTTTTAATCATTAGTTAATACCGAGACGTTATTACTTAATGTAATGGATCACCCATATTAGAGTCTGAATAAATTAAAACAATATATACAATGGCAATACATGGGGATCATACATGTAAGGTTTTTACCAATATAACCGAGATGTCAACCGCCGACTGACAATCGACTAATAGCAACACCATATATATACTTAAATTTAAAAACCTATTTACTGTTAATTAATAAAAATTGAAAATTATAGCTATTTCAATATGAAGAATAACATATAATGTGAAACTCACGTGAATCGAGGTGGTGGCGGCGACGCGCTGTGACTTGAAACCGATTCTGAACTACTACTGCAGCGACCGGCAACGCCTGAAACAACACAAACACACTCTGTTAAAAGCGTAGAAAACTAAGAAACATACAATTGATTTAGCATTAAAGTTATAGATAGAAAACAAATATTATTAAACTTCGTGTAAAGCGGAAAAACAGTAAGGAAGAGATTGACGTTGAAAATATATTTTAGTAGAAATCACAATAAAAACGTGTTTAGCATTCATATATCATTTTTGATGATTAGGGAACAAAATTAACTCGACCATTTGAACATTTTAACCCTTAACCACAATTGCAACCGACATTCAATACCAATCGAAGTGAGATTTCGATACATGTATAACAGGGAGCAATTCAAAATTAAGTATAATATAGGAGATCCCCTCTTCGAACTCACTGATCGACTTAAAATTCAGCATGAACCACAGCAACGCATGCTAAATGCTAGTTTAGATTTAACTTAGGAAGGATTCTTCTAAGAGGCTTACCTCTGTGGGCGATATGTGCCGGCAGGAGGGGGTGTGTGGGCGCAAAGTGCTGCAGCAAGGACTGTTGGTGAGGCGCATACGTGGCGGCAGATATCTGTCAATAACACATTCATTTATATATGGCAACCATCAAATAGTTTGATCTAATAATCAAAATGCAATAAGATGTGAATTTAAAACAGGCAATCTAACAATGTGCATATAGTAGTTTGAGAATTATCAAGTCAGAATTACTTTAAATAACATGTTTGTAAACTGGCAACGAAACACAGTGTGATAATTTACGGTTTACCGTTAAGTGAGAACATCACTTTATCTTAATAAGCACGATTACGATTAAAATAATTAGTTTTAAAGAGAGTGCCATCTCGTAAATCCGTCGCAGGTCAGTCTTTTCGCACTTCGGTGTTAAGTGCCGTCTTTATTATGGACGCTTATTGCCTAGAGACGTTTAACGGTGCTCTAATCATAAATAGACGAGGTGATAAACTTACAACATCGTTGCGTGCTGACACCGGAAGAGAAGTGGGAGAAGTTCTGCAAAGAGAAAAGGAAATCATTATAGAAGTGTAAGTAACAATTTGAGCAAATGAAGTAAAATCTAAAAGTGCTAATTTAACGAAATAAATGTAAAGTCTGAAAGCTTAATCATAATAAGTTATTAACAGATTTCAGCTTATATATAATAATTATTCAAAAGATGCTAATTTACAAGAGATTAATCTTAATATATGGAATAACTCTACTTATTATTTGTAAATATGTAATGGGTTGATAAAAGTATTGACGATTTGTTTATACGACTATTTATATCAATCAAAATAAGTTAACCCATCAATAATTTTTAATGGATAGGATAAAATAGAATGATGTCATTGACAAATTTTGTTTTTAAAGTAAAACTATCAAATCTGTTCAATAAAAATAACAGACAAGATATAAAAATAAAAATAAACATAAAAGTAAACATATAAAAATAAACATATAAAAATAAAAATAAAAGTTATTAAGAACTAGCAACCTATACTGACAATCTAAAAAGATTTGAAGGTTTATCATTCAAAATTCATCACTCTGGGACAGTAAAATTCACCATTCAAACAATCACCATCGCCCTTGACCCCCAACGCACAACTGGTATAGCACAAAACAACACCTGGCATCAAGAGACCAACAAAATACCAACCCGGCAATAACGAAACCCGACAGGCAGATGATCATGGCGTAACACTAAACGTCACTTTGGACAAACTGGATTCACAACACAAACACGTCCTTTCCGTTGCGCGGTTGGCAGAGATCTGGCGCGATTGCGACCTAAGAGCGCTATTTATGCGAGCGGAGCACGCGCAACGCACCTGCCCTACGACACGGCTACGACACGACAGGACAGGATATCAAAAGAAGAAAAAAACAACAATTCGGCCAATAACTTGCACAGATAGTCATCACGCAGATGCGAAAACAAATAAAGCATATTTAAGCTTAAAATGAACCTCTTTTACATTTATTATAAGTTACCACTACAGATTGTAAACGACTGAACTTGATTTTCCTATTAAAACGGTTTTGACTCTAGAAGACATAGAATAATTTGTAGCTACACGCAGAGTTAACAACTGGAATTAAATTATTTTATTGCCAACGAGAGTAAAAGTAAATATAGATTGTAACTATTCATAACGAAAATTACTGATACATGAAATAGTTTTAAGGCACGCGTACAAGAAAAGAAGTTCTTTGACAACGAATTAACTGATTGAGACAAATTCAAAAATGATGTACAATATGTTAGAATAACCCATGGTACATCATTTATTCTATTGAAGTCCATCCTTTTCTAATATTTTTTAGAGCATACGTAAAGTAATACTTGGTATATTAGTTCATAATGTTCGTGCCAGGTATCAGATTTACATATAATGTTGTTAAAAAATGTAATTTGATGGTGATTAAGATATAATTATTGACGAAGATTAAGGTGACTAACATAATATAATCCTCCATAAAAGAACTAACAAATGGGCGATAATCCTTAGAAACAAATTATCGAATGCTAAAAATAAATCATTAATGAGTGTTTGAACCACGGTGTAAAACATTTAAAATGACAAGATTAAAGTTCTTAAACAGTATTCAGCAGCACTAAATATCTTTTTATTATATCACTTCATTGTACACCATTCCTTGGTTGACGTTTTAACGTAAGAACAGCTTAATACAAAACTTAAACTAAAATGAGTAATGATTGTAAAAAATAACAAAATTAGTAAATAAATAATGCACGGGTCAGTGGCATCGGTGCAAAAGCCTTTTCAACCACCATAGGGTATATTAGGGTCATTCTTGCATTGAGACGCCGCGATGGCCATAGAGTGGGGGTGGAGGATAAGACGAGTGGTGAAGGGGGAAGGGGGGATGGCCTCAGAGACAGCTAGCATCAGGCGGAGATGCGGCAGGTGCGCATTCCGAACAGCTGCCAGCTGCCGCCGAGCCTCTCTATACCTGCTTTAGCACCGCCTCTCTAGAGATATATTCATCTGAACACGTTGGGGATCTTTCGAGAATACTTTGCAATGATCTTGAATAATTATGTATTCAAAAAATTGTATTTCTTTAGCTTAGCAATTCAAAACTCGATATATATTAAAGCATTGCAAAAACAGTCCTAAAATACCTTCAATAACTGTGTGATAGTCTACTAATAACAACAACGGATTACTTTCTTTACATAAATTCCAACTTCATGATTTGGCTCAAGTATATTCCGAAAATTGTCAAAAACCACAAAATATACCCAATACAGACAAATTTGTCTCAAGAACTAGCAAAATACTAAAGAGGCAACAATAATACATATGTGTAACCATGAAAAGAGCCAAGATAATCGTTTAGATTTACAAAGTGCAAAAAACTGAACATCTTCGTCATTAAACACAATCTAGGGATATTTTGTGATATTCATGACTAATAAACATTTAAACTTCATCATCGATATAGTCGCAAACTTATCTGAATCAAATAAAAGAAACGGTATAAATCATTCAATAAAAAGCGGAGTTGAATGCTAAAACAAGGTCGAAAATAAAACTCTTAATCAATTCCGTCCAACAGGTGTGCAACTCGCATAATGAATTAATGAATATCGAAGAACCCAATAAAGTGTACTAAATAATGTAAAAGGCATTAATTAGGACAATTATTCGTAGATGGTTAAGCGTAAACATGAAGAGTTAATGCAATTGAGTGGCCATCAATGTAAACCAGCGTTGGTTATTAATGTTGCTAGATAATTTCAATTAGCACATATTGACTATAACATCAACTTCCTCAATATCTGACTTACGTACCCTCCACTTTGGAATGTATTATATTATTTCATAGACAGGACGCTTGGGCAACTTTTTTATAAGAGTGAATCCCTTGATTTTTAAGAGGTAGTAACACTATACTGTTAAATAAAGGACTATATGACATGAAATAACAAGAAATTACCATTAAAGTACAATACATTTCGTAATTATTAAAGAGAATGTGTTTTACAAAATATATGATCGCAGCTTTTGTTCGATTTCGCAAGAGTTTTGACCGACTATACAATATAAGGTTAAAAGGTCATTGTCACAGATATACATAATACACAATCAGCTTCTAGCAAAATTCCCCCTAATACTATTATACTATATGAATGTACAGAAACCTGAACAAGTGTTCAAATATGATTCTATGAGACAACACTATTATTTTACACTGATCAAGTATTTTTGCGTGTTTGTCAAATTTTCGCTGCAACACAAAGACAAAGGAGAGATCTCATATAAATAAAGTAGCCGAGGCATCGAACCCGAACATCTGTCCGACCGGTCCTTGTGACATAAGGTAAGCCACCGCAAGAGTGCGAATCTCGCGTGGCTAATTAACGGGAACAATGGAGCGGTACCTGCAGTTTGCCGATGGGGTGTGCAGACATGTAGCTAAATTGTGGAAAGAGACACTTTGCCTTGTACGACAATTTTAAATAATATTCAAAAAGCTGATGTGAAATATAGGCCAAATTATTATTATATTGTTAGAAATCCTTACTACTTAATATCATAAAAAATCACAACTCAAAAATGTATGTAGTCCCCCCTGATGTAGTGATTACATTCGTAAGTATACGGTAATTAGTATTTTATCTAAAATGATTGGTTGGACATTTAGTAAGCACGTTTTTATCACCTTCCGCATGAAAATAATGATCCTTATCTAATTATATGTTGTGAAATTTAATAACACAAATACCTTTAATGAATCAACAGTATTGAGGATATCTAATTTCATAAGTTTATGGTGCATAGATGGCCTGCTTTTGTAAATGCCTACCCACTCACACAATATATTTTATATTTAAGATGGCTTTACGTAAGCTTTTTGAGCTCGATATAAAATTGAGGTTGAGTCTCGTGGTCTCAGTGAGTGTGGACACCCTACAGCAACTTAAAACGGGTCCTTACGGTATTGAGGTGCGCTGATCTCAAAAGAAGCAAACATCCCTCAGGCATTTAACAGCCCAGCTGTCTCCCTTTGAGTTCACTTTGAGCACAATAAGTTATTCGCTGGAATGCCGCTAAGCTCATTGTTGCTCTACCGAAACGAAAATGTAGGATGCAATATTAAAAATATATAATTCTTTTTACAGTAGGGCTATAAATTATTGTAGTGATTATGATTTTTTAAGAATTATACTACCTCCGTAGCCTAGTGGTATGGGCGTGTGCTTTAGAAACCGGAGGTCGTAGGTTCGAATCCTGCGGGGAGTTAACAAAACAAACAACAACAAACAACAATAAAATGTTGTTTCCCTAGGTTAGTTAGGGCAATCTGGGCCGATCACCCAATTGTCTGAAAAGTAATATCCATGCGTCGGATGGGCATGTAAAAAGTCGGTCCACCCACCAACCCGCATTGGACCAGCGTAGTGGGATACGGTCAAAAACCCCCTAATGGATAGGGGTGTATTGGGGGAGGCCTATGTCCAGCAGTGGACTATCACAGGCTGATGATGATGATGATGATGAGAAGAATTATAGTCCTCGACGGACTAATCGGTCGAATGCTAGAAGTTGGCGGTTGTTTTACGAGGCTATAAATTCCGTGGGAACAACTATGTGTTAACTTATGTCTCATCGTTGCTGTCTAATTGCTTAGAGAAGCAAATGCTAGAAAAGTAATATGCTTGTAATGGATACTCGTTGTCTTAGTTTTGCCAATGGCTACCAAGATCACGGCAAGCAAGCATCGCGTCATGCATTAGTACTTAAAACGCATGTAAGCCTAATGCTAAGCACAGGCCGCCCCCATAAGTAGCCAAGAGGCACGAACCTGTAGCACCAACATCCACCGACCTCCCGATATAAAATTGAGGTTGAGTCTCTTGGTCTCAGTGAGTGTGGACACCCTACAGCAACTTAAAACGGGTCCTTACGGTATTGAGGTGCGCTGATCTAAAGAAGCGAACATCCCTCAGGCATTTAACAGCCCAGCTGATCTTTTGCACAGGTCTTTGAATTAGGAAGTTAAATTCTATTCCAAATTCCAGTCATCTTTGTAAATCGCAATTGGAAGTTAGTGTCTAACAGCTTGCAAAATAGGGTTACTTAATAGACTGTACCCTGATATAGGCTTATAAATAGGCTCTAGCAAACAAAACCTGCTAAAACCATCGGCAGGTGCAGACCGCTGTGTCCATATAAGTGATGCGATCCGGTCTCAGGCCTGAACAGCCTTCGGACAATTACGCGAACTGAACGACCATGTGGGTGCGACATGTGACGGTATTGCTACGGCTTCCATACTTTCAAAGTCACCCCTGCTTGGTTAAATTTTCGAGTGATTTTAGGTGCCACGATTACTATATTAATTTGTGTAATTTGCTGTGAAATAAACGTTACGTTTAATGGTATAGATACAATCGAATTTAATTAGCGAACTATAAATTATAGTAATCAAAAGAAGTGGTGTATGCACGCCAATACTTTTGAATCCTTTAATACTTAAACGGAATTAAGTAGCTCCTTAGATAATGTCTTTACAGACACAACAAGGATCAGTTAACAATGTATATGTAAAGCATATTATGTGTTAACTTCTTCTATTTAAGTGAAGCCGACAAAGTATCGTCCAATTGACCAATTGATCAGAAGGAAACAATAAAGTATCCACAGCTGGTTTTAAATAATTCGCCTCACAGTGATATAATCCCTAACAAAACACCTTCGTCACTACCCAAAGCACAACAACAAAGATAGTTCAACAAAACACCCCGAGTTGCGTGTCCATTTAACGATACTATTCGTGCCGTATTTCGGGAAAAAAATCCTTTTGAACTTTAAGTTATTGTGCGCCAACAAAAAGGACCTTTACAATAAAATTTTCATGCTTAATGACAATTCTTAAAATATTTCTTTGCTATGATGTGTTAAAGCAACTTTTGATGTTTAATGATTAAAGCATAACGGTACTCTAAAAACACCTTCAACAATTATATGTTACCATAAACACAAAAGTTAGCAATCGATTAACACAATAACCAGATCGCCGACGATCTTTAGGTCACATAAACAAATGCCTCACTCACGTGCCTTCTGTACGTGTGCCCTTCACTCGTAACAAAAAGTGTATGCCCACCTAGGCTTACTGAAGACAAGAGTCTGGAAGCGTATCATCCGTTTCAAAAGAAAGAAATACCTCCCCTAATACACCCCTATGCATTAGAGACGTTTGGACTGTATCCCACCACGCTGGTCCAATGCCAGTTTGTGGGTGGACCGACTTTTTACATGCCCATCCGATGCATGGATCATCTTATTTCTAAGACAATTGGGTGATCGGCCCAAATTGTCCTAACCAACCAGAAAACAACGATAACACAAAGTCGTCTCCCCGCGGGATTCGAATCCACGACCTCCAGTTTATAAAGCAAGGGCCAATACCGCTAGACCACGGAGGCGGTTTGATAAATAAATGCACAACATGTTTCAAGGGGAAGGACAAAAACAAGCACATTGTTTTGATCAAAATCTGAACCAGGTGCCGGCAGAAGGCGCACGCGTACAGAAAAAGTGCAACGGACGAGGAGGAGGGGAAGAAAAGGGAGAAGGGGAGGGGAAGTAGGCAACGCCAGGTGTTTCGCCGAGGCTTATCTCTGAATGGGCCGTCGATAATGGCCTATAACGAGCTCATACCCGATATGCGACGAAAATAAAATCATGCAGTTAAGTTGTGTATAGAAAATAGTCGAATGTTGTTATGTCTTGAAGATTGTGCAACACGTACAGTAAAACGAGATGTATCTAAAGGCCAAATAAAAAGATACTGGTTAAACGGTGCATAACATTTTTACCGAAAGACAAAATTTTGACATATAATAAACACACAACTTGATTGATTGCCCAACTTGAATATTTATTTAGAAGGCATATGAAAATAGAAGCACAAAATTGTGCAAACAATTAAGCAATCGAAACAACTGATTACAACACAGACTGACATAGGGTGGGTGACTGACATAGCGAATTGCTACAAGTGTAAACGGTATAAAACCTTTTCACTCGCTCCGGTAATTTGTCTCTTCGCGAACAAAGCAATTCGCTAACGCGGTCATACAAAAGTGTTTTAAAAACTATCACCAAATTACTTATATCACCAATATATCTCCCTTTACCCTCACATCACATCATCAGCCTTTGTTAGTCCACTGCTGGACATAGGCCTCCCCTGATCCACCCCTATCCATTAGGGGGTTTGGACCGTATCCCACCACGCTGGTCCAATGCGGGTTGGTGGGTGGACCGACGTTTTTACATGCCCATCCGACGCATAGATCATCTTACTTTTCAGACAATTGGGTGATCGGCCCAAATTGCCCTAACCAACTAGGAAACAACAATGAAAATTTGTTGAGTCCCCGCAGGATTCGAACCCACGACCTCCGGTTTCTAAAGCACACGCCCATACCACTAGGCTACGGAGGCAGTTTTACCCTACTTAATATTAATGTAATTATGAAATTAATAACACTCGAATTGATTTTATAACGCTTTTGTGTATATACATACATACATTTTAACCAACCAAAAGCAATGACTAAATACATTAAAAGATTTAAGTTGTCTGTTATCATATACGATAACATTTACAAAGCTCTTGAATAATGTCAATACGATAACGCGTTCCACCTAAGATCGTAAACACAATGGCACAGGTAACACCGGGTCACCGGTTCACATCCCGGAAACCGTATTCAGGAGTAATACTGCACACGTGCGCTCAATACTTGTCACTCTACCTCACCCCCACAGTGAACCCACATTGTACCGATTGCCCAAGAAATGTCGGATCAAACAAAAAAAGTAGCCAGGTGTAAATGAATCCAAGATTCGAGAGATGAAAGCGAAATGTTATTTTAAAAGGCTAAGTATAAAAAAGTAGCTTTTAAGTAGTTGACGTGCTTATATTTGAAGTTTAAATCCAGATGATGTCAGCTAATACAACTTAAAATTAGTAGTTATTATTTGGACGTTTTAGAACCATGGACTTCGTGGTAACGGGGCAGACAGTAGACAGTAACATAGGAAACAAAATATTTTCACTAAAAAAAGTGTGGTAATCAAGTAACAAAATGAAATAATTAAAGGTAATGGACGCAAGTCCAGTACACAAGATGTATTTATTTGATTAATATTTTAAAGGGATGCAGAAGAACAACATACTGATATCGCAGGTAACTATCAGTAGTGATTACATAGAAACCAGAAAAGCAACATGATAATTAGGATGAAGCCAAATCCAGTTATCTCAAAAACAAAACACCTTTTGCCCACAATAAACAGTTAAAGCAGAAACGTAATAAACAAAAAATGAGACAGAAGATTGCGGGCACGCGATCGGTAATGCCGTACGGACATTACCTACCATCCTTTGTCCCTACAAACGAAAACTAAACGGACTTTGGTGGCAAAAAACCTTAAGATTCAAAGACACGATCGGTAGGGTGGCTCTATTCCGGGATGAGGACGACAGCTGCGCAGTGGAGTGATTTTTTGTGACGACATTGGTGTTATGGGGCAAAAACATTAAACTCCTTCTGAGGTTATATTTCTAACTTGACGTAATAACAAATATGTTTTTTGGATTGAAACTAAGCTAGTCTAGATCTTCTGGTGAAGGCTAGCGTTACAAAGATCAATTTATAAGTTATAAAATATCTTTACAAATTATTTGGACACACAAATCAAAAATAATTGGAGTAACCAATTCGTGTTATTTATATATTTATTTTCACAGAACACACAACTAAAACCAGTAACTAAACTTGAAAGCTCTGCTAAACTTTTTGTTTTCATACATGTCTTTATTTAAAACATAAACGCGACCGCAAAGTGACCTGGTAAGAAACTGTTAGTTTTTACAAACAAGTACTGAATCATTGATAAAACTCATCGGCAATTTTCTATTTTGTTTCGAATCAAAAACAAAACAACGTCACGGTCCACTTCGGACCCCATTTCAATTAGCACTGTTCATGCAGCAAA
This sequence comes from Lamproptera curius, assembly GCA_029286875.1. Lineage (NCBI taxonomy): Eukaryota > Metazoa > Arthropoda > Insecta > Lepidoptera > Papilionidae > Lamproptera > Lamproptera curius. The sequence goes on along the minus strand of JAGSMT010000207.1, from coordinate 290,058 downwards.
GGGACACATGTTCAAACCTGTTTAGATAATGGTGTCACTTAAATTACAAATGGAAGTAAAACTTCCGCATCGGATACTTACTGATCGACTCACTTATAAAGAGCTTATTATGGAAACCATTCACGAAATCTTAGACATGAACAATAAGTGCTTCTTTTACCTAGCCATTATCCAATGTTATCATGGGGTCGGCATCTAATCCATTCAGATTTACCTGAATAACAGTTTCTGCACAAAACGACTGTCATCTGACCTCCACAATCCAAAGGGTTAAATGCATTCTAAGGACGAATTAGTTGGCAGTAAATTTCACTTACTATAACGACAGCTAAAGATGGTCTTGACAACCGGGACCTACTTTTACATGCCTATCCGAAGCATGAATCATCTTACTTTTTAACAATTGGGCGATCGGCCCATATTGCCCTAACCAACCTGAACAATAACAAGTATATTATTTCGAACCCACGACCTCCGGTTTCTAAGCCACACGCCTATACCACTAGGCTACGGAGGCAGGGTATAACGCTATCATTAATAAACTACTTACAAAACGAAATAACATACTACTTTTAGTAAGTCAATCCGACTAGATTCTTTCATGAACCGTATTTTTGAGATATTTTTCTAACCTTTTTCTGCTTAATAAGCCCTAGTAGAGTTTTAAAGTTCAAATTATTGTTCTCTATACTTGACCTACATGAAGTTAAACATATATCTATACACTTAATAAAATATTAATTCCGGGCAACATTATCCAATATCAATCACCATCTTTATACAAATCCATTATTTATCCAACGCAACTAAATTTATCCTCCCCTGATTTATGTTCCCTTCCAATGCTTTGGAAAAAGCGAAGAGGCGTTCGTTTGCGGTGTCTCGGCACCTGCCCGAACACCTGCCAGCTGATTACGACCCTCGTTGGTACTGCTTGTTTACAATTGCTCACGGTGCATCCCGGTGAATCAGAGCCTTGCATCGGCTTATTTTTAAAGTTGACGCAATGCAGTGGCTAAGTGGTAAGTGCGATACGAACGTGTAAGACGTTCGAAGATATAGTGTACAATGTAGACTTGAAATAGAGGTGAATAAAGTAACTAATGGTAGTGACGTAATACGTCTAGCGTTCGTATTAATGAACTAGTTGATGCCCGCGACTTCGTCCGTGTTAGTATGTAAAGAAGTTTTTTTTTAGAGAAAAAGTAGCCTAAGTCACGCATTTATATCGGCTATCTTTTAGAGAGAGTCCCTTCACGACGGAGCAACCAGTTCAGAGATTAGCCACAACAAACAAACAGCCATTCAGACAAATATTTATTAAATGGTGTCTTGGTAAATGTATCGGTTGTATATCACAATGCAATCATTTAAAATCGGTTATATTTTTCCTTTTTTATTTATTTGTATAGATATGTTTTCTTTCACTAATTTAATCGTGAGAAATCGATACATTGCAAAGGCAAAAACTCCTTTAGTACCTGTATATTACAACAAGGAATCTATTTCTTTTATAATAAATTGTAAGTTTATGAAAGTAAAATGTTAATTAATTTAGTGAGTAACATGACCTATTAACGGTATCTCTGATTTATATATTTTTAACTTACCTAGTATTATTTGTTAGTAATAGTACTAAATCCATACTAATGTAATAAATGAGAAAGTAACTCTGCCTATCTATCTGTATGTTTGCATGTCTGTCCGACTTTACTGTATAAACCACTGAACCGATTTAAATGAAATTTGGTACACACAATCGACTCCGAGAAAGGATATAAGCTATTAATTGCTACAATAAAAGTGGTCGAAAGCGTTGAAATAAGAGATGAAAGTTCATGTGGAAACCCGTTGAACATAACCCCATGAAATTTTATGTCTAGTTAGTCGAAACCAGCCAGCCTTAAGTGGGGTTTTTGTAGCAATTTCGTAGTTAAAAACTCTACGGGGATGAAAGTCAAAATAGAAATTCGTCATCGTCGAAGCAGAATCGATTAAACTTTGTGTCTAATGATAGCCACATACAATTATAACAACTCATTTAAATTACACAATACGGAAATTACGGTAAGGTAAATAAAGGAAACCACGTTTGAAACGTTTAAATTATAATATTCTATATGAGCTATAATACTGATATGCCGTTCGTCTCTCTACTCGTGTTTTAATAATTGCTAATCAGAAGCTTTAAAAATAACTGCCAATAAGGCATTTGCAGATATCATTCGTCTGGTCATCTTGTGCACTTCATGCACAGATGAGCGGATCTAGTAGACTATATATAGAAGGACTTTAATAGAGTTTTCCTTTTTTTAACATCTACAAGATGGACAACTAAAATACTCTTTTGACTCCCAATCAGTTCCAACGAGTGACGTTCAGATTCTAGGTCGACTGAAAGGCTAAGTTACACTTGCCACCCAAGTGTATTAATCGTCATCAGCCTGCGTCAGTCTACTGCTGAAAATAGGCCTCCCGTAATGCACACCTTCTAAGTTAGGGGGTTTTTTAACAGAATGCCACCACACTCGTACAATACGGCTTGGTGGTTTGTGTGTTAGTTCCTCAAAACTAATCAACACATCGGGCAATTCTGTACCAATCCTTAAGGACCATCAAGAAAAGAACCGCAGTCCCCAAAGGCCGGCAACGATCATGGGCGGCGGTGGAGTGCTCTCGCTCTCGCTACATAGAGGATGCTCACCTGAGCAGTCCGTTGTGCGGCCTGTGCTGCGGCGGATGCTGCTGCTGCGCGAGCTGCGCGTGCTGCGGGTGCTGCGGGAGCAGCGGCGCGTGCTGCGGCGGCGGCTGCGGGTCGAAGAGCGCGTCGTAGTGCTCGAGCAGCGTCTCCACCAGCACGTTGCAGAACTTGAGCTCCAGGATGGAGGCCACGGTCTCGCGCTCCGGCCGCAGCAGCGTGGGCCCGAAGCACACCGCCAGGTTGGACGCCGTCATCAGGTTCTTGTCGCTCTTCGCCGCCACGCTGCGACCACGGTTCGTTTAATATCCCTCTCGTGGATATACTGGCAGTATACTTATTGAATCGTGCAAAATTAGGCCCATATATAGTGTCGCAAAGATCCTTGATATGTTCAGTGATAAGATATATTATATGAATAGTTTCCGCAGCGTATATGGTGAAAGAAGTCTTATAGCCACTTAAAAAATTATGAAAATAGTGAGACATTTCGTAACACTGAAGTTATCGAGTTCATTCTTTACACACAAGAAACTTTCAATACACAAGAATTTCTAACATAGTGTAGATAACTTAATATATCAACATGTGAAGGCCTCACTTGCGCAAGTGCTTGAGCACGAGCCGCAGCATGTCGCGGTTGTCGGGGGGCAGCAGCAGCAGCAGCGAGTGCAGGGCGGACACGCGCTCCTCGCGCCGCTCGCGCTCTACGTCGACACATACAGACATATTGGTCGTGAAGCTATATAAAGCTTGTGGATATTTTTATCTTAACATTTAGTTGTAGAGGTACGTCATACTAAGTGATCTTTTCTATTTAGGTTTGTATAATATACAATAGACTGTTTCCAATAATTATAAAATATCAAAATAAACAAATTTCAAAATTAGTACAGATTCAAGTTTTTGTATTACCTCAGGCGAAAACTGTGATCATATCTTTCTTTAATTCCAAAAATCTAACTAAAGCAATACCGTGCAACCGACTAATCAAAAGACAAACGAGCGTCCAAAAGGTACAAAGCGGGGTACTGACTGGCCGCCGCCAGGAACTGGTCGTGCAGCCGCCTCGTGAGCAGCGGCTCGGGCAGCGCGCGCAGGAAGCTCTTGAGCGCGGACGTGAGCGTCTTGCTCTCGCACTCGGCGGGCTCGGCCAGCTCGGGCGGCGCCCCCACGCGCCCCAAGGCCACCAGCCGCGCCACCTTCGACGCCACGCCCGCCACCCTGCCCACGTTAAGGGTCAACAGTAGTGGCCAATGCGGGTCGCTACGACGCATGGATCATCTTACTTTTATTATATTATGATGTAGATATAAGTTTTTAACGAATTAGAAAAAAACGATAACAAAGTTGTTCTCTTTACGGGATTAAAACCCACTACTTCCGGTTTATAAAGGAAGGACCAATACTGTTAGGCCACAGAGGCGGTTACCAATATTGATGACTAAGAAACCTCGAGAACGCAGAAGATACATTTTTTAAAAGTGAATTTATAAATAAACAAAGTTTGAAATAGCTTTTGATGAATTAAATTACTTTTGATGAATAACAAAGGAGAATAATTGAAAGAATAACGAGGCTTCAAGTGAATCGGCCAGTGGTACCTGTACAGGCCCTGCTCCTCCAGGCCCCTCGCCTCCAGGATGGCCACGAGGCGGCCGACGAAGGCGAAGCCCGCGTCGTCGAGCGCGCAGGCGCCGTCGTCGGGCAGCGGCGTGGGCGTGGGCAGCGCCGCGGCGCGGGCCGTGGGCGCGGCGTCCAGCGCGCGCAGCCAGAGCGCGCGGTCCCGCTCGCCCAGCGCCTGCAGCGTGAGCGGCGCGCGCTCGCGCTCCGAGGGCACGGCCTCCCAGCAGAAGCGCCGCTCCGCCTCGCAGGGCGCGCGCGCGCCGCACACGCACACGCACTCCGCGGGGCCGCTCTGAGGGACATTTCTTCGTTCAGAAAAGGAGACGGTGTAACGAAGCGCTGGTTATGGGGGAGGAGGAGTTATATGGTTACCGGTAGGCTTTCACGGGCCGAAACGATGACGACGAAATCGAGAAACTGAACGAACGGAAAGTTCTAACCGCTCGAGGAGAGTAAATAAAGTTTTACAAAGCAAACGAGCGATAAAGGTTTTTGTTTGTTTACTTAGTAAAGAAACTAAACGAGCGGGACGTTCACCTTGTTCATGAGAAACATATGTCACAAATCTATTCGCTACTCTGAAACGTAATAATACATAAGTTTATATTTTGTGCTTAAGAAACATATTAAATGATATGTCTTTTTACCCAATCATTACGCCGACAAATGACAGACTGAATAGGGTTCAAATACAACTGATTTATGATAGACACGAGTACCGCGTTATTATTATATTTCCCTAGATGATCATCAACAACAATCACAACAATTTTAGATGAAACTATATTTGTCGGTCAAACAATCTTTAGACAGAAACTTATTAATCAAAGTAAAATGTTTGTTGCCTTTCTAGTTATGAAATAGTATTTAAACTAACTCCTCTCATTACCAATCAAACGAAATCTCACCGTTTTCACATTGATCTGGTTGTATGGCATCAGCGAGAGCATTCTCGATTCCTTTTCGTATGAACAATACTGCTTACTCCACGTAGTACCGAAGGCTTCTGCAAGAGAAAACACAAACATTTAGTTTTTTTTTCTTGAAATATTACACTAACTAATAAGTTCTGTTTTTCATCGATATTTTGTTCAATTTCTAATATAATAACTACTATATTTTGTTACTAATTGTAAATTAAAGATATAAACGTTTTGAACGTACATTTATTTAAATTTTATATAACTTAATGTAACATTTTGATTTCGAACTATCTTATCATCATAAACAGCATAAATCATTTAAAGCGACTTACTTTTTTCCATGAGGAACAAATAACCAGCCCGCGATACTCCACCGCCTTCCTCTGATATCTCCTCTTCTTTATGCTATAAAATTAATAAACAAGTTAATAACCCATAATTACTATTTAAAAAACACGAAGGAAAATTCTTTTTGTAGGTATTGCAGGTAAGACAGATTCCACCAAGATTCAAAGTTTAAAGTCACATATAACAAAAAGTTTTTATTTTTTAATAAAAATAACAGTAAAGTGCTATTATAAAGTAACTAAATAAAAGAAAGAATCGACTTAAACTAGGTTAAATGACAAATGGCGCATAGAATTTCACCATTAAGGTAGAGCCAGTTTTCCCCGCCAATTGTGATTCACATTGAGAATTATAGTATCGAGTCGCATTATCTCGAATCAAGATTATAATATGTTTACATTCCAAAATTCGAGCGAATTATTCGAACCATCGAGTTCTTTAAAATTCCACGAATAATTGGAAAAAAAAATCGGTATGAATCGCACTCGACCGTGAAGTTATCCCACTCGTCCTGATGAAGGACCACCGATAGGTCCCAAACTAGTCGGCACCAATACCGATTTCACGTAAGCTTACCCCATTTATAGAATACGTTACTAGTCACAAATGTTCATACATACACTGAAATTTTCCAAAACATTAATGGCATATTCGTATTATTTAATTCGAGTTTACGAAGGCGTGGAACGAACACTTCGTAAATATGAATAACTCGAACACACCTAAATTTTATCTATCAATAACCTAAACATAATAAAGCAATTATAAATCAAAATAAAATTTCAAACTGACCATCTGTCGTACTTCCATCATCTTCTTCATCAGAGACTCGGTCTGTTTGCTGGTCTCCTCGAAGTTGCTCCTCGTCTGCAGGGTAAAGTATTAAATTACTGGACAGAATAAATATTAAAGATGCTCACGCAACATGCGACAAACTCACTCTTTTCTCAAAAAAGCCGAAATCTAGAGCTTACTAGAAATTTACCCAAACTTGTCGGATACAAAGCCAAGGAACTGTATAACTTGTTCAAGATACCTTGAAATATATCACTAGATGATCCATATCAATTATCACAAAAGTACACGGTCTAGTATTTCAACTGCGTTATACTGTAACTAGGACAAGTATGATCTAGAATATTTGCAGTAAAACTTAAGCATAAAATACTATTATAAAGTGGATGCCGTCAACAAAGCCACAGGAAAAAAGTTTAAGGGTCTAGGCAAGTTTTAAACTTACACATAGATCCAGTTCTTCTTGGCACGAACTAGTCAATGGAATATACTATCAGTAAATATAAAAGAAAGCTTTAGATTTCGACTTTGTCAAATGTTGCATTGTTATGTATGATGGAAACATCGGTAAATTATTTGCTTAGCTCAAAACTCGATAGGTGGCACCTCAAACGTTACTTGTTAGTGTTCAATGCAAAAATGGCCGCAAGGGTCAAAAGTTTTAGCGAAAACCAAACGCAATAGTCTAGTACACCTACGAGATGACGAGGGACTGAGATGCTCCACGGACGACCTGTAGATTCATATAAATCAATTTAAAAAGTTGTCGAAAGATATTTCTCGCTGCAGACTGACTTCTAATAAAGTCTCGATAATAAATATGGAGAATAAGAGAGATCAATTAGACACGTCGATTTATGGTAAAGGTAAAAGTTTGACGTCAGTGAAAGGAGGCGGCGAATAGGCATTGTTCAACAAGCCAATATTAAATTCGTACCTCTTTATCTTAGCAGTACCCCTTCAAATGTCTAAAGCTTCCTAAATGTTTAAAAACAAAATTATAGCAATACCTATTTCTAATTTTAATCTATTACAGTACCAACCCGCTGTATGCGCAACTGTAGATCCCTGACGAGAGGTTCAGCGTCCGCGTGGACATCATGCGCCGTGTGGTGGAAGGTCCACCAGCCGAACACGAAACCGAGCAATGTCTCCACCAGCTCGAACTTCTTCCTCTCCTGAACGGCTTGAAGCTGGAACACGTACTCTAGTGACGCCTGACAGAAATCCCGTTCTGCCATATCCATTGCTGCGTCCGCCTGAAATATAGAAGGGGTTACCTCGAGGACCTTGTGTTAAACCACAACTCTTCATATCGTCTCCAAATGTACCTCTTGAAAGACGGCCTCGGGCTTTTTAGTAGATAGGGACAGCGTTCGCTCCTGGCTTTGGCAGAACTTGGCGGTCTTCTTGTCGAACTTCTTTTTTCCCTCCTGGAATTTATGATAGATACTTAGTTTAAAAAACTGAACTGAACTACTTAGATTAAAAAACCGAACACTCCTGAAGCAGTAAAGCTGCCGTGAACAGAATGAACTTCCTCAAGCCAATTGATAAATACCAGTAAAATTTGCTTCTTTCGCTATCTCATACAAAAATTATTTCATTGCTGTACGGTGTACTAAAACATACAATTTATTTAATTTACTAAAAGAGGTTTATAACGTACAGATCTCTCCATTAGCACAATCTATTTGTATACCAGACTGAGAAAAGAAAATGGTGCATACCTTAACAGCACCAATGTGCTCCTTACGAAACCGCTCCAGTGGCTGAATTATTTGCTCATGCGCTCGCCCCAACTGAAACCAAAGAAATCATACAATGTAATAGACGAAAACATCCACCTCCCTATTATAATGAAATCAGACAAAGACGATGGGCCAGACCAACATAGAGTGGGAACTGTCTTACGATTCATTTGCTTGAAACCACAAAAAAGTATAAAACCCAAAAGATAAGACACGTGAACAAAATAAAAAAAGATTGGCGGACACACAACGGATAATATTCTTACAATCTTTGCAATACCATCTACTACTAGCGATAGATCAAAGCCTATACGATAATGTTGGTAAACCACTAAAATCCAATAGTAAATAAATTTCAAGTAAAACCAACATGAAATTAACATACATAGTTATGACTATTGTCACCACTCATGTTTCTAACTTCTTTAGAAGTACCACTAAAGATAGTGATTAGTACTTACGAGATAATGTATCAAGATTATAATAGTTCATTTGTTTTTACCACAAACGAGCAGGTATGTACGGCAACAGGCCCTTATCGGTATTGTAGCAGTTTTCCTGTTCTGCGCTCAGCAATTAGCGCTTGTTTATGACGAATGGCTGAATACGTATTGTGACAGATAACACGACAGATATTGCTGAAGGAATATTTGAAAACATTTAATGACGGAATATTATATATATTAGGGAAAATGCTAAAAAGATGATATTTGTTATTGATATATATTACGTATTTTTTACTTTTGTACTAAACGTTCAACGTTATTAAACGTGTTAACTGCCTCCGTAGCCTAGTGGTATGGGTGTGTACTTTAGAAACCGGAGGCCGTGGGTTCGAATCCTGCGGGGTCTCAACAAAATTTTAATTGTTGTTTTCTAGTTGGTTACGGCAATTTGGGCCGATCAACCAATTGTCTGTAAAGTAAGATAATCCAAGCGTCGGATGGACATGTAAAAAGTCGGTCAACCCACCAACCCGCATTGGACCAGCGTGGTGGGATACGGTCCAAAATCCCTAATGAATTGTGTATTAGGAAAGGCCTATGTCCAGCAGTGGACTGTCGGAGACTCATGATGATTAGACGTTCAAGCTCATAAAGTACTGGAAGTTACAAGGGCTGAATTTATACCTACAAAAAAGTAAAACCAATTCATGGTGTGAAAATAGTTTTAACACTTTTATTTATATCAAAGTGAATTTAATTTAGGCATTGCCAGGACGGGCCGCTAGTGTACTATACTCGTACCAGCTGTACAATCAAGTAAAAATAATGTAACCTGTAAATAAAAATCAAAACGCTAAAAACATCTGGTAAAAAACATCGCTATAAAAAGCAACTTTAAAAAACATAAAAAGCCCATCCATCCGTCACCGCTGCAACATTCAGTAGCAGACGATTATTCATATTGTGCAAATGAATATTTATCGCGCAACATCCACGCATACATAATGGCCATGAACAGGACTCTGTATAGGGATAGAGGGGGAATGCCGGGAGTGGTCTCGAGTGCTCCCTGCTCATTAATGCAACGGAGCAACCCGACCGATATGTAAGTGAAATGCTTAACACCGTAAACATCATTAATACTAGTGATGTGACGCTCATACGATACAATCAAATACCCGGTCATACTTATAGCCGCTTACTAATTAGGTTTTGGTCTGTAAGAACACTAATTAAAAGGACAATTACTTTATCCCTTTTTTGTTCAAAAGTCCGGACAATTTAATGATAAAAAATATTATTATATTACACTAAACTCACGAGGTGAACAGAGTAACCCTTATCAGAGAAGTGGCGTTAAACGTAAGGTGTTATTATTAGACGACTTATACAGTTATGGATAGGCAGTGATAATTCTCCAATAAGAGACTCGATTCATGACGCCACTTCATAAATGCAAATGAAGTTATATGGGTTACTTTGTTTACTTTTATTCCTAATGTAGTTTGGATAACAATAAGCAACCTTCATTATATTGAGCCACAAATAAAATGCGGTTTGAATTATCTGTGTCCGTCTTAATTGCTGTATTTGTTATAAGCTGAGTACATCACATTGGGCCCTAATTGTCTGATCAAATATGTATGACATGAAGATGCTCTTTCAAAACGATTTCAAAGATTAACAATTCATGTCACAAATCCTTGTCCAAAACGTTGTACAAATTATGGTCTGATGCTGCAACTCTATAATCAACGGGACAGAACAAAGGACGCTATTCGGAATGATAATTAGTTTAATGTAGTGACATCATTCGCCTGTGTACGGATAACAAAAACTTAAAGACAAACATATTCGAAAATATGTCGTCATCATCACCATCAGCCTGTGTTAGTCCACTACTGGACATAGGCCTCCCCTAATGCACACCTTCTCCATTAGGGTTTTGGACCGTCCCACCACACTGGTCCAATGCGGGTTGGTGGGTTGACGAATGGATCATCTTACTTTTAAGACAATTGGGTGATCGGCCCACTTTGTCCTAACCAAACAGTAAACAACGACAACACAAAGTTTGTTTCCCCGCGAGATTCAATCCCACGACCTTCGGTTTATAAATCAAGGGCCAATACCGGTAGGCCACGGATGCGGCTAACTATTGTTATAGAATTATAATACTGTAGTAAATATTTCTTGTGTCTGTTCTTATTTAGAGCATCATTACACATATGCAACAAGCTTCCTAAAGGTATAAATAGTCAAATTCTATCGTTTTAACGACGAAAGGTCAATGAAATCTCAATGACATGTATTTCAAAATTGATAATTTAAAACAGAAAATTATAGCCTGTACATTGTTTATACAACTCTCTGAAATAAACATAAAAACAATCCGGCCCAGATCATAATTTACAATCAATAACTTCAATGCTTTCCTGAACATGGTATCTGATACACTTGTATCAAATATCTTAACTTATCGCTATCCACAGAGCATTATAACCTTAATCAATTATCGCTAATCACGTGTCACGATAATTATGTAGATTATTTAAATTAATTGTGCAAAATCGCGATTGTATATCGATAATTAATAACAAAAACGGTTTACAAAACGAATTACCATGCTTTTTGTATTCCTTTAATCACCTGTTTAGTTTTACTAAACATCAATTTAGTCATCACCAAACTAAATGTAATTGACCACATCATGATACACTTGCCAAATTAGACCTAAATTAATAAAAAAAATAGTCTAGAGCAACGAAGCAACGTCCTACATATTTCTGTGACATTGACATTTCTGTGACGATTTATCAATTGAATTGTTTACCTTTATTCCGAATATATATTAGTTAAACTACAAGGATAATAACTATTTTACGCAATACAAGGGAAATTTTAACAAAAAATAATATGACCGACGTCGAACAGTAAAGAACCATTTTACGCATTACAAGCGGGCAACGAAGTGAAATTGCCCCGTGCTTTGTGCCTCCGCATTTTAAATCTCTCATATCTTTTAAGATATTCATTAAATTAAAATATCGCGTATGACATGTTTCATGCTAATAGAATGAAGACTTTTTAATGTAATAAATTTTATGAATATTACCTTAAACATGCCTAATGGCAATTAAAAAAAAATTGATTAAAATGGTCATTGTGCGTGATTCTTAAAACATAGATATATGTGCTTGCGGACTTTATTATATGACTGTTTAAGAAGTGCAATTACGTAGAACATACTTAATGGCTATAATTTATTGTTTATTTACAAACGCTGCCAGTTTGTAATTTAATCGCACAGGTTGTAATTTTTGGTGCCGTAACTTTTTTTTATTTTTCAAATATCTATTAAACTACTTATCACAAAAATATTAAAAAATTGGCACCAATAAGAAGCTAACATCTATCATTTAAAAAAGAATGAACAAAAGCGGAGCACTAGAAGCGTAGTAAGGAGTAACATCTATAAAAAAGTAAAACATACGCTCGGAATTGAGTACCTCCTTGTTTTGGAAGTCGGTCAAAAACAATCCACTCGTCATGAGATCATAAACAACGAGGTTGGAAATCCAAATAACACGACATTAGGGGAAAACGGGCACAATATTCATAGAAACACGTTATGATGCAAATATCCCACAAGTTGATTTTACGAGCGTTGAAAGTTTCCGACATTCAAACTGTTCTTTTGGATTATTACTAATGCAATCTCTCGGATAGATTTAACGGTAGGCAATTGCTATTAATAAATTAAAATAAATTCATTACTATCACGGAAAGTTTTAAAACTTAATGCAAGGAAAAATTATATTATGGCAAGGTTTCCTCTCATCAGTAGCAATCACCAAAACGAAAATAGAAGCAGGATGATTACCGTTTAAGCTAAACCCTAAAAAGTGTTATTAATGAATAAAAGGACTTTTTTCGGATTTTACTGCGTTCATTTTACATTTTTAAATCCGATGTTTCATACACTTACCAGCGGCCATGATCACGGGGTGGACCCCGTGTAGATACTTTTACATGGATCATTACATACCGATGCTAAAGAAGCCAGAATAGTAATTAAAGTCCTCAATGAAGTAAATACAGTTAGATCTTTGTTTATCTACCAAAAGAGTCAGTGCACCCAACTCATGTGGTAAAGTGCACATGCGGGGTTGCCACGAGCAGATGTCCGACACTGTCACATTATGGGCAACACCTGCTACGGTATTACCATCTGCTTTTACACATTAACATACGCATTTATAAAGATAACAAATCTAGTAACCTTTAATTCTATATCGAGGCCAGATATGTTTATTATGTAAGCGGAAATAACAAATTCCCTTACGGTTGAATGAAGGTGGAAAAGTAATACCCAAATGTTAAGACGAGCCAACAGACCTTTAACCTCAGCCTGTGTTAGTCCACGGCTGGACGTAGGGCTTCCTTACTGGACTCCTTCACAGAGCTCACGTCAATTATTATTTTGTGTCTTAGGTTTTTTCCTTCTTTTATCTAACCATTTTCCCAAGTTATCCTGAGGGCTACGAATCCATCCAGATTTACCTGAATAACAGTTTTCACGCAGAGCAATAGGCAGCTGAACATTAGTTTTTTAGGTTCTAACGTGAATAAATAAATACATTTCAACAGCTCCAGCAATCGAAAGGAATGGATATTACGATTTTTAAGTTTCATCTCAGACGTGTTAAGAATCACTGCATAACTTTCTTTACCTCAAAGACGACAAAGTAATCATCAGTTGCAAACGCACTTCGTTCCTGTCTTGACTGGAAAGTGAAAACTAATTTTCACTACCAACAGTCCATCATAATCAAATAGACACCACACGTGTCACACTCATTAGGGCCAGGTTTTTCCTAACTTTCTACAAACCGGTCGCCATAACACGAGAAGCACAACTGTAATAAACTTAGTCGCCATCAAATATCATTCAGCGCGTGCAATAGAGGTATAAGGCCATAGAGCTTTCTATATAATATTTACGTAAATAAGCAGAAGTAAATTACGAGCAGTGGAAGAGAGTTTTGCTCGTAAAAGCTAAGGGTTTCCATTCCTTAAATTACCGTTTAAATAATCTATTTAATTTTTTAACAGCTGACATTGAAGGTGTTTGATAATACCATCTACTATATTTTTGACGACAGGACTAACAAAAAAAGGAAGGTTTTAAAAAAGAGAAAAGACGGTTACAAACTGCACATAATATTCTAAATAGCAGTATTACAGCTGTCCTTCTGCCTTATAATCCACAAGTAGCTGCATCAAGCCGAACAGATCAATGAGCTGAGCTTCAGAAAACCAACTGAAAATTGACAAAATGTCTACACAGGAAACAATGATTAATATACAGACACCTTGTCGCCCTCGACTTATGTAAACAACGTGAAACGAGACATTCCCGATCAAACTTGCCTTTCGATTTCGCGAGGTGAACCGGTGACCGTTCACCCGCGGGCGTGCGTTCCGAGCGCTGCACTATTGCGACCTTACTACGAGGTCGACCGACTTTCGGCGTTCATCGATATCGATAAAGGAAAAGTAAATATATCTATATATAGACCTTTTTATCGATAAATGGTTATAGGGTTGTTACATAGGTTTAAATGTTCTTGATATATTAAATCACATTGAATTTGTATGAATGACCCAGATTGTTAACTCAGAGTCATTTGTACTAACGCACTATCTCTAGTAGGTTATCCGTCCTCCTATCGATAGATAGACAGCTTCGATAGAAAATTCTGTCCGTCGGTATGTTATTGAAAAGTTAGTGACAATAAAAAGATGGATTTGCTTGTCCGTGGCACGCTAATAGTTGCTGGAATAAGTCTTACTAAAATTTGAACATTTGGATTTGAATCTCGAGGTAATATCATATATATAATGGTAATATCGTATAAGTTATGTGTACACATATCGCTTAAGCTACTTTTAGATAGACCAAACAATATTTGAACCTATAGTATAAACTATTAAGGGCAATAAATGCACTAATTGATAGCAAAATTACACTTGTTGTTCACAAACAATGCTATCGTCTAACAAACGCTTATTTAAAATCTTTTGCAGTCTAAAAATATAACAGAATAATAAATAAAACAGAATAAGTTTAAGCGTGCAATAAACGTAAAAATAAGTGGAAGTACAGGCTTTTAAAATCCATTACAAAGTTTTATATGCATCGTTTATCATAAAATAGTCTTAGTTCAAGTGTTTTAAAATGCATAAATAAAGTATAATATGTTTATAACTGATTATAACGATTCACGCTTTTAACCGGTCTAATAATATCACAAACAACTCATAATCACATCTCATTGAGGGAATAAATTTACATAATTTCTTTCTCGACGCATAACAAATGCTTAACAACTTGAATCGCTATATGTATAATTATAGATTTTTATATCAATATTTGACTACGATACTATGTATATTTGCGTGTACCTACACACGTAATTAACATACGCACTTCGCAGATAATAGGTTTACTTGTGCGTTGTTTATGTATCATGTCTATTGTAATAACTATGTTACAAAATTATTGCAATAGGTTTTTTTTACAGTTATTACTTTATTAAATAATATATAATTATAATTCGAGCAACATTACGTTTAAAACCAATTTGCCAGTAAAATAGTTCAAAACTTTTTGACTAATCGCACATTTTAATAAATTAATTCACTAATTTGCAATTTAATACTGCCGTAATAGAATTAAAATATCCACTAGTCATTATTAATTCATTAATTTAATTCAATATATTTTTAAAAACATCTTCGTTCATATGCATATGTATTGACGTGACAACGACTTATAAATTGGTTCAAGATAGGGAAGCACTCTCGAAAACAGCGTCACAGCACCGCTCACGTAACGCTCTCCATGAGCAACCATAAGAGAAAGTGAGAGGCACGCGTCTCTCTTACCCGTGCGCAGTTAGCCTGTTTAAGTGCAAGAGAAAGAGGGTTGATCCTTGTTCTTACTATACGAATGAATATTCATATTACAATTATTTTACCACTAAAAGACGTTGTCACGTATAACTTTCGCCGGTGTACCGATTTTAGAAGCAACCATTCTTTTTAGAAATATCGCTTTATTTGTCGTACTTTATAAACTTATAAGTTTGTTTATACCTCTTGACACACATTACATGCGATAACTTTTTGTAAGGAGGCATATATGTTACTACAGATAAGAGATTCCCGAATATATTTTACCGATAACAAGCAAACATGTAACAGATAACAAAATATCAATAAATAAACTAACAACAAAAGAAAGTAAAATGTCTACTTAACTAGTAACAACAGTCGTGACAACAGTCAACAAAGTGAAGCTATTTTGAAAAAAATACTGCTCCGTGTCAAAAACTCCTTATAAAATCCAACCAAAACTAATATGAACTTTAAATACTTAATCTTCTCCTTATTTTAGTATCAAAAAGTCTCACAATTCCACCAGCAACACCTGAATAACATTTCAAAGTCATAAAATCTCCATAAATGGAAAAGTAAACCGTATTTAATACAAGTACAACATGGTAAAATATTTAAACACTCTATAAGAGCTGTCAAATATGGCCTTGGATAATAAGATACACCGCTTAACCTATTGATCCCTAAGTCTAACCATAAACAACAAAAATAAACCAAATTTAAACATCAATATTTTTAATTGTAACCTACAAGGAGTCAACGAAATTCAAAATTATTCTTTCACAGGATTGAATCGTGTGAAAGAATAATTTATAGATGTAGAAATGAAACAATAAGAAACAATCTCACAGTTGAAGATGAGAGCAATCATCGTCACTTTCTTTTTTCAACTACAACTATTGTCCTTATAGATATAGTGAGAAAAGATTTTCCTTTGTAATTTTTCGGAAAATTTTATTTATCGTGCTCTTTCAAATGGCTTTAGTACCTATACATCTCTGCATTATACAATGACATTATTAATTTTGACATTTAACACTGAAGTTTCATATTAATGTATAAACTGCCTCCGTAGCCTAGTGGTATAGGCTTGTGCTTTAGACGCATACGACCAGCGTGGTGGGATACCGTCCAAAACCCCCTGATGGATAGGGGTGTATTAGGGAAGGCCTACTTCGAGCAGTGGACTATCACAGGCTGATGATGATGATGATTGATTAATGGATATGAAAATGTCATAAAGATCCGAGTTCTCACAAAGGAAAGTTATTTTTTACTACATCTATACATGTGAGAATGTTATTCAACACGCTTATGCAATGGTACTTTACAATATCGGTAAAAACCATTAATATATTAATATCACGCAATAGACAAATGGTTTATAATTAGACACAACTATCGAAAAACAGAAATAGACACTTTCACTATACAATTTGCATCAGATTCGCATGAACACCACGATAAGTGATAAATTTAATAGTAAATATACTGTATATATCCGATTTCTCCTCGCTTTCGAATTAATTAAATATAATCAATTAATAATTATTTGTTTTAACGCTCGCCAGCTGAATAAACCATCGTTACATACTTTCGTTATTTTTGCGCGTTTTATTTACAACGTTGTACGTTCCTTAGAAAAAGAATAATAATATTATTTCGAAATCATTCAATCCCAATCTATATAAATAAGTAAAGCTTACTTTTTGTAAATAAATACATATTATATAGATACAAACCCCAGACACGAGAAAAACACTGTGTACATCACACAATATTGTTCCTTGGTGCGAATCCCCACCCCTCTGGCGTAACAGTCGCTGTCACTAACCACTGCGCCAAGCAGGTCGTAGACGCTGTATTCCCCCAGAAGTGGATAAAGGCGTCATCGTTTCGAATTAAACCTATGCCGTTTGTAATCAAAATAGGTAAAATTAGGAAATCGTTTTAAACAACAATCTATCTGTCATTCGATATCTGTGATGTACTAAAAAGGAGCAGCCAACCGCGCCGCCCATACGCCAAGCCCCCGCAGCTGAGATCACCGAAATGACGACACGAGAACCAACGGGATCCAAATCGACCTTAACCATTTTGGGTTAGCGACCAGCAATCGACAGGCAAACATATATTCTTACGCCAAAATCTAATACAGGATTACTTAAAACCTTGCTTTAATTACGGCAAACGTCAAATATAGCGAGTTTCTTTCTATTAGCCCTTACTTTATTTACATGAAGCCGACTTCTAATCCATCCTTTTAAAAAGTCAAAAATTATTTATTAATTCTAAGCTCTACTGAGCATTTAGATGGTCAAAAATTCACGCCCAGTTCAAAAACTCAGACCTGTCCAGAGAAGAAACGTCAGGAAACTCTGTGGTGCTTTTTTATTTATATATAATTTTTATTTTAAATAATAGCATTTACAAAATTTGATTAATACATCAATTTTCTAGTTACCGGAAGATTCGCTTGTGCTGAAGATGAACTACTTCCACATATCTTAGTGCTTAATATAATCTAATCATAATCCATAATAGAAGAGAATCTTTTAGGCAGAGCGACTGCCATATGACCTCTACAACCAGAAAGTTAAGTCGCATTCGAAGGATAAATTGTTTGTCAGTGAATCCCTGGCAAAGATGGTATTGACAACCGGGAAAGACTGAGAAAATTATGTAATAGGCTCATGTTGCTCTAAATAACCAGAAAACATCAATAACCCAGTTGTCTTTCGCAGGGTACATTACGACCAACTCCGATTTGTAAAGCAAGGTCTTATACTGTTAAATCTAATATTCTGCTATCTGCTATTAACCGAAACATGACATCTCTAGTATGCTTGTGTCACATGATCTTAAGTAAACACAAACCCTATTAAAGTTTTACCTTTCAAAGAATGTTAAAGCAAGTTAAACAAATGACGTCAGAATTTAACAATAACAAGCAATACAATAGCGAAGACGTTGCTTACGCAAGCTAGACTTATTAGGCTGGCATGTCTACCAAATGATTTGTTGGAATATATTTCACACCGAACTACTAACATTAACCATAAATAATGGTAAATTACATTTACCATTATTGGTTTTGTAAGCTATATAGGATATCCTATTTAGTCAAAGTCAAATATCTTTATTCAATATGGAAGCATTACACTTGCTTATTGATTGTCAAATAATCTACCACCGGTTCGGAAATGGAAGCCTCTGACCTGAAAAGAACCGGCGTAAGAAACTCAGCGGGACTTTTTCTTTTTCCATTTTCTTCAATAAATTTTACAAAATTGCTTACATTTAGCTCATATTGAGCAGAAGATCAATATGTAGCTTGTTATAAAAGAGCATGGTATAGGAGTGATCATATAAATATTAAGTCAATAATGCTAGATGACAGTAATTTACATATTTTTTTATAATACGTCGTGTCGTTTTGTGACAAAAACAATAGTGTATAAACACTACTGTTTTCCGGTTAGGAGAGTACCATAAGCGCAATTGATGGGTTATAGAGGTGTAACATCTCTTGCCTCAGTGCGGTGAGCGGATTTGTAGTCTTACGCTGCGTTTCTTATGCCAAGGGTTTATATCACTTACCATCAGGTTAACGTTCTGCTCGTCTTATCACTTTAAACAATAAAAAAGATAAGACTTACACCTAACACATGGAAAACCAATGTTCTATTCTTCACATATATTACCACAAAAAGGACTTATTCCATACCCTTCGAGCCAGAGTCGCTGTCTATTCGATACTCAATCAGTCAACCGATATATTACCACAAAAAGGACTTATTCCATACCCTTCGAGCCAGAGTCGCTGTCTATTCGATACTCAATCAGTCAACAGAGTTTAACTTACCATCCGCTCCCTCTCGTCCTCCACGGTGCGTATCAGATGTGCAAAGTGCTGGAGGGACCTGCCGATGGCCCTCTCGTCCTCGGTCATGGAGGCGCCGATGCACGCGAACTCGAACTGCTCCATGCTGCTGGCCAGCGCCAGCTGAGCCGCGCCCAGACCTGCGACCACCAGAGAACCACTTTCAAACATCTGTATTAAAGTCAAAGTCAAATAACTTTATTAACCATAAAAGTTTCACACTTTTTTATTGATAGTCGATAACTAATGGAAAATAGAAGCCTCTGAAAGAAACATAGTGGGATCATTTCATCCTATATTCATTAAAGTCCTCACAAAATTAAATATAGCACGTACAACATGTTTTATCAATTTAAGATAGAGAAGCGAACATTTAATATGCAGGATGTGTTATCATTTAAATATTAATAGACCAATACACCTTATCACGCGCAAACGCTCCTACGCAATTGTTGACAATGTTTTGACAGACATTTTATTTAACTTCAATATGAATAGTTTTCAAAAAAATTCAAGAAATACTAAGAAAGGATATAATTAACAAGGTCGTAACAGAACTTGTTTTAACATGGTAAACTTTCTGTTACAAACCCGTAAGGCAAACAGCACAACACAAAGTGACACATAGCAATGGACACTTATTGTCATGCAACGGCATGCGTACGCGTTACTAATTAGCATGAGGCCCGTGCAACGCACAGTGGCCTATGCTAATTGGGACATGGAAACGTGACGTAACGCCTGGCGAGGGGATGTATTACATTAGAAAGGGTGTACAAAGCTCTGGTAACAAGCTGTAATCTTGTATATTAATTACGTTTATATACAGGGTGTTTCGTAACTAGCAAGCGAGATTGAAAGTTACTATATAACAGTTAATAGTTTGAGATACGAACGTTAGACGTAAAACTACATTGTGATATCATGATTTTTTATGCCATTACCAATTAATTTAACAACTGTCTAAACGGGCAACCGCCTCCGTGGTCTAGCGGTATTGGCCCTTGCTTTAGAAACCGGATGGGCTTGTGGGTTCGAATCCCGTGGGGAAACAACTTTGTGTTAAGGTTGTTTTCTGATTGGCTATATAGATATGCCCAAATTACCCACCCTAACCAACTAGGAGACAACAATGAAAATTTGTTGAGTCCCCGCAGTATTCGAACCCACGATCTCCGGTTTGTCAAGCAAACGCCTATACCACCTACGGAGGCGGATGTATTAGGGGAGGCCTATCACAGGCTGATCATGTATGTATGTATATGACCAAAACAAAGTTTGATTTTTCAATTTCAGATTCTAATTTATTGTTTTTGCGACATCCTATAAGCTGTCGTAAGCTTGTAGCTTTGAGCTTAAAAGGAATGGAGAGTTTTTAAAAAACGGAGCAGCTAAAATGGTAATGCCCGAGCCAGTTCTGCTTCTGGTTGTGTAAAACCACTTCTGTGTGTATCGCAGGTTGGTAGCACTAATTCATCTATCATTACTGCAGAGCTTAATCGACAATGATGTTCTAGTCTGTGCGATCATATATTTAACTAGCAACCCCCCAACCCCCCTTATGGGTGGAATTACGTAAAATCCGTTCCTAGCCGACCTCTGCTCGACGAAAGGAATATTCCTACCAAATTTCAAGTCGCTACGCCAGAGATATCGTGATGAGTCAATATATAGGTGGGAATCTCTTATATATATAGATAAATTAAAAAAGTGATTTGTAAAGTGAAACACTATTTTAATTTAAATAAAATCAAATATGTAATTCCATTTATGAATTATATGACGTTACATTTGTGATGTCTACAATATACTGCTACTTAACATTAATTAGTAAAACGTGCTCCTCAAATTATATTATAGGAAGATGCAGATAATTAACTATCCCTGGAAACATGTAGCAACATTTCACATTTACCTAGAAATTCAGCAAATTCTACAACAGGCACGGAACGCTACAAAAGGCCAACACACATGTGATACGTCAATCGACAATGCATTTTGCAGAGTTTATAGGTATTGTAGCAATTAACTACTTAAAAACTCATTTTTCCAATATTAATAAGCATTCAGGCGGTTTTGGTTGCTTCAACCCTGTTCTACTGATATTATAAATGCTAAACTAACTAAATGTACATTTTCGGTAACTACGTAATTGTTATTGCGAACGAAGACAGACCACCCGATGGAAAGTGGTCACTGACGCCAATGGACATCAGCGATAACAGGGTTATCATCAATGGGCCGCCTACCGTGAGACATAGGATGTTACGTCTCGTTTACCCGATAAATATGCTGGCTACGGTGCCCATAAAATCGGAACACAGTAGTGTTTTCACACTACTGCTTTGTAGTAGAAAAAGGCAAAGCTGTGGTACCACCCCAGACGGCCACATGTAAAAAGGGAACCTACCGCCTCGTAAATTACAAATTACTAGTAAATGATATAGTAACACAACAACACATAGATTGACGCATGCGAAGCCGGAGCGTGACAGCTTTTATGGCCAAGCTTGTACAAACAAGTCTTAAACGAATGGACATAAACATATTAGTTACACACAAACAAACATGCTTGATGCGTCCACAATATAGAGTTGGGATGCAGACCGACATCTGCGGTGTCCGTATGGACCGGTCTAAGCCTATTTTTTAAGTCAAGACTTTATACGACATTAAATTGGTATGTTGTCATAATGAAGCAGTGAGAATGCTTAATTTGTGCTTCGTGGGTAAAGGTGTCTTGGAAGTTAAAATATACATTATCTATTGTTTCAAGTTTTTCATAATTTGAGAGCACTTTATGACAGGATTATGTTAAGACATAACATATATATAAAAGATGATCGTAGAAGGCAAACTTACGTAAGATTTGCGTTTAGTCTATTTATATGAGACAAGATTATTTCACAATTACAAAGCATAGAATCTTGTCTAATCTAAAATTCTATAATACGATAGGGCGATGCGGTATTTTAATGTGCGATAGTGCATGTTGTAACAATATTGTGTATAGGAAAAGCCTAATAGTAATATCTGTAAGAGAAATTCTCTTTTAGTGTGAAGGATTTAAAAATAACCATTTGCAATACATTAGCCGAATAGTATTTTAAGTATAGACAGACAAAGACTTCCCCGATTTTGCTCCAAAGAAATTTCAAACTCATACAACCAAATCTATCAATATGACTGTAAAAACCAACGTTCGAAAATATACGAAAAGAATGTATGTCCAGAGGGTTTTTTTATAGTTTTTAGTACTGATAAAAATGCACCATCCACCAATACATCAACCCGCAGTGATCTCTATCTAAATTTGAACGATCATCGAAATTTTAACCACCATTCAACCTCTTACATGTATACTAATATTATAAACAAGAAAGATTCGTATTTTTGTGTCCATTTTGTTTGTAATGACTAAACGCAAAAACCACTGTGCCGCGCCAATTGAAACAATTCTTTCCCCATTAGAAACCTGAATTGACCTAGAGTAACAACATAGGCTATTAGCATAACCCCAACCTTCCGAAAATCTTAAAATAACACAGGCATAGCCGTGAAAGGGCTTCTAGTATGATATATGTACAAACAGCTCGTAAACATTCGTCTGCATGTACGTAGTATAAGCGTCAGCGAGATGAGAGTCGCTAAGTGATTCAAGGTGATATTGCACATTCGCCCACCGCATATGGTAATAGTCGTGGCTCATTGCAATTGTCGGGTAAATGCCACATAACTACGTAAAAAACGGATCTGCACTCACGCGGTTGTCATGTCATGTACTATGCCGATGATTGATTCTACAACAAAGCCTATTTCTAAACTTATAAGCTCGCACATCGACTTACGATCCAATTATTATCACGCAAAAAATAAAGTTTTTAAATTTAAAGTGAGGAACCAAGCAAATCGGCCGGTCAAAAAAGAAAAGCGACGTAAAAAAGCTACAAATCCGTTCGCCACACTGAGATATGTCTCTTTTAGCCAATATTAACTTTTTTTTAAATAGTTCTCTTCAATTAGAAACACATACAACAAAAAAAGTATTTCCTATTTTCGTATTTCTCCATTGTACACACGAGAACCTTTCAAATTATGATGACTAATTGCGTAGTAATTCTATTTATCCCTAACGTAAACGAAAGAAACATTTCAAAGCTCATTCCTTCTTTAGGATCGGATACAAGCCCTCCGTAAATAAAAACATATCACGAACAACAACATAATATACTAAAGTATTCCAAGACAAAAGGACAATAGTGAAATATTTACGCTGTACATAGAATGAAGAATGCGGTGAAAGGAACCGCAGAAGCGACTGTCACCTTGAGAATAAGGATGTTACATTTACGTCACCAACTATGATACCCCTTTTGGCACTCTTCTGTACAAATATGCATAACAAAAATGTATTATTGAATAAAAAGGACTTTTACGGATTTTATCGCGTTTATTTTACACTTTAAGTTTTACCCTTTCCAGCGGGCGTGGTGACATAGACCACTGCCCGCTGGAAAGTATTCGAATCGTCGGGAATTTAAAATGTAAAATAAACGCGATAAAATCCGTAACAGTCCATTAATTCAATAATCTGTAGTATTCGCGTAAACAAAAGAAATAAATAAATAAGTACTTTATTTAGGTGTCCAAATTATTTTTTAAAAAGTAATGGATTATTTTAACAGATGTTGGACACTATATACTATTGTACTACTATTGGACATTATTGGATAAAAGGACTTTTTACGGATTTTATAGCGTTCATTTTACATATATAAATTCCCGACGTTTTGAACACTTTCCACCGGCCGTGGTCGCGGGGTAGACTCAAGACTGCCGCTGGAAAGTTTCTTTTATCAAATAGGCTTTCATTCAATAAGTAAAGCATTTGTCAATATTTAATCATAGCTTTATTTAAATTACGTATATATAGCATAGCTTACAATTTCAAAAGTTGATATTAGAATCTAATAAATTATATTAAAAGCCACAGAGGAGCATAACTACATACAGAAGTGTGTCAACAGTAGACGTTTTATTTATGATTTTTCCACACATTATTTCCCTTCAGAGCGGTCCACTGTGAGACCGGTTCCAAAACACGTTTCGGCCATCAATACGCCATCAACGAAAGGTGGGTCGTTGGGTCATAGATAATAATCCATAAACAAGTTGAAATAGACTAGAACGATCTATGAAGGTGCAGGTGTGTCCTAACCAGATCGGTCTTGACATGCTAGGCTAGGCTGCACCCGAGGTATGCATATCATCGGTTAATCTAAAACTAGTAGTGTTTAAATTCAAACTATCAAAAACAATAAATATTCTTGAATATAAGCGAGAAATACAAAACGATAAACTACTTAATTTAATATTTTTAGAAAATCTTAAATTTTTAAAAAAATATTTTACCTTATAAATTATTTACGCAACAATTGATTGCTCTATTATCAGATACTACTGCTTACTAGAGTGTCGAGTATAACTTAATCTTTTATGGGACAACTGTATACGTTTTTGCAACAAAAACCCAGTAAAAGTTGAGAATTTAACTAATAATATACTTAAAAAGTTGTAAAGGAACGCTTCTGTCTTAAAGGTTATATACAATATATATATATATTAAGATTAATAATACACAGCTATGGAAACCAGATGACTGATAAATACACCTACTTTTCTTTTGTATATAATACAAATTAAATAGATACAAACACGCAGACACGAGAAATACAGTATGTTCATCATACAATATATTTCCCGATCTCAGAATCGAACCTACACCTCTGGTGTAACAGTCAGGTACACTTACCTCTACGCCTAGCGGGTCGTCAAAGAATATGAAAAAAATTAAACAAAGATATTGGAATTTGAATTTAATTACAATACAGCTATAGATAGCAAATAAGTACACAATGTAATCTTTATTAGGTAACGTCATTTCCTAAGCTAAATTCATTAAGCTTAATCATTTTCAATAACTCATAATGATATTCAATACGAAAATAATTTATATAATATTACTTTATATTACATAATAACGCGTAATTTGTCACGTCGATAAGACCGATTCAACTTTCTCCCATTAAGTATACGGCATCAGAATTAGCCGTGAGACTTTAAATGGACTCTAACGTATGTTGAATATAACTTTAATAATTATAATCACAACAAATTACAGTCAATGTACACTTCGGTTTTTTATGCTCTAAAACTTAAAAGTTTAATGTGCTACATAACAGCCTTCGTTGTCTAGAGGTATTGGCGCTTGCTTTATAAACCGGAGGTCGTTGGTTCGAATCCCGCAGAGAAACAACTTCGTGTTATCGTTGTTTCCTGGTTGGTTAAGACTATTTGGGCCGATCGCCCAATTGTCTAAAAATTAAGATGATCCATAGGTCGGATGGGCAAAAGTCGGTCCACCCACCAACCCGCATTGTACCAGCGTGGTGGAATACGGTCCAAACATCCCCTAATAAGAGAAGGCGTGCATTAGGAGAGGCCTATGTCCAGCAGTGGACTAATTATATTCAAAAATCCACATGCTATTATCGACGATCAGTTATTTCCGCGAATACTGTGCAAAGTTAAGGTAAACTCATTATTGGTTAATGAGTTTAACGCTTTTAATTACTAAACAACATTCCTTACGTTAACGACAATTTGCAGCGACCATGATCACAGAGGAGGCAACAGACAGACAAAACATAGAAATATTATTATAAATAGACTTTTGCTCAATTAAGTGGCATTAACAAAGAGATAAACTTAATTTAAACCAAAAAAAACTTTTTGCAAAAAGAATATTTCTATTATCTTTCACTTAATTAGGGAAGAATTTGAACTTCGGGAAAATTACAAGTACAATATCGTGGCTTTGTTCATTCATGAAATCATTATTACATTTAGACATAAAACGGAAATCTGTACTACGTGTTAATCTATTGTCGTCAATACCGTTTCTACTCTTCAAAGCAGTCTTTCAAATAAATGACCGTTTAAGGTAGTGTATAAAACTTACTGTTTTCCGGTTTGAGAGGCACCGTAAGTTACTCATGTCTCAGGCGGTGAGTTCAATTGGGGTGCCTCACGCTGCTTTTCTCATGGGTAGTTCGTATTATTTACCATTATCTCACTCATCGCTGAATAATAAATAATAGTCGAAGATAGTACATGTACACGGAGCTAAAGATTAAACCGAGGAATAAGAGTCGAGGCATTCCCACGCGAGCAATGCAATGAACTTGACTCGACGCCCACGCACAATAGATCACATAACAGATGCAAGTGAGATCACACGCTTTTTTTTCTTATAATTAACACTAAACACGCACTTATTTTTACAGCCAAGATTTAAAATGAGCTTTGTTATCACATTTAATTTAGTTTTTAGTCAAATTACAGAAAAAAGAAATTATCCAGGACCTAAAAGTTTAATGAGTATGACAAATAAATAATAATATATATACATATTGTCTACGACTTAACTCGATCTTAAAGTAAATAAAGCTTAATAACATAAACGTTACGTTACTATTTAAAAGATCAAATATTATATGAATTATTAAACCTCTCTAGAGTAAAGGACGAATTTATTGCCTACGCATGCAGCCCATAGACATTGGCAATGCCAGTGGTATCGCTAATGCGCTGCCTACAGTGAGACATAGGATGTTAAGTCTCGTTTACCCAGTAAATACGCTGGCTATGGTGCCCTTCAAACCGGAACACACAAGTGTTTTCACTGTACTACTTTGCGTCACAAATAGGCACCGCGGTGGTACCAACCCAGACGGTCTCCTGTAAACAGGGGACCTACCAGTAGAGTGAGAGAAATTATTATTAAATACTCAAAAAAAAAATATGAATAATTATCGTTTAGTTTTCCTGACAAAGATTACAGTACATACCATGTATTTAATGCATATATATGTGATAACGACATGTAATTGCAAACAATTAGCCGCGTCATCGGCCACAGACGACGGGATCGAGTTAAACATTTTAACGGATGAACGGACAGGCGTTAGTAATTATGACGTAGAAGTTAAGCCAATTAAAAGAAAACAATCTTCGCTCCATTTAATACAATTAACCTACATGTAGAACAACAACTGCCGTCTTCTGCGCACTTTACAAAAAGGGGTGAACTCTCAGGGAGGGAAACTTTAATAACTTGGTGTTTGTGACGAAAAAGATAGAAATATGGGTGTATTGACAAATATATTACTACATTTAAATAAGTAAAATTGAGTGTTTGTTTGCAACATTAAAATAACCTATTTAAATTTATACATTGATTTATAACCGATACATATAACAAAACAATTTCTTTTTATTTTCGTCTGTCTATTTTTCTGTTCGTTCTCGCTAATCTCTGGAATGTGATGTTTGTTCAACGACGAAATACTACACTTTGCTATTGCTTGTTCCGAAAGCTACCTCCGGTTTGGAATAATACGCTTCTGACCTAAGAAGAACCGGCAAAGAAACAACATGCCATTATGTCATCTTAATCATTATTCTCTTCGTAAATGCAAAACGCCTTACGACAAATTATAATGTCCAATTCACGAATAAATTAAAACTGTATAGAGAAAATATACTTATAAAATTATTAAAACGCAGTACAAATATCGAACCAAGTCTGGGGTCATAATTAAGAGTAATGTTGATAGCACTAGTTGAGGATCGTATGAACGTGAATGAGTGCATTATGAATAGAAAGGGCATCACTTAACCCTCTCCTTTATAGTGTTGCGATGACAACTCGGGATATATCGACAAAACTTATCGCAGCAATAATTTTGGTACATATCATTTTTATAAGCATCTATTTATTTTTACACGATACCACCATGTTTCCGCGCACTTTATTGACATTTAAAGATTTTTTTTAAATAAGTTTCAGTTACCAATTGTTGTGTCCAATCATTCTCAAAAATTAAAATACATTGACTTAACCTATACATTCCAGGTTGCCCGAGAGTCGGAAGTCGATATCGATAGTAACATATCACTGTGATAAGTATTTACAGCCCTTGTCGAAACAAACAACGACTGTATGCGCCATGACACATACAAATGAGTGATAAATTCTAGACTGAACTGAGATGTGTCATTCTATACCACGGCCAATTTAAACCTGACGACCTGCTTGGCTCAGTGGTTAACGACCCTGACTGTTGCGTCAAAGAGTGTGGGTTCGGTTCCCCTAAGCGAAATGTATTGTTTAATGAACATAGTGTTTCTCGCGCGTCTGGGTGTTTGTATCTATATAATATGTATTCATTTATTAAAAACAAAGTAATTGCATGTATTTATCAGTCATGTGGGTTATAAAGTGCCAGCTTTGCTCAATTTGGAACTGGGTGATGTTTTACAATTCGTCCATATATATTATATGGATACGGAAAAAAAGTTATGTGAAACATTCATTCACTGAGAGACAGTCGACTAATAACACCATGCAAGCGCCGCATGTTGACGTTGACACTTTGTTATATTAAATCCAGGTCTAAATTGAGTAAACCCTACAAAATTGTGAAATTAATGTCATTAAGGCAACAAGTTCTTACATAGCTCAACATACACAGCAATTATTGTGACGAAAACTTACTATAAGAGTGCTTATACGCAAAGGGAGCTAGCAAAATTGTAGATCCTACAACTTTAGGTAAACGTAACATTAAAAATTTACAACTATGGTTTAGGACATATCATAACGAGTTTAATTATTTGCACAAATGTGTGAGTACAAAATAACGTTAAAAATCGTAGCTTATAATTTTACATCGAAATATTGGCGTAACTCGAAAGTTATAGTATAGTATTAAAGAAAATACAGCTCATAAAGTAGGTAAATCCCTTGGTTGGTAATGTGTAAATATTGTCACAACATATTTACTTCACGAAACCTGCAATGGCGACACTCTAGCGAAAACATTCAACATGCCAAAGTACTTATTTCTACAAAGCACACCTTAGTCAGATATCATTTATCAAGACGCCTTATCTACTTACAATGATAAAGGTGTAAATGTGTCGTAATTTAGCACACATGTAGAATGTCTTTACATAAAAATAGATCTTACGAGGCATTTGTGTGATTACTTTTTATATATAACTCAATTTAAGAAAACAAACATCTAAATAAAGCAACTAAACAGAGTCAATCCTGTAGTTCCCATTTGGTGGACTACCATCAACGGGTCTAGGTTCTGGCATGATAACCCACTAATAAAAGTCACTCTACATGTTTTAAGAACAAAAATTTTATTTATAAGAAATAGAGTATCAATCTGATATGAGTTCTGTTTAGTATTTGAATTGTGTTGACCTGATGACTAGGAAGACTATACTATAACCCTACCCATGGAAAAAATAAGCATAAGACTTTTTGTACCTAATGGGTAATCTAGATGAAAAGTATAATCATTCTTCTTCAATATCCTCTGCAATACATACAAGTTTTATCAAACATTAAAATATTTTTTGAAATTATTCCACAGACAATTTATAATACTGTAGTCCAATAATTGTATGCTTCTAATCATAAGCATAGCAAATCGGTCAGGCTCCTTATGAAAGCCATGTACCAGGATTAAAATAAGTTAACATAAATAGCTATGAACATTTGAGCCATAGCAAAACATATATATTAATTTGCTTCCTTATTTGTTCAAGCACAACTTGTGACATCATCTTGGCAACCAATATTAGCTAGTCTATGTCAATATGCTTGTCCCACATAATGAATACTAACTCAATTACCTAATAACTGAGACAAATTGAAAGTGATTATGTCATTGAGTCATTAATCAGATGGCCTTTTAATGAGTCATTACAGGCAGGACACATTTGGTAAGAATAACAATTATTATATCTAATATTTAAACAATTACTAATTAAGATTTAACGAACAGAAGAAAGTAATGAAGTTTTCAGATTTTGTTTGACTATATTCAGTTATATACACTGTTAAAATTAACATTTATAACAAACAATAAGTTATAACAACTATAAGAAAAGGATTTCCAATTATTAATGAATAAGCAAATGTATAACAACATAATTGTAGCTTCTAATCTGTGGCTTTCGATAAGGCTAACTAATAAGGAGTGTCTGGTTTTTTATTAAATCTCATCCAGCAGAATGTGGGTGTCTATTATGGACAATGTGAACGAATGACTCACTACCAAACAACATTACATATACATCTAATATTGTCATATGTGAGCAAATTAAATTTATATTATTTGAACAATCAAAACAAACAATGACAACATACAAGTCAATATATATTGATAACCTTATGTTGGATCTAGACATTTGTGTTTAGGTTTTTAGCATTAGGGATATTATAAAAATCAGTTGACTGGACATGCTAAACACATTTTGAAAAAAGATTAAAGGAGCAATTATGAGCATTCTTAATCAGTTTAAATGGCACATTTTACATAATTTTACCAAGGTGCAAAGTATTGTACAAGCAAGGTTACATAATGTCAGAGTCACCAAGGCCAAATACATTTACACTGGCCCACTTGCATTGTTATCTTGAGTACAAGTGGCACGAAGTACACACAAAGCAACAGTTCACTTGGAAATTGTCTCCAACTATTCAAATTCCTAAAGACGTCTTTTTAACTTTTAACTACTGGCTTCAAAGAATTTCTAAGTTTTCATTTATGAAGACGATTAAATAGCCGATTACTTTAATGATCGTAAGAAGACATGATAGTGCCTTGTAATCAAGTGCATCTGTATGGTACTCACGCTTAGCAGCCTGCACGACATCCTTCACTTCTTTGATGAGCCGTT
This sequence comes from Lamproptera curius, assembly GCA_029286875.1. Lineage (NCBI taxonomy): Eukaryota > Metazoa > Arthropoda > Insecta > Lepidoptera > Papilionidae > Lamproptera > Lamproptera curius. Next base: position 258,802 of record JAGSMT010000207.1, on the reverse strand, counting down.
TTATCTGCTGGCTGGTTCTCTCGAGCTCCTTTTCGTGCCGCTGCAGGTTTTCGCGGAAGTGCGGGCTGTCCGCCAGGCACTCCGTGAACTCCAGCGGCTGCAGCCCCACGCCCATCCTCACTCACTCGCGCTTTTTGATCACGATCACAAAACACCAAGCACTTTCACCGACCGCCCCCTGACGGTCCCATCGCCACGCACTGCTCACGAACAAGGACGGAATACTTTAACGATAGGACGTATTTTCAGCTTAATTAACTACACTACTTGTAAAGAGATAAAAAAAAGGAACACCAATATTTTCGTTTCAGAGCATAATTGGCAGTCGTTGTATAGCTGTCACTAACACTATGGAATTGCTATTGAATGCAATATTACAGCGATTTAATGTTGCCAGAATATGAGATATAAATTCTACTAAATTATTCTTAACTTTTTTATTCTAATTTAGTTAAATTGTTTATTTATATCTACGGTAATAAAGTATTAAAAGATTATTATGATCAATTTCTGAAACAAAAATACGTAATAGGTAGGAAACGTATAAACAATAGTAACCTTGCTGTTTTGTGCAGTAACAAATTTTTATCTTTAACTAATATTCTCGTCTGTTTTATTCAAAGCTTTTTTTATTAATAATTAAGACAGGACCTTTCTACAATTTTATTTTTAGGAGATCACAGCCACTAGCTTGAAGAACAAAAGTGAATACCACTATTATTTAACTCCATTACTTATGATAACAAACGCCGCCACGATTTTTAAAATTGAGCCATACATTTAGTTTTTGATTTAGCTGAGATTCAGCCCACCTGAACGGTATAATGCAGTATCAAGCGTATCAAATATTTAAGAATCATAAAAAAGCGGCTGGTTGAGACAAAGCCTGGCCTAACTGAACACCCCCGATGTAGCCAGCTAACGGGAAATATAACAAAGTAAAGCCGATTTCACGAATGCTATGCCACATGCTTTTACATGCATGGCCACCTTATAATGTAAATATACGTTATACACAATAAATTCTTAAAAAATGGTGTGGATTTGTAACTTACAAATAAAAAAACATATGAAAATGCAAACAAAATTTTAGAATAAAATAGAACGGATGAACAACAATGAGGCAACATTAGTTAGGTTAAAATTTTATTCTCATACATTTATATACAAACATATAACATTTATGCAAGGCATACAATTAAGCTGTGCTTGGCTTTTGAGACGATTCCCCTTCTTCACTTTCATCTGAGTCTTCCTCTTCGGAATCCTCATCTTCATCATCATCATCATCTTCTTCAGACTCAGTAGATGAATATCCGTAGTCATCGCCTCCAGCAGCACTAGTCGCTCCTCCACCATAACTATAACCTGCAATTAAATTATGATTTAGCTTATCTATAATGACATCTATGGAATAACGAAATTACTTGTATTTTCATAAGTTATTGAAGTACTACAAATTTGATTTTCGCCATTATAAACGTCACAACATTTTTCGACATCCGTATAGTAACTATTGTTCACAGCATTCATTAAACCTTAAGGACCACCTAGGTGTTATTATAGAAATTAGATAACACCAAATATTGTTTGGCCTGAAAAACAGTGATCTCTTCTCGCAATGCCCTATTGATATACATATGCTCAGTGGCCCTTGTAACTGCAACCTGTTCTAATCAAACATATATGTCGTGATAAATTATTTTGTAAGAGAGAAGTGCATTTTACTCACCAGTATAACCACCGGCGCCGTAGTCGTCGTCATCAGCCGGCGCAGCTCCCTGCCGCCCGTAGCGATGCGAGCGAGCTACAAAGTGAGGAACGGGGTGAACCACTTGCTAAGATATTGAAAATATATTTCTGTTTCTAATGTATTTTGACTACTACTGCTTCTATTTATCTTGATTTACTATGGAAATATAATTAAATAACTTCAATATACCAATAGTAAATTAATTATACCTACTACTATTACCTATTAGGGTGCTTTATATCAAATAAGGCACCCTAATAGGTTTATGCCATAGTTAAACAATGTTATATTTAACTAATGTGAAACCAGACATTTGAATGTCATGGCATTTGATGCTATTATTGTAGATAATGTAAACAATAACAAAAACCGCACTAACTGGACATGCTGAGCTCTCCTGTCAAGAGCAAGTTGAATCCACATCTGGGACAAGGAGGAGCGGCGCGCCTGTCCAGCTTGGTGCCGCGGCGGCGCACGTGCTCCTCGCAGAAGCAAGTCTTGCAGCGCAGGCAAGAGTACTGCCCCAGGCGGTTGCATGACTGACCTGCAAAGGACAATTTAGAATCTCAAATAATTGGAACTTCAAATACTTCTTATATTTCGTTGAATAAATCCATCTGATGGATGAAATTATTACGAATTTTATGTGTCGAAAAAACTATGGTAAACTTCTGGACCAGTCTACTTGGTATTTATGAGCAACACCCTTTTGATGACTGGCAACAAAAGGAAACAGCCCAGAGTTCCTACTGGTCTCACTGGTTGCCACTGTGACATTGGGACAAGTGGTGCTAAGGTTGAAACAATTTGTAAATTTAAAAATCTGCACATTATCGATGTTCGTCACATAAAAACTTCAACTCACATTTGTATGTCTCAGACTCCAAAACTTGACATGATGCCTGGTGTTCAAACTGGTCATCTTCACAGAGGAAGCCTTGACAGAAGCAGCAACGGAAAACGCGCCCACCATGTTCCCACACACCTGGATCAATTGGATAAATTAATTATTGTTAAGTTCAGTAGCTTACAAGTAATATATTAACTTGTATTATGAATCCTTTGTTGTTGGTATGAAAGTAGAAGTTTTTTTAATAGCTTGCAGATGTTGTAAGGTACCTCTTATTTTCTTAGTAATTTTATAAAATATGAAAAATACATTGAAAACAGTACACTCTTTAATTCAATTCTTTAGTCTGCTTCAAGCAATCAGCTGAAGCTTTAAGCACAAAATACATTAACTGTTATCAATGGATTGAAAAAGATATTAATCTTAAAGCAATGACATGATGCCCATCCGTATTAGGACTCCTGTAAGATTTTCCTCCTTTATATATCAGCTGATGCTCATATTCATAACCCTTATGCCATTCACGAGGTAATAGCAATATGTTTGAGTACTTAATGCAAAACTGAAAAATTCTATATTCCGGTGATATATGTAATGAAGTAAAGATCGCCAAGTACTAAATATTATTTAGAAAACATTATCTATTGTTTCTAATTTCTGTTTCCTCCATTTAGATACTACCTTTATTTTAAAATAACTTAAATTGTAACATCAGCTAATATTGTTCCTTTTTATCAGTGAATGCAAAGCTTGCACAGTTCATAATATCAACCCTTGGCCATTGGCCACTGAAGCAGTCATTTATGTAAGCTATATTTAAGTATGAATGACTGCCTCTGTGGCCTAGCGGTATTGATTGCCTTGCTTTATAAACTGGAGGTTGGGAATTAGAATCCCACGGACAAACAACTTCACAATATTGATGTTTTCTGGTTGCTTAGGACATTTTTGGGCAATCACTAACATTGTCTGAAAAGTCAAATGACCCATGTGTTGGATGGGCAAAAAGTTGTAAAAAGTTGGTCAACCCACCACCCTGCATTGGCATGCAGTGTCACTTACACACATTACAGTCCAGAAACTCCCTAAAAGAGTTATGCATTAGGGGAGGCCTATGTCCAGCTGTGGACGGACTTAACACAGGCTAATGATGATGATATTTAAGTATTAAAATGGATATTACCTCTCTCACACTCAAGGCACACAGCATCCGTTAAGGGGCAGGAGCATGCATGAGCGTTTAGACACTTGCGCCCATGGCACACCCATGCTTCACAAAAATCACAGATTGCACCCTGAAAGTTTAATCATTAAAAAATTATTGTTCAAAACTATAACTGGTCTAAAATTAAGAGTGATGTCTCTTTTATAACATATATCTAGATTGCTCTTGTTATTTGATGCTTTAAATTCACATATATACAAAACCAATAAACTAGGCAACTAATTTAAATGTACCTAGATCGTAAAATTGATGATTGCAACATATGGCTATGGTTGAAATGGTTTAGATAAATTAGAAAAATTTACTGGCCAATTCAGTTAAGTCAATCTTCAAAGAAATGCAAACAAATGTGTGAAAAACATTATGTTGTAGATAAAATAACCAATTGATTATCAACATTGCAACATCTGAGGAGGCTAAGGTTATATGAAAAAGGTTATTAGTGGAGAATTGAAAACACTAATAATATTTAATGCAAAAGGGTATCCCTAAATAACTATTAAAGTTTGTAATACCTACCACCATGCCAAGACCTGTGGTGAAGACTCCAGGATGCCTCACAACACAATCCCCTGATTTAAGCATGCACTTAACTTTGCCGCAGTGCGCACAAGCTGGCAGGCGCTGAAGGGCTTGACAGAAGTAGCAGAAGGCACGACTTTTCTGTTTCCTATTCAAGATTTTGAGAAAAACTTTTATGCATCATTTAAAAATAGACTTGCTATATTATATGTTTATACAACTTTGTGCAAAAATGGTTGATTACGTAGTTCAAGATTTGTGTATGAAACAAACCAAGTATGTAATTAATACTCAAATAATTGGTTAATATTTTTGAATTTTCAGAATGTACTAATGATAATGAAATGAACAGTTTAAAATAGTTGTTATCGGAATTCAGTTACAAAAATGTACAATTTGCAATTACTTTTGGCATTTATCGCACTCCATAGGCATGTTGCTTGGGTGCTGCGCTATGTCGACGTGATCCTTTGCATTTCGTATCTCCTTCTGTCTTAGTTTCTGTTTCTCAGCCTTTTTCCTCTGACCAGTTTTTTTCTTAGGCATTGTTGAAGAATATAGTTTTAGATATTAGAATCCTTATAGATTTATAGGTGACGGATTCGCTAAATGAACCGACTTTTTATGATAAAGCCGTTCCACACTACATGTCATGTAACGGGACATGAAAAAACGTCAATGTCACTTGACTACAGAGTACAGAGCTAAAAATTGTACAGAACTCTTTCATAAGTATGAATACGGGCTAAAAACATTTCTCTTGGATAAAAAACATGACAATTTTATCTAATAACAAGAGCACCACTGCTGCTCATAAATCCTGTAAAGCGTACCTATATTTAATAATTAATACATTATTAATAAATGATGCTGCCATTCTTTAAAATTTGTCAAAAAAAATCAAATCTATATCATTGCTGAAAATATTAAAAATGACTTATTATTATTAACGTAACTAAGTATAATGGATGTTATGTTATATATAAGTAAGATTTATACTGGATAGCTCGTTATTTCTTTTAAATGCGGTTCTTATTTCTTTGTACAAATTATCAAGTTATGTGATTCATATGTAACATACTACCCTAACGTCTTACAAACAGATGAAATTACACAAACGAAAAACTAAATTACTAAACATTTTTCAATATTAAAACCCATTACGTAAAAATAGCAATATAGTTTAATATTAGAATATGGATATAGATTGCATCCCTAATTCAGCTCGAATTTAGATAATTTTCATCTAAAATTGAAAAAGAGCGCAATGTCTTCCATAAATTATTCTTTTCCTAACGCTAATACTAAAATTAAATTTAATTTTTAACGTTTGCAGTGTACATATTTTTAAACTTTTTTATGAAGTGCTCAGTCAGGTCATTAAAATTACATTAAAATTTTTTTATATACAGAAGTTGCCACACAAAATTTATAGGTACTCAATTTCTTAAACATAACCAGAAATCAAATCTTAAAATAAACAAATTTACCCAGCTAAATATTGTAGCATCATTTTGTATAAAATTTGGAACAATTTACTGGCAATTCAAATCAGATGGTTGTCATCGCATATTTGCTTTCAAGGATCAAAATAAACACAGAGTTTGCAATTCTTGAAATCGCTTTGTTTGTGTTAGGACGTTGATATATGCGTTTTATTTTAAAATCTTTTATTTTTAGTCTTTTATTAAAGTATACTTTTTCTGCTTTATACACAATATGACAGTAATAAGTGACCTGGTAAGTTTATTTAATTATAAAATATATTTTTCAAATAATTTATTGCACGTCAACAAATGCACCTAATTAGATTATTTTATTGTTCATTTCACGACCAATATAAAAATGCGTCTCTCTGCGTGTTTACTTAAAAATGGTTTTAACTTTATCACCCTATCCTTTTTAATGTTCACTATTTTCCTGTATTTATACAAATATTACTTCTAACTATTTCCACATCAAATGAATCGTTATTTATAAATCTGTTACCATATTTTTTCGCGACGTGTCGCTTTATTAATTACTTTTTAACGGTACGAATCTATTGTTTACTACGGAGATATTCAATAAAACTTAATGGATACGTCCATCATCCGAAACGTCTATCCACGAGTACACGTGTTGTGATACTATAGAAATTGTTATTGGTGTGTTATGGGACGATCGATACGGCGTCGACGTCCCGGGGAAAGGTGCGCGATGGCAAAGTATTTTCCATCCAATATATACGCGACGGTCTATTTAAATCCTTTGAGTTATTAATGTAGTTGAAAAATATTCGCGAAGTAATGATAAGCGCTTAATAAATAATCAGAGGTGTCCGGTTATGGACCTGCTATAGCTGTTATTCAGCAACGCAAGGAAGGAATAAATTACAGATTTATTATTTCTCGGTAAGTTTCTAGTTTTGTTGCATTAATCACTTAAGATAAGATATATGTCTTTGCTTGTATTGTAACTAGGTGCCTTAAAATTTTAAATCGGTTTTAAATCCCGATTTAGCGAAGTTAATAACATTATTTGTGGTCGAGAATTATAAAAGCCATAACAATAAAGTCCATATGTTAATTAATAATAGCCGAGTTATTCTTTTTTACTCAAGTGCACCTGTTTGAAAAGTTAAATATTTTGACCTTTAAAACAGTTTTAATTATTATTTACGTATGTTAGCTTTCTTAGTGCAATAGTTGCAATAGAAGAATGAATTATCAAATTGTATTTATTAAATATAACTATAGGCATCCAAGGCTGAAAATAAATATATTAAAATGAAGTTCACGAGTTCATATAATTTGTGTATGCGATTGTTTTTTATTTTATGGAAATATTTTTGTCATATGGCGTTAATAACATGGCGCACCTGAAAACAATAGCTCACTTTCGCTTGTTTATTTCGCGCGATGAACTGTTCGAGGTAATATTGCTGGTATATAAAGTGTAAATTATGTTTAACTAGTTATTACCCGCGACTTAGTTCGCGTGGAACAGGAGAAATATCACAAACATGTCACATAATTAAACACAAAGTTTTATGGCTTTTGCTTCGACGATGACGAATGTAAATTTTGACTTTCAACCCTATTTTAACCCCTAGTTCATCCTCGCACGTTTCAAAACTACAAAATTGCTAGAAAAACACCACTTATAGCTCTTTTTGAGTATCTTGAGATAAAATTTTATCGTTTCCAGAGACGATTTCCATGTTAACTTTCATCTTTATTTCAACCACTTTTATCACAATAATAAATTGCCTATGTCTTGCTTGGCGTCCACTCTAAGTACCAAAGTTAGTTAGTTAGTTATTGTACCAAAGTTAATAGAAATCGGTAAATACGGACAGACAAACAGAGTTAATTTCGAATTTAAAATATTAGTATCGATTTTTGATTAAAATTCAAACAAAATTAATTTAATAGATATCTATACTCATGATAATTACGCGAAAGGGTCAAACTTTTAATAACGACATTTGATGAATCTCCTTTCCAAAGATTAATACAAAGCAAGAACCATTTTCACTACAAAATTAGAATCATTCTATATATTTTTGCAATAGATTAGGCGGTTTCTTCGGCTATAAAACTAGCATAAAGGCGCCAAATTAAGACATAGTTGTCCTTCGTTACGTAGAGGGGCACGGGTAGGAAGTGCACAGTGGATATTAATAGACCCCGACCACCTGACCCCACGTCTGCGCTCAATTAGGGAAGCATTTTGCGTTACCCGGACGAAGATAGACCGCGACCGACATCGACGTTGCACAATGAATGCAATCGTGGAAAATTATCGTAGGTTTCCCTTAGTTTTCTACGATTTTTGTGATGCTAAACTAATGGGTATTATGAAAATCTGAACGGAATAAAATTATAAGGTTGAAGAGGGGAAGATGTATTTATGTTTGTAGCGGATAAACACGAAATATACTAGACCGATTTCGAAATTTCAAATGTTTTGTCAATACAAAGCTACGTTTATGCCGAGTAACCTAGGATGCGTTTATTAATATAAATAATTAAAAATCTGCCAAAACAATGTCAAGGTGTGAAATTTTTAAACCTTATTTGAATATCTTTATGCCAAAATGTTAATTAATTTAATAACTTTTCTAAAAGCGATGTCAGTAACAAACAATAGCATTACAATCCTTTGTGTTTTAGTTTATTTAATTTGAACTTTATACACAAGTAATAAGGATAGAAGTAGTAGTATCTGTTCGTGAAAACTTTAGCATTGACTCATCGGGTTCAAACAGAGGTTATCAGTGTATAGTCCCTTGTTTGCGATAAATTTGCTCGAAGCGAACCTCGAAAATATTTACGACGTCCATTGTTATCTTTCCTTTAATTTTGGTCTATTAGATCGGCCATTAGTTATAAAGACTATGAAACATTTTTTATTTTTCATACGGCGAGGGGTTAACCGACGCACATAGACCTATGAGCTTAGGTGATACCATTGATATTATCTATGTAATACCATTGGCATCACCTACGCGCTGCCCACCGTGAGACATGTTACGTCTCGCTTATCCAGTAAATATGCGGGCTTTGGTGCTCTTCAAACCGGAACACGATAGTGTTTCACACTACCGCTTTGCGGAAGAAATGGCAGTGTGACCGCCACAGACGGCCCCCTTTAATAGGGTACAAGGTGGGGTACCTTTAATAGCGGTACTACCTCATGACTATATTGACCATAAAGACGGATCTTCTGAATCGGTGGTGATTTTGATTTTGATAAAATATTTAATCCATTTCGTGTTCTAAAGAAATGCTAACTCTATTGTATACCTAATGATGTGACTGCTCGTTAAAGGGAAGGGAGAATGTTAGTGGCGTTCAATTAATGAGAACGTTTATACGAATGACACATTGTCCTTGATATGCGTTACGTCGCTTACAAAAAATATACGGAATAATTTTTGGCTTCAAAATACCGAGAAACAGTTTATAATAACTAGATACAAGTATAGCTGCTCCCCGCGCATACTAGGCGATAGATTTATTTATTAGACCGCCTTAGTATTGACTAGAACTCAAATGCTATAAACATAAAACGTCTTGTTTTTTGGAGAACATATTTATTAACTCAAACCTCTCAGACATGGGTCAGCACAGCTCAACACAAACTTTAAGATCTATATACCGAATATCCCTTCACCATGACCTCAGCTGAAGCGCGTGGGCGTGGGAGGGCAGCTGGTGCCGTTCTTCAAGGCGGTGTGCATCTACTTCGCGATGGGGGCCGGCAACCCGTCCCCCACCGCCGCCGCGGTCAAGTGCGCCCCCATCCTCTGCCTCCTCGCTTGCGTCATGCTGAAGGCGGCCCCCGCGCCTGGTGAAAGGTCGGTGTCCACTTTGAGACCTTTAAAGGTCTTTTAAGGGTAGGTATACCTTTAACAGGTAACGACCATTAAAGGTCTCTCCATGCAGTGAGAAAAGCCAGATCTTTAATGGGTCGCCTTAGGAAAAAGTTGGTAGGTCTTCCTTTTTACAGGGGGACGGACGGACCGTCTGGAAGTACCACCGCGGAGCTTTTATTTTCCAAACTAGTAGGTTTCAAGGTCCAGTCAGCATATCATCATCATCAACAGCCTCACTTAGTCCACAGCTGGACATAGGACCTCGCCTATTGCACGGCTCCTCCCGTAGGGGTTTTTTGGACCTTATCCCACCACACTGGTCCAATGCGGGTTGGTGGGTGGACCGACTTTTTACGTAAAGTAAAATGCTCATCCGACGCAATGATCATTTTACTAGCTGGTTATTAATAGCAAGCGAAAGTGAAGAAAATTACGTTACTGTATCTAGCAATAACATTATTATTTTCTGGTTTTCGAAGCCATTTCCCTAGTTAATATAGAGCGTGCTTCTCGCTTCTCCATCCAGATTGACCTGAAACAAAGAGCGTCTGGGCAACTAAACATTATAAAGAAAGAGCAAACTGCTCTGACGCACTGTAGTTCTGTAATAGTCGCCAAAGATTGTCTCAGTCACCTGGAATGACTTTTTACATGCTCATTTTACTTTTCGGTAGGTTTTCGATTTGGTTTGATTCGTGATCGGCCCATATCGTGTTAACTTACCGGAAAACAAGTAAAATAACTAATTTATTACCGCAGACGTCAAACCCACGACCTCCGGTTTGTAAGGCAAGTGCCGTACCTACCTTACCTTACCGTACCTTAGAGGTGGAGGTCTAGGCGTATATTTGTTATTATTTAATTGATAAAAACTCAACACAGGTAATTTACATTGATCACAACGGGTACATGTATATTACAGTAATTTTATAACAATAGACGGTGTTCACTTGTTGTAGAGGCTATTTACAAAGCGATATGACGTTTTAATGTCAGACGTCACGATGCATTCACCTACAATGCATATTCGGTGCAATCTTATCGATTTTGCCGAATGCGATGCAGCAAATGTTATATTTAGAGACGCTTCGTATTTTAACTAACTACTGTTTGTGAAATGCATTAAAATGTTACCTTGTCTAATAGTGTATATCCGTGAGAGAGGTGTATCCGTATGATAGAGATGAGTAGAATAGAGATATATATTTTACAGTGACGTAAAAATTGATCTGATGGTTAGAGAAATATTACGCTTTAAGAAAAGCGTTAATTTAATGATGGTAAAAAGTAACCACTCGCAACCCTGAGTCTGTTACTTGTTTAACGATACCAAAGCTAGATTAAACATTGGACCAGCGTGGTGGATACGGTCCAAAATCCTAATGGATTGAGGTGTATTAGGGAGGCCTATGTCCAGCAGTGGACTATCACAGGCTGATGATGATGATGATGATGATGAAATTAAACATGAAATTTGTCTAAAACTTTGATATTGCGACAGACGAGTGATAATAAACTTATAACAGCACTATATAGACGATAACACTTTATTACTATAGGTTACTTTATTTATCTGATTTCCATATATATCTTTAAGGACACAGAAGTCTCGGCGTCAAATAGCGCCATCGCTAAAAACGTCATCGTCCACAGAGGGCGTTACGCGCGCTGCGTATGCGCCGGCCTGGCACTATCGGCGCTCGGCGACGCCGCACTCGTGTGGCCCCAACTGCTCGCCGCCGGGATGACGTTGTTCGGCGCCGCGCACGTGGCGTACATCATGGCGTTCGGGCTGCGCCCCCGCGCGTCGCTGCTGGCGGCGGCGAGCGCCTTGGCGGCCGCGCTGTACGTGCGCACGTTCCGGCCCGGCGCGCTGGCGCCGTTCACGCCCGTGGTGCACGTGTACGCGGCGCTGCTGGCCGCCATGGCGTGGCGCGGCGCCGCCCGCCCGGGCCCCCAGAGGGCGGGCGCCGTGCTCTTCGCCTTCTCCGACGCCGTGCTCGGCTACAGCCTGTTCGGGACGCCCTCGCACCATAAACAGGTACGATTATCGACAATAGGCAATCATTGCTATAAGAATATAAAAAACACGGTACTTTAGTCTAGATTCATACAAATTCAGGTTTGGTCTAGGTAGCTTCATTTTTATTTTTACTGCACTTTTTCTACTTTAGCTAAATTTTTATTTATTAACTTATTTATTAATTCTACATTACTATACGTTTAATCGCAGTCGGAGTACGGCTCGCAAGTGGTGGTGATGTCGACCTATTACCTCGGTCAGCTGCTCATCGCTCTGAGCGCACTGCAGCAACCAATTGAGGCGCGGGCGCCGCAATGAGTATCACGGAATATCCTACTTGTATCTGGGCTAATTTACACACGGAATTGATGTAAACCAAGTAACCTAAGCAACGAAATCGTGTCATACATTTGCGTTCGATAACTTAGCAGTTGCCCGCGACTTCGCCCGTGTGATTATATACACTGGTGGTAGGTCCCCTTTTTACAGGGGACCATCTGGGTTGGTACCACCGCGGTGCCTATTTCTGCCGCTAAACAGTATTGTGAAAACACTGCTGTGCTCCGGTTTAAAGGGCGCCGTAGCCAGCATATTTACAGGTAAACGAGACATAACACGCTATGTCTCACGGTAGGCAGCGCGTTGGCGATACCACTGGTATTGTCGAAGTTTATGGGCGTTGGTGACCACTTCCCATCAGGTAGCCCGACTGCTCGTCTGTCTGCGTTGGCATTAAAAAAAAGAATAGATATTTAAAAAAAATAGGCTGCTCCCAGTTACATGAGCTATTTTCTAGTAAAAGTCCTGTTAAAACTGGACAAGCCATTCCAAACAGCCAGACAAAAATAATAAAAAACGTTGTTTTGTTATTCGTATCGGTTATACATCACAATGTAATCATTTAATAACTGTTATTTTAATGTTACAGACGGACACACCAATTTAATTATTATTTGTATACATTGTCACTGAGATGTCAATAACTGATTGACATTCGACTATTAACTACAACAATAGTACGAGGCTACTCCTTTGCTATGTTACTTTGTTTGAATCAATTCAAGGTGTGACTTGAGTGAACTATAAATATATGTGTTAGTTTAATTTTGTAGTTGCGCTTTAGCGTCGTATTTAGTACGGTTAATAACATAATGACCCTTCTCCATATTTCATTTTCCTTCTATTCGTTATTTATTAGTGGGAAGTGCCAAAGGTTTACGGTCTAGTACCAATGCACTCTCTTTCCGTGATGCAGTATTCATTTAGGCTTGAAATCTAAAATGAATTTAGTAATTCTAATTAGAGTTGCAATGAAAGATTATTGTCAATGGATTATTTTCAGGAAAGTTGTATTATATTTTAATTACTTCGGATTACAGGTTAATGAACTGAATCTGCACAGAACCATATTATAGAAACGTTTATAAATATTGTGTTAATTAAAACGATCGTCTTAATGGATTATTAATGAGAAGACACTTGCTCCAGATCGGTGAATTTAGAATAAATATTTGTGTTGATAAGTGGAACGATGTTTGCATTATGGCTTCCAGTATTTTCGTCCTTACAAATATGTTGTTACAGTTAAAACATACAAAATACTTCATTAAGCAAATGCAAAAAAGGTGATATCGATATTCAAGATTCAATTGCATCTATGGATTCATGATAAATTCGAAATAAGCTCAAAAATTTGCTAATTCCTATTTTTCTACTACTTTTGTGAAAACTGCTCATTTAAATGAAAGTTAGTGCTTCTAATCAGGGATTGAATGTGCACTTCTAGACTTTAATCTCTTACATATTATTTCATGTGTTAAGAACTTATGTTACCTAATTACTTGATGATTATGTTTGTAAAATATGTAATAGAATTTTTAGTATTACTTATTTCTTTAATGTCTTGCTTTTATTTTGATAGGTTCTTTAAATTACAATTATCTTTTAGTAGATTTTTTGTAATGTTTCATTACCCACGTAGTCTTGCCAAAATTGTTAGATATTTTAAATGAAACTATGCCATCTTTTTGTACGTAAATGTATACATTAAATAGGCCTTTGTGATTGGTCGTAAGTGTATTCTATGTGTTACATATCGTCACATTAGTTTTAAGGAGAAACAAATTAAAGTGATTTAATTGTTTCGTTTAGTTGTTGTGCATTAAATGTACCATGATCTGAACGAAACTATAAAAAGCATGTATTCTGAACAGCATGGTCTGAGAGGGGTGACTTTTTGTTTGTGACAAAAATCGTTTGACTTTTTTAAATTGAATTTTATTATTGTATTCACATGGGTGATATGTCTGTGCCGAGGCGTCAACTCGTGAAACCTACCAATGCTTTGTATTTGTACCGCGATTTAGCATTCCAAATTATATGTGATTTTTCGTATAGGGCAAACCTGAAGTTTGCTCAGAATCAGCAACATATTCTAGTAAAATCATTTTGAAACTAGGTTAGCTTTGGTCCCAAAACGCAGTTAAATTCTAAGACAATATTTTCGCTGAGCACGAAGGAACAAGTTTCGGTTTCTTTCCAGAGTCCATGATCAGGGGCAATCCGAATCGTCGAAAATAAAACATAGAGTAAGCGTGAAAATTTAAAAAGTGGATTCAATGTCGATAGTAACCGCTTAAATAAAAGAAATAGCATTTTGCTTGTGATTAAGTTGACGCAAGGTATTTAGATGATATTATAACAACCCATACGAGTTTTAATTAAGTTTTCATTGGTGATAAATTTTGGCTTTAATAGGCTGCTTCTGAAGCGGCAGGATGCGCCTCCTGAGCAATTTGATAGTTGATTTGGTAATCTCTCCTTCAACGCACACCTCTCAGTCCGCCCTAGGCTAGGTTTATCTTATAGACTCGGTGTTGGATGGAGGATATTTATGTATGTACCCTTTTCTATGTACTAGGTGCGGTGTATTTTTGGAAATAAATACGTGTACTCTGTTGTGTAGCTTTCATTTTGTGGATTTGCGTTTATTGCGATCGGGTAAGTCGTAAAGTGATACTTTCTCCGGCCTATTTTTAACGTTATTGGGCTTTTACTAAAGAATGCTCACGTAACTCCTTGTCTGTCTAGCTAGGTGATAAAAAAATATTAACAGTCTAAGTGACCCTAAACAATGTGCCAGAGGATGTGGGTTCGATTCCCACCACGAGAAGAATATTGTGCGTTGAAAATGGTGTTTATCTGGTGTCTGGGCGTTTGTATCTATAAGATATGTATTTATTACCGAAAAAAAGTAATCCGTATGTATTTATCAGTCATCTAGTTGCCATAGTACAAATTGGATAGTGTTGTGCTAAAGACCTAAGATATTTACATTTAAATTAATATATAAAGGTCACTTACTTCTGCAGGTTAGCAATTAGCTACAATACACATAAAAACTGTATATTCTGCTTTTTCAGGATTGATTCCTCGATATTACTTCCAATATTTAGTGTGATCTAGCAAAGTGCTGCCATATATTTTGGACATGCATCAATAACTCTAATCAATAAATAGTCAATAATGAGAAATAATACCTTCACTTATTCACTTCGTTACAAAGTACAAACCAAACTACAATTTTATATCATCATCATCATCATATTGAAATTATTTGAAATATTATGCCTTTTATATCATCGTATTGAATTGATTTGAAATATTAACTATGTTGCCGTGTCGTGATACTTGATTGTGTGCAATCGTCGTTAAATAGACCGATAAGCAAAACTAGTTGTTGGTGTTTGTAATTTAGCATTGTTAAGCAACAAATAACAAAACTTATTTACGTTAGAAAACTATTTAAAATGTGTTTTATAGAAACCGTGTAAGTGTTTATCAAATTCAAATTTAAACATTTTTATTCAATATAGAAGTTTACACTTGCTTATTGAGTGTCAAACACACTACCACCGGTTCGTAAAAGGACGCCTCAGACCTGAGAAGAACCGGCGTAAGAAACTCAGCGGGCTATTTTTTATGTCATCTTTTAAAAATAACAAACAATTTGAAGGCATAACATATTGTGCAATTTTGAAACAAGACCTGGATCAAGCATTTCATTACTAGGCTGTGTTATCATTTAAAAATTCATTAATATCGTAATAACCTTTAACACATAAACGTTCCTTGACTACCTTTTTAAATTTATGAATAGTTAAATTCTGAACGTTTACTGGGATTTTGTTGTAAAACGTATACATTGTCCAATAAAAGACTTACTTATTCTTCGCAGTCTAGTTGCTAGAAGAATTAAATTACGTTTATTCCTTGTATCTATGCCATGTGCATCACAATGTCTTAGGAAATCATCTCTATTTTTTGCACATACATTTAATTTTTAAATATGTATTGAGAACTAACGGTCATTATTTTTATTTCTGTGAACAACTTTCTTAATGACGCTTTGGGGCCCAGGTTATAGACTGCACGAATTGAGCGTTTTTGAAGTACAAAGATCGTATTAGTATCTTCTGCATTTCCCCACAGTAGAATGCCATAAGACATAGTACTATGAAAATAGCTGAAATATACTAAACGAGCTGTCTCCACATGAGTTAATAATCTGATTCTTTTCACTGCGTAAGCTGCAGAGCTTAGTTTACATGCTAGCCTATTAATATGGGGGCCCCATTGTAGTTTCGCATCTACAGTTATGCCTAGAAATACAGTTGATTCAACTACGTCTCACGCCTCCCTATTCATAACCACATCAAATTTACCATGCTTCACATTAGGATTATCTTTGTTAGTAATATATATATATATATATATATTTCAAATGTCCTAACTGTGTTATATATTTAGTTTTTCACTTTTCATAAATAATTAGTAGTCTTGTTAGTTAAACTTTTATGTAACGCTCTTCTAGATTTTCATTTGGAGTTAAATTTCGTTTCGTCCAAATAACATAAATAGGTAGGTATATCTACGCATACTTTTGTTTCCTATCCAATATTACTTTTGACGTGCAAAACTTAATAGAATTCTAAGTTCTATATTCTCTGTCTCCACACTTTTCGGTTTGATACATACATGAAGAAGCTGTTGCCCACGGCTTCGTCCGCGTGTTAACATTGAAAAATAAAATGTTGGATTTTATTTTTCTAAAAAGAACTATCCTAATTTACTGTCGGTTACATCAGCTTTAAGTTAAGGTCCTGCAAAAGTAGGACCTACCATCCCAGAGATTAACTAAAACAAACATTTAGACCTAGAACAATTATAATAAAAACGTTGTTTGTTGTATGTAAACCTTAAATATCATAATTTAATAATTTTAAAACGGTAATTTTCATGTTACGTACAGGCTCGAATTTTCATTCATTTCTATACATGTATACAAAGACAACAGGTATTGTTGCGAATAGTACTACATTATTCGGATCGTTGGAGCCGCCAATACAATGTATACAAAAACCATAGAAAACGACAATAATGTTTTCTCATAATATAAAACACATTTGTAGTCTTACGTCACGTATATTATGGTGTATCACTTTGTCTAGTGGTTAGTGACCCTGACTGTTGCTACGAAGGGTGGGTTCGCTTCCAACCTTGGGAAAAATATTTTGATCCACATAGTGTTTTTCTCCTGTCTGGGTGTTTATATATACATTTATTTGCAACTAGATTCCACGGCACAAGTTTGGCTTAGTTTGGGACTACACGATGATGGGTAATTTGTCCGGAATATATATATATATATATATATATATATATATATATATATATATATATATATATATATATATATATATATATATATATATATATTACTACTTTTACTTCATACTGAAACAGGTTTATTAAGATTATACAAAAAAATATATAACCAATTTTAAAAGGCGTGTACAAATAAATATATTCTTATCTTTAATATGTGCACAGATTATATCGTCAGTGAAATAAAAAAAAAATCATTTTTAGCCTGTGTTAGTCCACGGCTGGACATAGGCCTTCCCTGCTGCTTCCATTAGGGGGTTCTGGACCGTACTTAACCACGCTTGCCAGTGCAGGTCGTTGGGACCGCCGACCCATGTAGAAACATGCTCATCCGAAGCATCATCATCTTACTTTTATCACAATAGTGTGATCGGTTAAATTGCCCTAACCAACTAGGTAACGACAATGAACATTTGTTTTTCATGGTCATTAAAGTTTGCTGGTTGATTTCGACAATGTGGGTCGATCACCCAATTGACTGAACAATAGTGTTCCCTGCGTCGTATGTGAAACGTCGGTCCCGGTCTAAGACCATCTTCAGAACATTCAAATGTACTGACAACTAAATTCTTAGAATGCAGTTTACCCTTTGGGTTGTGGAGGTCAGATCCCAGTCGCTCTGCGTAAAACTGTTATTCATATAAATTCTGATGAATTAGAGCCAACTGTATAAGTAGGTAAGTAAAATAAAGCCTACTAACTGACTCAATTTTTTCACAGACCTTAATGTCATATAAAAAAAATAATGTTTTATTATTGCAAAATAACAATAATAAAAAAAGGATCATAATAAAACAGAGTATTATTACATAAATATAATCTATTATTTACAAAAAACATAGTGGAAAATAATAATAATGTTAACAATTTAATCTCGCCACACCAAAAACTGCGCATTTTGGAAGGTAACATAAGTTTTTAAGGAGGATTTATTAAAAATGTAACTTGTTTGTACAGAGTTTACGAGTAATACAAGCAATGTACAAAATTGTTTTTATGGTTTCAGCGTTTTTAATTGACATTACAAAATATATACAAGCATAAGTCATTGTCGCATATATAAAAACTCGCCTTGAAGGCACTTCGATTTTTTACGGTACAGCGAATATAAGCCAATTTAGATTCAAAAATATTGTAAAAGATTAATGTCGTCAGAAGTGAATTCGTTTTGCTGAACCGCAGCCATTTTTGATCCCCATGCGATGTTTAACCAATAAGGCGCTCTGACTTTTTGAAGCTAATCGAGATCGACGTCAGACTTCATCGTGACTTGATTTCGACGTTAAGGAATCTCCTGTTTCTTCCGGATTGTTCTATTTCCGTGGATGGCGAGGGGCGTCGGCGACTCCGCTGGTCGGGGCTACTCCCTGCGCAGGTTGTCCAGCCTGGCCTGCAGCTCGGCGTCGGCGTCGCTGAGGGCGGCGCCCCCTCCGCCCGAGGGCCCGCCCGCCGCCACCGCCGACGGCTGCTTGCCTGAGGTTTCACATTTCACATTCAATTACAGTAAAGGCAGATAGCACGTTTTAGCAAAGAACCAATTTTTGTCACAAGGAAGTCAAAACGGTGAAAATGTTTATCGCGATAAAATCCCTTTATTCAATGGTGTCTAGTGATCGCGTAAATAATATAAATTGTTACGGTAGTTAAAACAAATTGAACTAAAATTCAAATTATGCTAGTTTGTAAATAAACAATAGTAACTTATATGGATATACTGAGGGCGTATGTTAATTAATTGAAAACGCTCAGGAATCAACGGGAACAACCACAAAACATTGCATATGTTATTTGGCTGAGATTTGAAAGTATAGACGACTTTATAAAAATTGACTGTACAACTGGTACTGACTTGCGACAGAGAGAGAGCCGGTGGCCTGAGGCAGCCCCGAGAGCTGGTCGTTCAGCTGGAGACCCAGCTCGTCCAAGATCTGGGAGACCACGGCATCACTGGATAGGAAAGAATAGATATATTAAATAATTCATCCAATAGAAAATCTGGTAATGAAATCAGTCATAAGAAAAGTCCAACTTGTTAGAAATGTGTCGGTACTTGCCTCTCTTCTTCATCATCGTCACCCTCCATCGCCTCGTCGATTGAGTCATTCATCATCTCCTCCTTCATATCCATGATTTCTGACTGCTTCTCGAACTCCTGCGAAATATTACATTCATTATTGTCCATTCTTATCTGTGCACAATCATTTAATAGTTGACAAATCAAATATAAGCATTTACATAGTTGGTTAAAATTGGTATGTTGGTTATCCCCCCGAACAGGTTCTTGCTTTGTCGTAAGGGTAGGGCCCAATAGCTGCAGCTTAGACCAGCCGCGGGGACGCTAACAGGAACGTGGCCGGTCATGGAGGAGGCTGCTCCAAGCGGGCTGAAGAAGCCCGCTTTGGATGCGCCTAGGAGGTTGCGAGGGACGGGTTGCAGGAGGTAGGAGTGCCGCCCTTCCTGTTTTTCGCAACCAAGTCGCGGGGGAAGCTCTCCCTATCCTCTGAACTCCTGGCTCACAGGGCCCCTGAGAACAGGCTCGGAGGAGTCTGTTACCTAACTACAGGGGCACGAGGAGGATGGCCGCAGCGAGCCGAGAGGAGGATGCGCTGCAGGGCGAGATAAACTGCTAAAGAGTACCTGTGACCTCATCTCTGGGGCGCCAAGAAGGAACAATGTGGTGGTTTAAGTCAGTGCGAGTCCGACATAACCCGTCTCCCGCGAGGAAGAGTATGCGTAGGCATTTCCCCACGGTAAAAAAAAAATGGTATGTACAACATAAAGTTAACGATAACATAAGAGTTGTTTCGCCGGAAGATCCGAACCCACATCCTTTGGTATAAGAAGGTAAACGGTCAATACCAATACGCGAAAGAGGTTACGCGGACAAAATTAGGGTTGTTTCGATACAAGTAAATACGAGTACATACTCGATGCCAAGTACTTTTCGCAGTAGAAAGTAATCGAATAAGTAACTAAAATAAATACTGTAATACTTTTTAACAGTTGCGTTCTTAATAAAACTGGTAGAAAAGCTAGAACTTATGTATCATGGTTGGAATAAGTAATCTCGGAACATCTCTTAATAAAATAGCTCATGCCAAAATTATTTAATAACACATGAATCCGATCAAACCATGACACGTACGGTCATCTTCTAGTTGGAAGCTTCCCTCGGACTCATTGCTTGACAAACCCTACTATGCGTATATACAACGTAGCAAAATGGACCTGCAGTATCTTCTGGATCTGCGGCATGTTGAGCTGGCGGTTCATGGTGGCCATGGCGCGCGTGACGCCGCGCATCGCCTGCGCCATCGTGCTCTGCGACTTCAGCGTCTGGATCTTCAGCGACACCGCCTGGATGTTGGCCTTCATCAGCATGAACTTGCGCACGTAGCGCCGCGTGCGCACCAGGTCCTTCGCCATTATCTTCACCGCGTCCTGATTCAACGCAAAGGCGACACTTTTTAGTTTACCGATATACCGTCAAAATGTCCTAAATTTTATAAATGTACATATATTTCTTATGGATATAGTAATGATACAAACAGAAAATTCTCCAGATACTATTGTATATCACTGCCAGTAAACACAAACCTGTCATATTACGGACGGATGGACGGATTTCACATATCTTTTACCCTAAAATGAGTACAAAGATGATCAAATATCTTAAGCAATCATTTCCGTTGCACTTTACAATAGGCATACCATTTGACCATCTTTAGCGAGCTTCTTGATGTCCGCGATAACCTTCTTCTCCTGCTGCTCCATCTTGAGCCTTTCCCTGTCGAGGTCGCGCATCGCCTTGTTAAGGGCGCGCTGGTTCTTGCGCAGCATCTCGTCAGGCGTCATTCGGTGTCCAAATAACCACTCCATGGTGAAATATGCAACTAGACCCTAAAATAATTTCTTGCTATTACACATTTGAGTACCAAACAGCAAAATTCAATATGGGAGAAATTTTAACGACAGAACAAGTGCATCACATCATCAGCCTGTGATAGTCCACTGCTAGAGATAGGCCTCCCGTAATACACCCCTATCTATAAGGAGGTTTTGGACAGTATCCCACCATGCTGGACCAATGTGGGTTTGTGGGTGGACCGACTTTTTACATGCCCATCTGACTCATGGATCATCTTACTTTTTTACAATTGGGTGATCGGCCCAAATTGCCCTACACAACTAGGAAACAAAAATAAAAATTTGTTCCTGCAGGATTTGAGCCTATAACCTCCAGTTCCTAAAGCACACGCCCATACCACTAGTTTACGGAGGCAGTTACAAACATATTAATATTAAATTAGTTACAAGTGGTAGGTCTTCTTTTAGATGAGCCCATCTGGGCCTAGCACTAGGACCAGACGGACCCATCTGCATAGGTCTGCCTAACTGAAAGTTATAAATTTTAACTGTGCTGGAATCAACCTTGTCTTACTGATGTTTTTGGGTTAGTACAGGAAATATGTACCGATTGAATAATTGCTTGAAAATTAAGGTGTTTTTTTCAGTCTCAAGACCATAAATCGTACCTATTTTATAACCTTTTTTACTCGGGTTACAAAAGAAACTAATTTTAGAGAAACTTTAAAATAAATAGAGTATTTTAAGCTCTGTAATGGTTTTTTTCCAATCTTGAATAAAATGTTGATTAAGGTTCAAAGATTGACTCAAGAAAAACCTTGAACTACTTGCAGCATGTTACATTGTAGATTGTGTTGTAATACATCAGTACTTAAGTGAATTCCAATTGCAAAGTAGCAATATTAAAAAGCTTCTTTAACAGTTTATTATGTGCAATTGTTTTTTTGTTACAGCTTAATGTTATTTTGTTTGTACTTTTCACTGCTTCTCTATGCCAAAAATGGTTATATGTGCTTCTGTTGGAATAATATCATTATTTTTAATACTTTTATTCAAATAGTAACAGTTGTTTTATAGTTATTAATTTAAAACTTTTTAACGTTAATCAATTGTGTGAACTTCCGTTCAATAAAATCATCATTTATAAAACAGAAGTTCACACAAAAAAAAACATAACATAGTTTTTAACAATTAAATGGCACTCGAAACTTTAATTACATCAAGAACAATTGAAAATAAGGGCTATCAAACATGACAAAATAATAATTAGATACTTTACCTTTACAACCAAAATTAAACAATTATTTGCAGGTGATGATTCACCAACTTGTATCCACAGCTTTAGAATCTATCTTATTACAAATCTGTAATTTAACTATACCGTATAATGGACAACTTATAAATAAAGTTCATATATATTGAAATAATTTATATAAAACTCATCACTAATAAGGCTTTTGAATTAATTGGTGACAAAAACTGCTAAGCTTGTTTTGGGGCACAATGTTGACGCAATGTCAAGTGACACTGTCATGCATAGTGTGTCTGCGTGATAAATATTTTTACAAATAAATTGCTATGCATAATAATCTTATTTATTTTAGAATATAATAAAGCATTCGTTTCAGAACACTTTTATTTATTATTGTTTATTGATAAAATGTTGAAAAGTTTTCGTATTCTTATGCGCAGCTAATATTTTAATATTTTTGGATTGTAATTTTTGAACGTTTCTCTCAAATCTCTTCAATGCCTTAAACTGTCAAAACTTTTGAATAACAAACCTACGAATTTTCCGCGGGTTTATAGTTAAGTCACATTACGCTTTTTAAGTTTAAACTTTTAGCAAACTATAAAGGAAAACTACAAAAACTAAATTTTAAAATGAGTGACAATGATGTGACAATAATGGAAGTTGATGAGCCTGAGCCAAAGGCGGTTAAGCCGAGTGCGGGCTCAGTAAACCTATTGGGCTCTTGCCGTGGATAGAAAAATATCGCCCACAAACTTTTGATGATATCGTGGGCAATGAGGATACAGTGTCACGGTTAGCTGTGTTCGCACGTACTGGTAATGCGCCTAATATCATTATCGCAGGACCACCGGGTGTTGGTAAAACAACCACTATTCTATGCCTCGCTCGAGCGTTGTTAGGCCCAGCGTTCCGAGATGCTGTGCTTGAACTTAACGCTTCCAACGATCGTGGCATTGATGTCGTCAGGAACAAAATTAAAATGTTTGCCCAACAGAAGGTACAGTAAAAATAAATAATACTTTCTATTTCCTAGCTTAAAGGATACAAGTCATACTTTAGACCTACGAAATCTTTTAAACATATTAACTTTCACCTCGTATATAACAGTTTAAACATACAAAAAAATCATTATACAAAAGATATTCACTTTTAGGTGACCCTGCCAGCTGGCCGTCACAAGATAGTAATATTGGATGAGGCAGACAGCATGACAGAGGGAGCACAGCAGGCATTGCGGCGTACAATGGAGCTGTATGCATCAACCACTCGCTTTGCCCTTGCTGCCAATAATAGCGAGAGGATCATTGAGCCAATTCAGTCACGGTGTGCAGTGCTCCGGTACACAAGGCTGACTGATGCGCAAATATTAGCCAAGGTGTACATTGCTAACCTTTGTATATTTATCATCTGTTTTGATTGAGCGAAATTATATTGTCATCATAATTAAATCATCACATATATATAAAATACTTAGAATTTGATTGGGGCAAAATTATTTGGTGTTTTACAATGCTATTCGACATTAGCCTTCTTAGATTTATTTGTACATCTTATTTGAGATAAGCTGTAGGTCTATTTTTATGCCAGGGTTTGTCTCTAATCTTGAAGCAATTTAGAATATTATGTATATATTACGTCACCTGTTATTGTAATATATCATCTTACTAATTAGTTAGGGCATATTTAGGATTTGACTAAAATTTATTTATTGAGTTTGCTTTACAGATTTTGTGATTTAATATATTATGTATTCATCTCCAGCCAAAGTTGTGTAATATCAACCTTGATTTACTGAAGGCATAAATGCGCTCCTGTTGACTGTTCCATGAATTGATTTGTAGGTAATAGAAGTGTGCAAAAAGGAAGACCTATCATACACAGAAGATGGTGTGAATGCTGTGGTGTTCACAGCCCAAGGGGACTTGCGCTCAGCTCTCAACAACTTGCAAGCACAGCACAGGCCGGCCGACATGTCAGCCCAGAGAATGTTTTTAGAGTGTGTGATGAGCCCCACCCAATTCTGGTCAGGAATATGCTGGAAGCTTGCACCAGACAGGATATACATGCTGCTTATAAGGTAAATATTATACGAACTTCATCATGCATCTGCAAATTTGGTGAACTTCAAATATTCTTAGAGTAACCACTTAGATGGGGGGTCAGGTAATATATTTAGCTCAAGGAATTAGTATTTGTACTTGTTACCCTTTATGCAATAACTTAAAAGTTTATTCCTTAAGGATTGATATTGAATAGGTTAAATAGCATATAGCTGTCCTTTAACATCCAAATTTATTCAACATTTAAATGAATATGAATTATTCTTAAAACATAAAAAAGGGGAAAAGCTGAAATCAATGTTATGTTTTAAATATTTTATATTAATGGCTCATTGTTATTTGTTTATATTAAATGTAATAGTGTACATAGTTTTTTAGTGAATTTATCCTTAAATTTTTAAAATTGAACCTCTTTTTTGGAAGATACAAATAAATTATTGTGATACACATTATCCATATTTGGTTCACTAACAGTATAGCTTTTCTGTCAATTATTTTGTGTTTGTTCTGTAGGTGATAGCGAAGCTGGTTAAATTGGGCTACGCGGCGGAGGACATAGTGAGCAACGTGTTCCGCGTGTGCAAAACCCTAGACGTGAGCGAGGAGCTGAAACTGGCCCTCATCAGGGAGGTCTGGCGCCACTCACATGAGGGTGGCCGACGGACTCTGCTCGCCTCTGCAGCTAGCGGGGCTGCTGGCCAGGATGTGCAGGGCCTCTGCTGCTGTCACCACTACTGCCCGCTGAATTATTGTATTGGATGCCGCTGATGTGCTCAATATAGTGATTTTGTTAATACGGATCATATATTTGTAACACACAATCTTTATGCCAGTTGTAATAAACATTTGTTATTTGGGAATCGGCATACAGAAAAACTTGCTAGAAAGATTGTTTACAGAACGGCCAGTTAATGCAATGTATATAATATTTTGAAACTAACTTAATAACTAACATACCAATTGTATTAGATAATAGTTATGTAATAAATGTTTATTGTATGTGAAGTTTTGTTGTTTTACTATTAGAGAGAAATGTAATACAATGCTGATTTATACAGTCATTGCCAAATATAAGAAAGACCCTTGGAAAGTACAACTGAACATTTACATTTGTACCTGAATCAAGCAAAGTAAAAGACGGAACTAACATATACAAAGTCCAATGTGAAACTATAATAACGCCACGCGGCGTTTCACCAATAAGTGCATAGATATTTTGGTGATTTAAAAAAAAAACCTTTTTACAGGGGATCGTCTGGGTGGTACCACCGCGGTGCCTATTTCTGCCGCAAAGCAGTACTGTGTTCCGGTTTAAAGGGCACCGATGCCAGCGTATTTATAAGGTAAAAAGTAGCTCTACTATTGTTAGCAGGTTCAAGAGGACATACTGCAATTTTGGAAAATGGGTCCTTTCTCAACTTGTTAGTATAAATTTATTAATAGTGAGGCTTAAAAAAGAAAAATCCGTATTTATAATAGCTTTAATAATAATTTTGTCATTGTATAAAAATAATTGCATCATTACATAATTACAGTAATCCTTAAATCTAGTATATCAGTGGAATATATATTCGCAAAGGTAACAATGGAGCGTGCCCGTGTTGTGCTGTTCTTAGCGCGCTATAAGCTTGTTGTGCTCGCCCATTAAGCTCTGAAATAAAATCATTCAGTTCAATTGTAGAAAAATTATATGTACAATCAATTTGATATGTAAGATTTGAACAACTTAACTTTAACATAAATCGTAATAAAAATTAATATGTCTAAATAAAAGAAAGGAAAAAATTACTCCTCATGTCTAAGTAAAAGCAAAAGACTAACGTTTTAGAATGTTCTAGGTTAATTTTATACATGTATATTAACCTAAATTGATATTATAAAGAAGAAAGATTTGTTTGTTTGTATTCGGCTAGCAATCGACCGATTTGAAAACATTCTTTCACTACTAGAATGCTGTAATATCATCGAGTAAAATACGCCTCTTTTTACCGCAGGAAAATCGATTTAAAAAATCTGAAAATACCCAGACAGAGCCGTGAGACGGACTAGGTTTGCTATATTACAAAAGTGGTTTCATTCGCATGGTGTTCGCTTTGAACATGAAGAAAAGTTGTCGCCACGAGCGGTAGTCGTGACCAAAGGCCCACGCACCAAGGTCCCTCTCGGTCCCCCGGGGTCCCTCCGGCGCTTCGCAGTCAGCAGGGGTCAGTCAGTGCAGGAGCGCCTGCTGCACCACCGGCACGTCCGCGATCATCCGCTGGTGCTCCTCGCTCAGCGCCTGCCGTCCACACCCACACTCAGACCATTGCTCTGACTCTTTTACGTTTTAGCCTATACCCAAACCCGGTTATACGTGCAGACGTGTTTTCTTACTTTAGTATAATGGATAGATCTATCATCACCCACCACCATTGATTTAACTATACCTATCCTAGTCAGTACATTTTTAGGATATTACAAGAAATCTCTTCAGAAAAAAACTTAGCCTGCCCGATTACAGACATCCACAATTTTTACAACAGAGAGGAAGAATGAAATTGTAAGATTTGTATTAGCGATTATAAAATCATTATTGATTGCATAAATAACTTGAACCAAACCCAGTATAAAGCATAATTGATTAGATCAAGGCCTGAGTGTGCTCATGCACTACTTCGTACTTTCAAACATGCACCATTTATGTTAATAAGATATTACTTATAAACCGTAGGTTTAAAAAAGTTTTAATCTCTCAAAAGAGATATTAGATAGTAAGAATGTAAAGATCGCGATACCTTGAAGTACTTGACCGTCTTGACCCTGAGCTCCTGCGTGGCGTCCTCGTCGCACACGAAGAGCGCCTGCGCGTGCTGCTGGAAGGCGGACACGGTCCACATGTGGTTGACGCCCTCCTCCACCGCCTTGGCCAGCGCCAGCGCCTTGTGCGCGCCCGTGATCAGGATCATCACCTGCGCGACCACCGCCTTTACTCTACTCGCCATCACGTAGCATTACAACCTAACGTACTAGTAGCACTCACCTCCTTGGCGTCCATGACGGTGCCCACGCCGACGGTGAGCGCCTGCTTGGGCACCTTGGTGATGTCGTTGCCGAAGAAGCGCTTGTTGGCCTCCAGCGTGTCGTAGGCGAGCGTCTTGACGCGCGTGCGCGACACCAGCGAGGAGCCCGGCTCGTTGAACGCTATGTGCCCGTCGGGGCCGATGCCTAGAATCGACCACATTGACACTTACAACGGTTGTTTCACCATCTTTTTAGGAATGGTCAGCGAAAGTTAGCTGCTAGCTGCGTCTAAAAGCCGATAGCCTTCATGAACCGTATGAAAATAGTAGAAGTAGTAACGGGGATACCGACCGCCGATGAAGAGGTGCACCCCGCCGGCCTCCCTGATGAGGTCCTCGAAGCGCTGGCACTCGGCGGGCAGGTCGGCCGCGTTGCCGTCCAGCACGTGCGCGTGCTCCGGCATTATGTCCACGTGCTTGAAGAACTCGTTCCACATGTAGTAGTGGTATGACTCGGGGTGGTCGCGAGGCAACCCTGTGCAGGGCAGAACGATTTGGGTAAACTGGGAGAGCATTCTCGCATGGAAAAGGACAGGTGCAGAGTAAAAAATATCTTTACGTAAAAAAGAATTTCTAAATTTTGGAAACTAGAGTGTTGGTCGATCTCCGACGAGGTGGAACACCGTACAGTACCCACTGCAAGCAGGGACTGACTAGTAGGGGATCAGCTGTCTTGACGTTCATATAAAAAGATCTCCAGCAGTGGACTGATAATGATAAACAAATTATATTGTTTTCTTGCTGAAAAGGATGCTTACCGACATACTCGTCCATGTTGAACGTGGTGACATACTTGAAGGAAATAAGGCCCTGCTTGTGGAAGTCGATGAGGCGCCTGTACATGCCCAGGGGGGTGCCGCCGGTGGGTAATCCTAGCACGAACCTCTTGCCGGGCCCAGGGGCGAATTGGCTCACGCGCTGCAGCACGAAGCGCGCCGCCCACTCCGCCACCACATCGGCGTCCTCCAAGATGATCAGTCGCATCTTTCTACCGCAAAAAAGAACGCACAAGGTGCATTCGTAAGAAGATACGCTTTATTAAAAAAAATCGTCCTTCTATCGCTTAGTTGTATTGGCATTTGCTTTACACATCGGAGTTCGCGAGTTTAAATCCTGCGGGAAAGGAACTTTTTGTTACCATCGCTTTTAGGTTCTTTAGGCTTACGTCGATTGATCAACAAATTTTCAAAAAAGTAAAATGATCCATACGTCGGATACTCATAGAATTAGTCAATATTATATTCGGCAGTTGCCACAGTTGCTAAAATTTCATTGACAACCATTCCACTAGGTTCTGATGGTCAGACACTCTACGTAAAACTGTTTTTCAGTTGTATGAGTGGATTATAAGCTGAACCCATAATAACTAAGAAATAAGAAAAAGTAAAAATCACTAATATTAATATTATATTAAAAGGTCAATTACATTAAATAAAGCTCGTAAGGATAAATACATGTATACCGTTATAATGGCTTAATGAATAAACTCTGTTGCATGTTAAAACATTATTTTCAATAAATTTTTAATTTTTTTCTAAATATTTGTATTTTTACACGGTATTTAATTAAATACATTTGTTCATCTTTAGTAAAAACGTTTGAAGAAATCTATTTCTTCGGTTTTAAATAAACGTCGCGTGAGTGGTTATTATATGCGATATCTAAAATAGGGGTCATTAAACGTGATCTTGTTTTCTAGGTAAAGAAAATACAAGCTCGTCGCTCGATTGACTTTAAAGTACGATGACCTAAGATTATCATGCGTAGGAATGGCATAAAAAAGGTTGGTCTAGCAACTGAACTCTTTCTTAGATTATCCATCCGTTAGTAAGAAAAGCATATGCACTCGTGTCTACGTGTACATTAGTGAAATACATCTTCTGCGCAAACAGCATTCTCCTTTCGATCCTCTACTACGCACTTAATTCGTAATATTAAAATAATATCAATTATATTTTAATGATCATAATATACTATAGCCGTAAATATTTATAAAGTCCGAAATATACTTTTTATGTTATAAAAACCGCAAATAATTCAAGTCCCGCTTGATTATTCTGCTAACTATCCTTAGGCAAATACTTTTTTGTGCAAAGGATTATATTTACAGTACATGAACTACATGACCGACCCGGTCATATGAAATACTTTTTCTTTCAAACCAATGTTAGAATTCTATACAATTCGATACAGGATGAAACTACAACTACGCAAAATAGTCTTCAGGCTACCGTTACATATTTCCCTTGTGTCATAATGCAACAGAATCGTAAATTTTCCTTTATTGAAGGCATAAACAGTCTTAATAGTGCACCGATTTGCATATTAAGGATACGACGAGCCTTGAGATTTAGACTTCAATTTCATCGAATATGTTTTCTATAAAATAAACATAACAATATCAGGACAAAGAAAATATGGAATTTAAGTTACAATATTAACCATAGCGACGATGTGATGACTCACCAACCTGCTTACTGACCAACGTAACAACCACAGGAGGACTATTTGTCTATGGTAAAATAACAACGACTAATAACAAAAACTTACGTACAGACATAATTTTTCTTCGGCTCAGAAAATAAATGGATTCCTTATTGTTATAAGTAGGTTGTCGCGCAGGGCCTGACATTATGGTGACGATTCATAATTAAGAACGCTACATGACGACAACAATGACGCATTCATGGTTATAGCAGATATGGTTAGGTTTTCACTACTTGTAAAATACAAAAATTTAATTAACGCCATTAAGGAATAATAGGTTGCGACACCCAAGCAGTAGTCAAACACACCCTACGCTTAGAGTGTAGGAGAAACATACACATTCACGACATCGGCCCCACCGGTGAGGTCTTACACACTCTTTGCTATATGTATCTTAACACCATATTAGATAGGAGCGTTGCTGGAGTTTCTTACGCCATTTCTTCTCCCAGCGCCAACGCTTAAATTTTTAAGAAGTGGTAGTAAAGTTTAGATAGAGCTCTTTTAGCTATTAAATTATGCTTAAGAAAGCGTCTGAATCGAGCCGAGGCGTCGGCCCACCTCGGCAGCCCTCGATTCAGCATGCTAACGGGTACCAGAAAGTGACGGCCCAAGCCGAGGCTCCCAATCTGGGGCCCTTGGTGCAGTTAAGTCACTCGGTGGGGAGACGCGCCTGTGGCAATGCCCCCCCCTCCACATCCGATATGTTCTAATAGATTTACTTCACAGAGCACGAGATCCAGTCAAAAAAAACATCTCAGTGACAATTCATCAATAATAACAATATTTATGACGTAATTTCTATTAATCAATCTTTAATTAAATTTCTTCTAATCAATTCCACGACTAGTTTAGTAAAGTATAGATATATGTGTGCTTCAATAATTAACTGTTTATACAAATGAATAAAATTGAAGTGTATGTTTGTAACATCAAAGTAACCGGCATTGTTATATACAATCTTTTTTTTTTAATTTTTGTCTGTCTGTCTGTTCAGGAATGGTTGGTCCAATTTAGACGGGGCTTTCAATGGGAGATAGCTGATGTAACTGGGAGTAACTTAGGTTACTTTTTCTTACAAAAAAAGCAAAGCTTAACTGATTATTTTTTGTATTAGAACGCGGACGAATACGCGCGCAACAGTTAGTCTCACGTATACAAGCATATCAATGAAACAAGAATGGTGATATAAAAATATTTCTACTAAAATTGCACAATTAACTATTAAATTTCTAAAACATTTATAAAAAATATTTACTTACGAAGTTCGTATGCGTTTATATTTATTCAAGAGTGCAAAAACATCGAATTTTGTGTAAGTTGTATAACCAGTTTGAGACAACTTAAGCAGTCGTTTCTAAATAATATTGTTTGCTATTTTTCATAAGACATTTTCAAGTTCAAGGCAATACAAATTCGTGACTTGTTTTTGTTCGGTTAAACGCTCACTGAATATGAACAAAAGGTGTCAAGGTATCGATTAGTATTAGTGCTGAGCCTACTGAGCGATGTTTACGCAAACCTCTTTATGTGTTTACTTCACCTCTTCGATATTGAATGATCGCAATGGGACTGTTGATAAGGAGTCGTTGCCCTAAATATGCCGCGAATCATTTATATCTAGCGTTAGCGAGGTTAATATACCCATTAGGATATCTGCATTATATTATATGTATGACAGAAACACGTAATTGCTAACGCCTTTTCTCATTTCAATTAATTTTAAGAGTAAGAAAAGTTTGATAGTTACTGCGCAGTATTTGCAAATATATATTAATAACTATTAAATATTATAAATATATATTTACAAATATGATGCGCAGATATTTGCAATGATTAATTATTGATTGTAATCAAATTCGGACTGCATTTCGTACATTTAAAGAAGTGATTATTATTATAACAAAAATATAGTTTTGTTATGCACTTGGGCGGTTGTTTCTACCACATACAACTGTTTTCAATACATTTATGGGCTACTTTAATTGGTTTGGTTCATATATTTATTAATTTAGTATTAAATACTTATGTACCAAATTGCATTGATTGGGATGATTGCTAATGACTTTATTTAAATATTTTATACAAAATAAAGTTTATCAATGAAAAATATTAAAATATATATTCTATTTAAATCATTTATGGTTTTAACAATATTTATAAATTACATAAATACTTACTATGTCATTTTATATTTAAAAAAACTTGTCATATCATTATAATCATTAATATAACATTTTGCGATATTATACTTTAATCTGTGACAAAAGTATTATTTTCATGTCAATAACCTCTTTTGGAGGTCACTCACCTTGATTTGGCAAAATAACGGTGCCCAAGCAACTTCTGCACTATTTTTTCAACTCTTCAACGCTTTTGATTCTATGAACACGCCTACACTCTACAGATGTCTATAAGTTTCTGCTCTTATCACGAGAGTGCAAATGATAACGATAGCCAGAGCCACTGTATTCCTTACTTTCGAAGCTGTACGTTTCATTAGCAAGCACACGGAGTAATAAATGGAAGGCCAATCAGGCTCTGACATAGATAACTTTATTCGATCGTGATTGGTCATTCGACAGCAATGTCACTGCATGCGATTTGTGAATTCGGAATTCGCGTGACGTATTCACGAGGGTTACAAGGTATGAAAACTTTAATTATTTTGTTATGGTTTTTCTAATAAGAATTGTTAAAACTTTTATATTTTGATTGTGAAGTATATTCCGATCAAATTTATTAATATTACAAATGTTGATTTCAAAGATATTCAGCATAAATGGAAACTGTGAGAAAAACTTGTGTTGCGCTGGCGGCGTGAATACATAAAAGCATAGAGGGCTTGTAGTTTTTTTATAAAGTGGGCAAAGCCATTTATTCACAACTTAGGAACGTTAGTGTTTTAGTATAAGTTAACGTATTATTTGAATTTGCCATTAGTCTTATTGGACAACCCGCGGCAAATTAAATTTAAACTGTACCAAGTATTTTTTTGTAAATGCAAAGTGCAACGCCAGAACACAATCTTCCAAGATTTTTAACATTGTTTTTTTTTTACATGAATGTTTTATTTTTAAAGGTCTCTTTTTCATGTTTAGGTTTAGGGAAGAAACACTTCAGTACCTATTTCATCTACAAAAATGTGCAGGGTATATGCACTATTGTCTTCCGGCTTGAAGGGTCTTATAGTCAGCGTTATTATTGGTAAAACGAGACGCAACATACAAGGTCTGAGGGCAGCAAGTAATTGTAGCGTCTTACGCTCCGTTTTTATGGGCAGCGGGTGTCACTACTGCCTCCGAGCCTAGTGGTATAGGCGTTTGCTTTAGAAACCGGAGGTCGTGGGTTCGAATCCTGCGGGACTCAACAAATTTTCATTGTTGTTTCCTGTTGGTTAGGACAATTTGGGCCGATCACCCAATTGTCTGAAAAGTAAAATGATCCATGTGTCGGATGGGCATGTAAGAAGGCGGTCCACCCACCAACCCGCATTGGACCAGCGTGGTGGGGTACGGGATACGGTCTAAAACCCCTAATGGATAGGGTGTATTAGGGAGGCCTATGTCCAGCAGTGGACTATTAAAGGCTGATGATGATGATGATGGGTGTCACTGACGACCAGATCATCGCCCTGATTGCCACGTCCGTTCAATCAATTAAAAAAATGATTCAGTTTTAATAGATACGTGAATTGATGTAATATTTTCTTTTACCGCAGCACTTACGCATAGTAGTCGATAGCCATGGGATGTTTCACTTTCAGCTGTTAGAGTAATGTTGCAGTTTAGCATTAAAATTTTTTTAGGTATGTTTCATATCTACATAGCGCGGGCATAAATTCTAATAATATTTTAAGTACGTTTACTAAAAATTTTATATGGGCTAGTCTTGTCGACTATTTTTGTCTTAAAATCGACGTCAAAGGCATGTTTGTCAACAAGTGTACAACACTAACCCCAAATTAAATGTAGAATCTATGTAAAGGAAGCAATAGATGACGTCAAAACGAATGGCGTTATCCGATTTACGTTATTATAGATATTACTTTGCCTAAAAGAAATTATCTGAGTTTTAATTATTTATTATGTAACACATGATAATAATAACTTACTCACATAAATTACTTACACCATAATTCTCATTCATAGCGTTCTATAATCCACTGAAACAATATGAAAAAGAAAACAACAGCATCCATTAAATGATTTTTATTTCTAATTCAGTAATACTCTTAATGAGAAATTGTCTAAAAGTATGTAGGGCCTTGTGATAGTTCTTAAGGATAATTAACACCTGTAATTAATAAACAACAACAATGATTACCTTGAATATAATTGATCCACATCCCGTCTTCACAAAATATGTCTTGTTATAACTATATCAAAGATTTTCTGTAATTTAAAACATTCAAAACATCAAAGTATTATTCACATCCAATACTACAAATATATATTAAAAATTATTTACAAAGTTGGGATATTGCTAGAACATTTTCCTTACATTAAACAAAGTCCTCATACACACATAATTTGGCATATTTGTGATTATCTTGTTATCGTATTTTGATGTTGTTTGCCTAAGACTTATTCAGGTAATGCATGCACTTTTTTTTACAGCAAGCAAACAGTATTCTTGGGAAGAAATAGTTGGCAGTTTCAATAAGTCTTTGAGTACTTCTAATTAGAGTTTTACTGTGCTCGTACAGCCTCTACTAAAACTTTTCTTAATAACGTTACACTACCTATACCTATATTAATTGAGAAATTAACACATCCATTAACCATCAACATACTCCTCACATGAGGTGAAACATTCAGTTTACAAATGCAATGAATGCTACTATTCCCTACTTTTAACCATAGGATAAGCATTTCAACATGGAAAGTTATACTCTTGTGCATTACAATGTAAATGTTTACGTCAAACATAACTCAACGGACATAATAACAATTTGTTGAGCGGGAACTCTAAATTAAACTATGGAGTGTCGCAGCACCCTATACCGAACGGTACCCACTCAAATACACCTCTATATCACAGTCAATCATAGTAAAAGTCAAAAGAGAAATAATGAATGACGACAATCAGATATGCATCATATGGGGCTACCTTTAACGAGGACAGGTCACATTTTAAAAATAAACGGTTTAATATAATTTTTTAGCTCTATATTTAACCTAGGAACGCCTAAAGATTAAACTCTAAACATACAACTGTGATCAACGACAGGAAGTGGCGGTCCGACCGCACACCTCAAACACACTACAACCACATACATTTATAGTAATCGCCGAAACCGAATCGCGTAATATTTAAACATATTGCCGATCGAGTTTGCGTCGAAATAGGGACTTATTCACTTATAATATAAAAACCAAAAATTTGAGTTTTATGAATTCAAAGTCTCTATGTGCACAGCACAAAGTCCTTCGCCCACAATCAGTTCTCATCTTCGTCGCCACGCTCGCGATGTGCCTCAGTGCGGCAAGTAAAGGGAGGCCGGTTGGGGCGCGGGCCGGGAGGGGGGAGGCATGTGGCCGCCGTACGGCAGGTAGGGCGAGTAGGGGGGCAGGGGGGCGTGCGGGTTGAGGGGCGCGAGGGCATGCGAGGCGTTGAGGGCGTGCGGGGCGGCGAGGGCGTGGGGGGCGAGGGGGGCGTGGTGTCAGTCGAGGCGCGCGCGCTTGGCCGGCGGCTCGCCCTCGCCGCTCCAGTACGCGTACTCGGGCAGCCACTTGACGAGCTGCGCGTCGAAGAACTCCTCCAGCTTCTTCGCGTCCTTGTATAGCTGCGTGTCGGGCTACGGAAAACGAGACTCCTTCAGGTTCGCATTACGGTCAGGTTTACACTTTGTAAGCGGCAGTAAAGTTAAATGAAATTTTACCAAGTTGTAATGGTACGCGTTGCGGAAGAGAAGCCGGCAGTCGGCCACGAACTGCGCGACGTGCGTGTAGCGGGGCTCGCTTCGAGGCTGCAGCTTCAGCCGCACCATGTCGAGGCACATGGGCCGGGTGACCTGAGCGTTCGTCGTGTTAGTGAATTACGCAGGAACGAATCGCATGGCACATGCATAGCGAGTATTCGTATCGGACCTGGTTGTGATAGTGTTTGTTGGAGGGCGAGATGGGCTCGCGGAAGGGCAGGCTGAGCTCGTACTGGCAGTAGAGCTCGAGCGTGATGCGCTCCACGATGCGGCGCTGGCGCGGGCTGAGCGCGTCGCCCGCCAGCGCCGCGCTCGCCTCCGCCTCGCTCTCGGGGCCCAGCTCCGCGAAGTTCACGCACAGCAGGCACTGCCACGTCTCCGTCTCGCTGCAACACGCACGGGACGAATAGGACATGGCCCGATGGCCATCGCCTCCATTCGAGAGGGAAATCAAAGGCAACTGACTCGGGCAGCTTCTCGATGGTGGGTATGTGGCAGTACTGGTGGAAGACCTTGGGGCACTTGTCGCAGCACATGAGCTCGCCGCCGTCCATGCACACGGCGCACCAGTCCTCGTTGGGGTCGCCGCCGGAGGTGCCCGCGCCCAGCGGCTTTCCTGCTCGGGGACGTTGCACCAAAATTAGAATGGTTATCAGAATAGACGCATCAAATCGAACAAAACCGTAATATTTCTATATCCATAACACAATAAACTTGTTTTAGATAACTTTTCTTGAACAAAATATTAAAAACATAACTTAGAAATTCCCGTGCTGAGGTTATCCCAACAACCTGTTTCTGCAACAAAAAGATTGTATTCAAACTGTATAGCCAGTTTGAATGAAAGTATGAATTTGTTCTCCGGGACATATTATATTCCAAAATGTAAATATCTTAACATTGTACTAGTTATAAACTCCACAATAAGACATAGCTATCGATCGTACGTACCGTTGGGCGCGGGCGTGTCGGCGTCCGTGGAGGAGTGCACGTGCTGCGCGGGCGAGGGCGAGGGCGAAGCGCCCTCCGCCACCACCTGCACGCCGTTGGAGTCCAGCTTGGCGATGGTGGCCATCAGGTCCTGCACCGACTCCGCGCACACCTTGTCCAGCTCCAGCGACACGCCGCCCTGCGCACCACAACGGGTCAGAACTTCTGTGCTGTGTGTGCTGCGACCGGCGGGGAGCAAGGGAGGCTCACGTTGAGGCTGGGGCTGGGCGTCTTCGGGTTGGTGGAGGTGACGACGGGGGGCGCGCGCGGCACGCTCGGCTGCCGGCTCAGCGTGATCTTGAACTCGGCTCCGCCGGCCCCGCCGCCGCCGCCGCCCTGCGCCGCCACGGCGCCGCCCTCGAACCCGCCTGCGATGCGCACCGTCCGTCATACATTACTACTGTAGCTAAATAATGTATAGTAATACCCGCTTAGCGCGACCCGTTATGCGCGGTTTCACTATAACGCAATTTCAAATTTCGCGCTTAATGCCTCGCATACGCGAAAGAGTGCGTATAAACATAATGTAGTCATTAACTTCTCTATGGTCGTGGGATTCCCGCTTTCTCTGAATATTCTCTTTGAAGAATTGGGAATTCCCTGTCCTTCGACTTTGTTCTATGGGGATTTCCTCGTTCGTTTCGTGTGTTCATTTGTTCCGTAATGTTAGTTCGGTCGGCTGGCAGTTTTGTTTTACCATTTATTGGAGATACATACATAATTTAACCCTACGTTAAATGCCGCCTGTAAAGAAAAAAGAGCGTAAAAGCGTCACTTTGGAATTGAAGATGAAAGTGTTAAGAAGAATGGAAAATGGAGACAAAGCAACAATTGTTGGGAGAGATTTTGGACTCTCAGAATCGACTGTGAGAACGATTTATAAAAATCGGAAAAATCAAAATCTCAGCGAAAGTTCAACACCTATAAGTGCAACAAAACTTTCTCGTTCGAGATCATCTATCTTAGAAAGAATGGAGAAATTACTGTCAGTCTGGATCGAAGATTTGAATAAGAAGAACACACCACTAAGTCAAGATCTCATATGCACAAAGCAAAATCTTTGTATGAGATGCTGAAAACAAAAGAAGGAGAAGGAGTGCCGCTCCGACTTTTGCTGCCAGCAGAGGCTGGTTCCATCGGTTCAAGCAGCGTTCTAATCTTCACAATATCCACATAACAGGCGAGGCGGCCAGTGCGGACATTCAAGCTGCAGCTGAGTTTCCAGACAAGTTTCAAGAGTTCGTTAGACGAGAGAAAATTCCTGCTTGTCTCATCTTCAATGTTGATGAGACCGCACTTTACTGGAAAAAATGCCATCTCGAACATTCATTTCTAGGAAGAACGTCAAGCCAGTGGTTTCAAAGCTGCGAAAGATCGACTAACACTTCTGCTGGGTGGTAATGCCACTGGTGATTTTAAACTGAAACCTTTACTAGTGTACCATTCAGAAACACCCGTGCAATGCGAGGCACAGACAAGACAAGTCTACCAGTTGTGTGGCGATCAAACAGAAAGGCGTGGGTTACACGGGAAATTTTCAAGAATGGTATTCTAATAGTTTTGCCCATCAGTCAAATCATACTGTGACAGAAATGGGCTTGAACCTAAAGTTATATTACTCTTAGACAATGCCCCAGGACATCCAACCTCACTTGATACGCCAGAGACTTAAAAGTGTACGTAAAGTTCCTTCCACCAAACACTACGTCAATATTACAACCTATGGACCAGGGAGCAATAGCAAACTTCAAAGCTTATTACCATCGCCGCACTTTTAGCCAACTAATTCATGAAACTGACGGGGAAGGAAGACAGTCTATGCGAGAGTGGTGGAAGTCATACAACATTATGAAGTCTATTCACAACATAGAAGAGGCTTGGAAGGAAGTTAAAATGAGTTGTATGAATGGGGTGTGGCGTAATCTTTGGCCAGATGTAGTGGAAGCACCTAGAAGAATTGTCCAGATGCAGAGACAAGTGCTTGAAGACATTGCTGCAATGATTGAGGGGTCTGAACTTGAAGATATCACGGTAGAAGATCTCGTAGAACTTGTAGCAACGCACGACGATCCTATCAGCAATGAAGATCTGATCGAGTTACAGAATAATCCTA
The DNA here is from genome assembly GCA_029286875.1 of Lamproptera curius. NCBI lineage: Eukaryota > Metazoa > Arthropoda > Insecta > Lepidoptera > Papilionidae > Lamproptera > Lamproptera curius. The sequence continues at coordinate 219,586 of JAGSMT010000207.1, read as the reverse complement.
TCTACGATGAAGAAGAACAAGTAGAAGAGAAAGTTTTATCTTCAGGGGAAATACAAAATGCACTTTCAAAATTTATTCAGGTTTGGACATATTGCAGAGTATAGACAATAATGATGACCGTGTCTTGACCGTGTGTCAAACGATTAAAAACAGTGTTGGATGTTATGAACGTATTTTACAAGAACGTAAAAAAAACGCTACCCAAAAGACAATAGATGTATTTTTCCGTAAAAATAAAAGTATGTATTGCATAGTGTTCTTAGAATTAAAGTGATTGATTAAAATGATTTGTATTTTTTGTATTAAATTTTGACTATGTTTAATCATAAACCTCGATATACGCAATTTCAGTTAACGCGATTTTTTCGGAACGTATCCCTCGCGTAAAGCGGGTATTATTGTATAGTAAATAAAAACAGGAGGCGTTTTTTTATAAAGAAAATAAATCTGATCGCTTTAGTCTGTGGCGTCGTTATGACTATGCAATCGTCCGCGTACCGTTGGCGAGCTGGTGCTGCGGGATGTGCCACTTGGCCGCCTGCGGCGTGTAGAGCGGCGCGGGCGAGGGCGTGCGCGGGCCCCCGCTGCGCCGGCCGCTCGCGCCCGCCGCCGCCCCGCTCGCCGCGCCCGCCCCCGCGCCCGCTCCCGCCGCGCCCCCGTAGCCGTACGCGCCCATCACTGCCGAGGGACGGTGACACATTACTCGGGCTCCGGTGCCGGGGAAGGGCCTACGCGTCGGCACAGACCGTTGGCACTCACTATGCTGATAGGCGTGGATCGCGTGCGCCTGCGCCTGAGCCTGCGCCTGCGCCTGAGCTTGGGCCTGAGCTTGGGCCTGCGCCTGCGCCTGTGGCAGCGCGTGCGGCCGCCGCTGCCCGCCCGCGTTCAGCAGCCCGCGCAGGTTCATCTCGCTCATGCCTGCACGGGGAGGGAAACGATGATCATCGCCTTCACGACATAGACCAGATACACGCCATGGGAGCGGAGGAGTACCGTGCAGGTGGTGCGGGTGCGTGGTGGAGGTGACGTGCGCGTGGCGCAGCGGCGTGTGCGGCGTGTGCTGCGTGTGCGGCGCGTGCGCCCTGCCGCGCCCGAGGCCCACGAGCGCGCCCGCGCCCACGCCTGCGCCCACACCCGCGCCCACGCCCGCGCCGTGCGCCGCCTGCACGTACGACTGACGACACGACGTCACAGATCAGTTTGTAAAGTATACAGCGACACATATAGAAACAAATGTATATCAAAATGTATGAAGTCTTCTGTAATTTTATGTTACTATATCTTAATAAAGAAGTTTCTCTTGGAATTATCACTTTTGAAACATACATAATAACAAAGACATAATACAGTATTAAATTTCTATTCAAAGTTCACTCCTAAAGTAAGAAGACTATAATAATTAGTAATTTCGAAACCACTAATTTGACAATGGGTACCGTGTACCGTGCCACACTAACCTGATACCGAGCCAATGTCTGAGACATGTAACAATTCAAACATTATCACATGAAACCTGAGTTCTTTTACAAGTTTTGAAATAGAAAAATTTAATAGTTCCCAAACAATGAAGAGTAAACGGAGAGTACCAAAAAATAACACTATTTAAATTATACGAACATGAAAACATGTTACTTATATTTAAAAATAAAAGAATTTTAATTCAGAATCGTTTTTAATTTTAATCAAGTTTATAAATAAATAACTAATACAAATTTAGTTGCTTGCAAGCACGAACAAGTAATCCATCAATAAACAATTTTATTTATAAGTATTCTTTTTTACATTACTACATAGTTAATTGCATAAAATTACTATGAACATATTTTATAATATCTTTTTCCGCCGCTTTAATTAAACAGCAGTGAATTTAGAAGTTATTGAAAGTAAAGACCTGATGCATGGCGACCTGTTGCAACGCCACTACCGCTGACTGCGGCGGGGTAGAATGCTGCGGGGGGTGTTGCTGTTGCTGCGCAGTAGCGTGCTGCTGCTGCTGCTGCGACGTGTGCTGCTGCTGTTGCTGTTGCGACTGCTGCTGCTGCTGCGGGTGTGGGGCGGGGGGCGTGGCCGGCGGCGGGTGGTAGGGGCCCTGCGCGCCGCCGTCCACCTTGCCGTCCACCACGATCGCGCCGATGGTCGACAGCACTGGATCATAGAGGATTAATCAGATAGTCCATTGACTTTGGCCTGGCATTAGATCTCTATAATTGAAATGGACGCACCCTGACGAGGTCCGGCAGCTTGTCGAGCGCCAGGCTGATGCGCACGGGGATCTCGGGGTTGGGGATGTCGGCGCGGCGGCTCTTGATGCGCTGCAGGTGCGCGCTGACGGCGCGCTTGCTGTACAGCACGGCCGTGTCGCTGCCCTGCCGCAGCGCGCCCTGCACGAAGCCCACGCAGTGGTCCGTGATGGCCGCCAGCTGCTCCAGCGCCGCCTTCTTCTCGCTCAGCGTGCGCTGCTTGGCGTCGCACACCTCGTTCAGCCGCAGCACCAGCTGCTTGCCGCGCGTGTTGATGGCGTTCGTCAGCTTCACCACGGTCTGCGTGATCTCGTGCACGAGCGCCTTCTTCTTGTCGGCGATCAGGTGCTGCCGGTCGCGGATCACCTTCATGGCCGAGCCCAGCAGCACGCGCTTGTAGCTCACCTCCGAGAGCAGCGCGCCGATGCTCGAGCGGGCCTGCCACAGAAGCGCACGCGTCACGCGAGTTAGCTCCGGCGCCGACACGCCGACTCGCCGCGGAGCGACGCCCTCACCTGCGCCGCCATCTCGGTGCTGAACTGGTACTTGTGGTCGCGGTGGTGCTGCAGCTGGCAGTCGCGGCACGTCAGCCGGTCGCACGTCTCGCAGAACAGGCTCAGCCGCTCCTGCGTACGTCGACGTGAAGGGTATCATAGCGAGGCATTGGTATCGCGTGAGAGGTGGAGAGTGGAGTTCCACTCCTCACGACCTCACCTGCGGGTGGTCGCGGCAGAACATGTCGTGCGCGTTGCGCGCCAGCCCCTGCGCCGCCTGCAGCTCGGCCACCGCCTCCTCCTTCGACTTGATCGTGTGCTCCTTCGTGATCTTCAACCTGCAACATCGCAACGGTATACTGAGTAACTTGACCACACATTTCCAAAGGATCACAGTACCTTTAACATACCACGAGTGCTTGAACGAATTTTCCCAAAAAAAGTCATATCTATATGATATAAGATTATATTATATCTTCAGGGTTCGCTTAACATCCTATAATTTCCATCAACTTGCTATGGCGAAGACTAAGCCCTTCCGTGACTGCCGGGGCCTATTCTTTAAACCTTCTCCTTTTGGTCATGCGTTTATTTCACAGTTTTATTCGGGCCATACCTCTGGTGCGCGCTGACACAGTTGTCGCAAATGAACTCCGCGCAGTCCACGCAGTAGCTGGTCGCGGGTTCCGTGTCCTCGCAGCTGTTGCACTGCTGCTCGCCCGCCAACCCTGTTGTAGTACATCATTTGTCACGTAAAGTTCTAATTCATTCAACACAACAGTTCCATTCCTCCTCAACCTAGCCATTTTCTCATGTCGTGCCGACTTCTAAACTATACAAATTTAATTGAATAACAGTTTTCTGAGCGATACGACTTACAACTGACTTCCCACTACCCAAAAGTCTATTCCTTCATTTAATGGAAAATAGTTGTCAGGAAAATGTAACAACCTGTCGTCCTATCGTCTGCCAAAAACGGTCTTGACAACCGTGACCGGCTATTTACGTGCCAACTCAACGCGTGGATCTTCTTTACTACTTTAACTTTCAGACAATTCGGTCGGCCCAAATACTAAGCAACTTGAAAAAAACAATAGCACAACAGTAGTCAGAATATAACAATTCCATTAAATAAATGACCATAGGTACACTCACCATTGGTGCCGATCTGCTCCGCGGCCATCTTCTCGAGCACGAAGCGCTGGTCGATCATGTTGGCCGGCTGGCATTGCAGACGGCACGTTGGGCATGTGATGGTCACCCGTGCCGCACCTGCCACCGAGAGGGAGCTCATTATACTTCAACTTACACTTTAAATTAGGACGCTTCTTAGAATGATAATAAAAGGCTCCTGCTAAAGTAAACTATTTTTAAATTATTTACGCTTTACACAATAAGGCCCTGTCGAAATCTTATGAAAATTTTCTACGACTCTTTCGAAGTTGCAACCTCTCATTATTTTTATATAAATGTTAAAGCAATATGTAAAAGAATCTATTTATAATGAAAGAGTTAGTTTTTTTTGTCAAATATAACTAACCGTTGTTACACAGCTGTTAACACAGTTGTAATTTTTGAAGAGTATTTGATATCACTCAATAGAAAGACTACGCCGCGCGATAAACATCCGGTTAGACCTCTATAACTGCCTCCGTAGCCTAGTTGTATGGACGTGTGCTTTAGTAGGTCGTGGGTTCGAATCTGCGGTGACGCACCAAATTTTCGTGATGTTTCCTAGTTGGTTAGGGCAATTTGGGCCAATCACCCAATTGTCTGCAAAGTAAGATGATCCATGCGTCGGATGGGCATGTAAAGGGTCCACCCACCAACCCGCATTGGACCGGCGTGGTGGGACACAGTCGAACCCCTAATAAGTATTATTATTATATTGTGAAGCCCCTAATGGATAGGGATGTAGTGGACTAACACAGGCTAATGATGTGTAGACCTGTATAGCCGGAGTTTATAATGCAATTGTCGATTAATCTAAATAAAATGGCGTCTAACTAAGTATTTCTGTATCTTTGTGTCTCCGTTCTATTAAAATCTAAATAAAATCATTGAAATTACTTACTTATTGTTACTACGTTTAGTCTCATGTTTAGTTTCTTGAATATAAGTAACAAATCCGCCTCCATGGTTTAGCGGAGGTCATGGGTTCCATGGGAAACAACTTTCTGTTATGGTTGTTTTCTGGTTGGCTAGGACAATTTGGGCGGATCACTTAATTGCTTGAAAAGTAAGATGGGCCATGCGTTGGATGGACATGTCGGTCTTTCCACTAACTCGCAGCCTAGAACCCCCTAATGGGAAGGTGATGATGAATGATGAAGTAACAAATAATGCACACGGTTGTATTAAGAAGTCATTAAAAATTTTAACAAAAGAAATCACTAAATTCAAAACCAAACTGCACTAATACATTTTTTCATGTCCGTATATATTCTGAAATTATTGTAAGATTTATTTTAGTTTATACAATAAATTTTAATTTCGACAACTAATCTTTTGGCGTAAAGGACGCCGGAGACCCATGCCTCCTGGCTTAAGCCCAAAGTCTCAGCTTTTACCTTCCGTATTAAAATCTTATATATTTTGATTAAAATGAACTCCATCCAATGAAAACTGAATTAATATTGAGTTGCATTGGAACTAAATCATATATTTATTTGAAATTTATTAAGATTAAGCTTAAGCTAATGGTTTCTGGAATTATATACTTAAGTTGATCTTGAAAATAATTTGTTTGCTATTGTTTTTGTAAAATGGAATTATTTCATAATTTTTCCTGGTTTAGGGATGTGATGCCCCAGCGCCCACTGGACGGCGGATCTACCTTATGGTGGGAGTAAGACAGATCCGCAATACAAGCGCAATTAGTCAATTGCCAATCCGCCTTCTCAGCGGGGCAATTATGAGCAACTCTTTTTAATGGACGTCGTCTTGGCGTTCATTAAAAAAGCCCTATGTCTAAAGCAGTGGACTGCTAAAGTCTGTTTATGATGATGATGATGATGATGAAAAAATTATTCAGTATATTAATATGCTGAATTGCTTTAGGAATTCTTTAAATCCATAAAACGGTGAAGTTCATTTGGGGTTTGTACAAAAGTATCTTAATAGTGCAATGTTTATTAATTGGGCTCAAAGTTAAAACATATTATCCGGTTGAACCTTTCAGAAAATGATAGTGGATTCGCAAAACAATGTGACAATGCTATTTGCATGCATAAAATCCTGCACCCAACGCGGATCAGGTAACTATAATATCACTACATTAGTATCAAACAAAGTCGCTTCATCTGTCCCAATCTCCCTGTGTATGCTAAAACGGTTTTTTAATAGATAGAGTGATTGAAGAGAAGGTTTATATGTATAACACATGCTTAATATTGTAGGTATGATTTCTATCAGAATAGCTTCCGTGCGAAGCAGGGGCGAGGTGCCTAGTTCAATATAAGTTCAAAAACCATAAACTTTTCAGTTTCCTAACGCTTCACTATATATAAATAGAATCTTAACATACGATTATTATAAAACAAAGTCCCGACCGAGTCAGTATGTCTGTCTGTTCCCGAAAATTCAAACCTACAGCACAGATTGTCAGTGTTTTCACAAATCGATAGAATTATTCTTGCGGAAGGTTTAGGTACATAATGTGTATAGTTTTCAGTTCATTTGGAAACATATTGATATTTGTCAGAGATCTCGGAAATAAATTAACCGTCTGAGAGCTTTCAACGAAAACAGCTGCAGCAATATGGAAATATCCTTCTTTTCAAGATATTTTTATTCTTTTCTATAAGAAAGTCCGCGATAGCATGTGAACTGCTGGTCCGATTTTGAAGGACTATCTCTAAAAGAAAGCTGATATAATAGGTAGTGAAATGGGCTATTTATTTTTGAAAATGTTGTTTTATATGTTACCACGCGGACGAAGTCGCGGACATCTATTATATTTCCATCACGTTCTTTTTAACAATATCATGGAGCTCTGCGCTTGAAGTCTTTATCGCTGTTGCTATAAAACTTTACACCGTCTGCCTACTGAGGCGTGGTAATAATTTAGTATGATAATATTCTGTTGCCTTCGATGAAGCTGAAAGCATAATTGAAAATTTTATTACATCTATATACAACCTTCATCCTTCATATTTCTATTATATATAAGATAATGCCTATGTCTCCACTATAGCCTACATTGTTATAAAGTGAAATCATTACATTGTTCGCTAATATACTAATTACAGGAAGGGTTCTGGACCGTCCCTTGACGTCAAGAACAGACCAATTCTGAAACTTCGATGTATAGCATTTGGTAACCAGATGTAATTGGTAGTAACCGGTTTACATATACCAGGAAAATGACCCGTTGTGCGAAATCTACTATGTTAATAGACGGATACCTCAAGATTAAGATGCCACGAATATTCGGCTGCTGGTCGTATTCAGGCCTATTCAGCCACTTTTATGGTATTCAGTCGAATATACGTGTTATTCCGCAGAATAGCCGAATACTGCTCATGAGAAAAAAATCTGATATTACTCAAGGTCAAATTATCAACAAATTATATCAAATTACAATACTTTCGTTAAGTAAAATTGCTTAAGTTGTGACGGATAAATAATCTTTCCAGCATTTGTCGGTAGCAAAGATTTTTGTATTCGTAACCTGATAGGTTGGGCGTATGCTTGCACCGGATGTCGTGGGTTTGAATCCTGCGGGGATTCAAAAATTTTCATTTTGTTTAAAGTTCAAATTCATTCAACACAACAGTTCCATTCCCCTCAACCTAGCCATTTTCTCATGTCGTGCCGACTTCTAAACTATACAAATATAATTGAATAACAGTTTTCTGAGCGATACGACTTACAACTGACTTCCCACTACCCAAAAGTCTATTTCTCCATTTAATGGAAAATAGTTGTCAGGAAAATGTAACAACCTGTCGTCCTATCGTCTGCCAAAAACGGTCTTGACAACCGAGACCGGCTATTTACGTGCCAACTCAACGCGTGGATCTTCTTTACTACTTTAGCTTGCAGACAATTCGGTCGGCCCAAATACTAAGCACCTTGAAAAAAAACAATAGCACAAAGTAGTCAGAATATAACAATTCCTTTGGCAAATAAATGACCATAGGTACACTCACCATTGGTGCCGATCTGCTCCGCGGCCATCTTCTCGAGCACGAAGCGCTGGTCGATCATGTTGGCCGGCTGGCATTGCAGACGGCACGTCGGGCATGTGATGGTCACCCGCGCCGCACCTGCCACCGAGAGGGAGCTCATTATACTTCAACTTACACTTTAAATTAGGACGCTTCTTAGAATGAAAATAAAAGGCCCCTGCTAAAGTAAACTATTTTTAAGTTATTTACGCTTTACACAATAAGGCCCTGTCGAAATCTTATGAAAGTTTTCTACGACTCTTTCCGAAGTTGCAACCTCTCATTATTTTTTAAATAAATGTTAAAGCAATATGTAAAAAGAATCTATTTATAATGAAAGAGCATGTTTTTTTTTGTCAAATATAACTAACCGTTGTTAACACAGCTGTTAACACAGTTGTAATTGTTTTGAAGAGTATTTGATATCACTCAATAGAAAGACTACGCCGCGCGATAAACATCCGGTTAGACCTCTATAACTGCCTCCGTAGCCTAGTGGTATGAGCGTGTGCTTTAGTATGTCGTGGGTTTGAATCCTGCGGTGACGCAACAAATTTTCGTTGATGTTTCCCAGTTGGTTAGGGCAATTTGGACCGATCACCCAATTGTCTGCAAAGTGAGATGATCCATGCGTCGGATGGGCATGTAAAGGGTCCACCCTTCAACCCGCATTGGACCGGCGTGGTGGGACACGGTCCAAACCCCCTAATAAGTATTATTATTATATTGTGTAAGCCCTAATGGATAGGGATGTAGTGGACTAACACAGGCTAATGATGTGTAGACCTGTAAAGCCGGAGTTTATTATGCAACTGTCGATTAATCTAAATAAAATGGCGTCTAACTTAAGTATTTCTGTATCTTTGTATAAAATCTAAATAAAATCATTGAAATTACTTACTTATTGTTACTACATTTAGTCTTATGTTTAGTTTCTTGAATATAAGTAACAACTCCGCCTCCGTGGTTTAGCGGAGGTCATGAGTTCGAATCCCGCGGGGAAACAACTTTCTGTTATGGTTGTTTTCTGGTTGGCTAGGACAATTGGGGCGGATAACTTAATTGTTTGAAAAGTAAGATGGGCCATGCGTTGGATGGGCATGTCGGTCTTTCCACTAACTCGCATAGAACCCCCTAATGGAGAAGGCGTGTGCCCTTGTGCCCATAAATGGGAAGGTGATGATGAATGATGAAGTAACAAATAATGTACACGGTTGTATTAAGAAGTCATTAAAAATTTTAACAAAAGAAATCACTAAATTCAAAACCAAACTGCACTAATACATTTTTTCATGTCCGTATATATTCTGAAATTATTGTAAGATTTATTTTAGTTTATGCAATAAATTTTAATTTCGACAACTCATCTTTTGGCGTAAAGGACGCGGGACACCCACGGCCACGCCGGCTTAAGCCCAAAGTCTCAGCTTGTTACCTTCCGTATTAAAATCTTATATATTTTGATTAAAATGAACTCCATCTAATGAAAACTGAATTAATATTGAGTTGCATTAGAACTAAATACATATTTTATTTGAAATTTATTAAGATTAAGCTTAAGAGATGGTTTCTGGAATTATATACTTAAGTTGATCTTGAAAATAATTTGTTTGCTATTGTTTTTTGTAAAATGGAATTATTTCATAATTTTTTCCTGGTTTAGGGATGTGATGCCCCAGCGCCCACTGGACGGCGGATCTACCTTATGGTGGGAGTAAGACAGATCCGCAATACAAGCGCAATTAGTCAATTGCCAATCCGCCTTCTCAGCGGGGCAATTATGAGCAACTTTTTTTAATGGACGTCGTCTTGGCATTCATTAAAAAAGCCCTATGTCTAAAGCAGTGGACTGCTAAAGTCTGTTTATGATGATGATGATGATGATGAAAACATTAAATACGCTGAATTGCTTTAGGAATTCTTTAAATCCATAAAACTGTGAAGTTCTTTTGGGGTTTGTACAAAAGTAAAAGCTAAAAGTTAAAACATATTATCCGGTTGAACCTTACAGAAAATGATAGTGGATTCGCAAAACAATGTGACAATGCTATTTGCATGCATAAAATCCTGCACCCAACGCGGATCAGGTAACTATAATATCACTACATTAGTATCAAACAAAGTCGCTTCATCTGTCCCAATCTCCCTGTGTATGCTAAAACGGTTTTTTAATAGATAGAGTGATTGAAGAGAAGGTTTATATGTATAACACATGCTTAATATTGTAGGTATGATTTCTATCAGAATAGCTTCCGTGCGCGATAAATTCAAACACTACAGCACAGATTGTCACGTGTTTTTTCACAAATCGATAGAAAGATTTAGGTAGGATGGAAGGTTTAGGTACATAATTTGTATAGTTTTTCAGTTCATTTGAGGGATACAAAATGATGAGATGTCGGAAATAAATTAAGCCGTCTGAGAGCTTTTAAAGAAAACGCTGCAGCAATATGGAAGTCCGCGATAGCATGTGTAATTGCTGGTCCGATTTTGAAGGGACTATCTCTAAAAGAAAATAATAGGTAGTAAAATGGGCTATTTATTTTTGAAAAGTGTTGTTTTATATGTCACCACGCGGACGAAGTCGCGGACAACTATTTATATTTCCATCACGTTCTTTTTTAACAATATCATGGAGCTCTGCGCTTGAAGCCTTTATCGCCGTTGCTATAAAACTTTACTACCGTCTGCCTACCTGAGGCGTGGTAATAATTTAATATGATAATATGCTGTTGCCTTCTGTGATGAAGCTGAAAGCATAATAGAAAATTTTATTACATCTATATACAACCTTCATCCTTCATATTTCTATTATATATATAAGATAATGCCTATGTACTCCTACATAATACCTACATTGTTATAAAGTGAAATCATTGCATTGTTCGCTTGATAGACCAATTACAGGGAAGGCCTCTGGACCGTCCACTTGACGTCAAGAACAGACCAATTCTGAAGCTTCGATGTATATGCATTTCGTAACCAGATGTAATTGGTAGTAACCGGAAATGACCCGTTGTGCAAGGAAATCTACTATGTTAATAGACGGATACCTCAAGATAGAGATGCCACGAATATTCGGCTGCTGGTCGGTATTCGGCCACTTTTTATGGTATTCGGTCGAATATACGTGTTATTTCGCCGAATACCGAATACTGCATCATGAGAAAAGACTCATGATATTACTCAAGGTTATATGGATTCATAATCAAATTACAATACTTTCGTTAGTAAAATTGCTTAAAAGTAAGTTGTGATGGATAAAAATAAGCTTTCCAGCATTTGTCGGTAGTAAAAGATTTTTGTCTTCGTAGCCTAGTGGTAAGAGCGTATGCTTTAGACACCGGAGGTCGTGGGTTTGAATCCTGCGGGGATTTATTTTCATTGTTTCATTGTTGTTTACTAGTCGGTTAGGGCAATTTTCGCCAACCACCCAAGTGTCTGAAAAATAAGATGATCCATGCGTCGAATGGGCATGTAAAAAAGGTCGGTCCACCCACAAACTAGCATTGGACCAGCGTGGTGGGATACGATCCAAAACCCCCTAATGGACAACGGTGTATTGGGGGAGGCCTATGTCCAGCAGTGGACTATCACACTATACTCCTAAAGAAGAAAGAAAAAGCTTTAGCTAATGGTAATTACGATCGACTAATGTTATTTATTGTTAACGAGCTCGTTCACCAATCATTTTGTGCCAAATATTCGGCGGCCGAATGTTTGGCGCTTCGGCCGCCAGCGTAGCTGAATATTCGGCATTCGGTAAAACCACTATTCGTTGCAATTTCACCTTCACATTCAAGGGTCATATGACGTTTTAATAAAATGTCAGGCATTGAACTCAAGGTTAAAACATTTATAAAGGTTTAATTACATAATTATATCATTTAATGCAAGTGGTAAAAAGTAAATAATGACCCCATAATAATGTAACAAAAAGCTTCAAGAATTGACTGCTTAGAGAAATTAAAGCCAAAAATGTTTTTCTGAAAATTTTATAAGCAAGACTAACTTATAAACTAAATAATAATGTGTTATAGTATGCGGTGCATTTTATAGAAATTACTAGAATGTTCTATCACTTGTTATAACTGAACAAAGCAATATATGCGGGAGGTTGGCAGCGGAATGTCGCCACTTCGCCCGCAACGCATAGTATTAGTAACATGTTAAGTGGTAACGCTTGCAGATTCTCTAAACCATAACATTCAACCAGTATTTACTGTACTTAGAAATATTATATCAGATTAAAGTTTTTAACAATAACAGGGCTTTATTAAATATACAACGTGATCTAAATGTAGCGACAGTGATAGTGCAAACTTGAATAGTTTGTTCAGAATCATTAACATATTCCAATGAACTGATTTTTAAACTAGGTTCACTTTTATCCCAAAACAACATTTATAAGCTTTGTGCTAAACGAAAAATCAACTTGTATATTACGATGACAAACTTACAAACATAGAGGTATCGTTTCTTATAGATTCCAACTTCTGCCAGGTCTGAACACGTATGCAACTACCTTTAAATTTGCATTTATGTTTGAAAAACATGTTAAAAGAACTGATTTAAGATATTGATTATGAGTTTAGACAAATATTTTGATCTCTCAAGGATAATAACAGACTCGAATCCCGAACGTTATCGTTAAATAAAACTATTTGAAGACTGATATTGCTTATATAAAGCTTGCAATAAGCTCGAATAGCGCTCTTCACCTGTCTAACGTTCGGTTTTAGACATAGACGAAATGGGCTCCCAAGGACGGACAATGTTGCCAGTCACGAGGGGAATAGTGAGCCAAGGTCGCTGCGATGTAGAAAGGCAACGTTCACTGATGAATAGCGACTTGCTACAAACATTATGGTGGGTAGCCAATCGTGTAAGCTTCCTTGGAATTTTCTTATTTAGCCAAGGTATTACTTAAGTGTGTTAGTCGAGTAATTCGGAACATTTACTTCCGAAATTCGCACTAAACTAGCGATAATATTCAGCCAGTTTTTTTAAAGTTATGACTACTATCGCATGCATTTTTTGAACTATTGTTCAAAGCGATGAGATGGCTAGGACATTATCTTGGTGGTAAGTTATAAATCCTGCCAATAAGTATAAGAGAGTCAAATCGCCACAAACCCGTTCACCGCCTTGAGATATTTTTTTTTTTTTTTTTTTTATGGCATACGCAGGCAGACGAGCAGTCGGGCCACCTGATGGGAAGTGGTCACCGACACCCATAGACATTGGCAATACCAGTGGTATCGCCAACGCGCTGCCTACCGTGAGACATAGGATGTTAAGTCTCGTTTACCCAGTAAATACGCTGGCTACGGTGCCCTTCAAACCGGAACACTGCAGTGTTTTCACACTACTGCTTCGCGGCAGAAATAGGCACCGCGGTGGTACCCACCCAGACGGTCTCCTGTAAACAGGGGACCTACCACCAGATATGTTACGTGTAGTTCAATACTTTCTAAATCGAGCGCGATATTCCTCTACTTCATCCAAAACTTAATTAAAATTTAGAGTTTGACTACGGTTTATAATTAAAACTTATTTAAATAAGCGAGCACTAAGGACCCATTAGTACTGTAAATGGTTAAGCAAAGCCAATAGTGTGCGGTAGAACGTTCAGAGACAGTTGTCAATCATTGTCCATAAGTAAGGGTACTAATTATTACTTAGATACAATTATAAATAAAACGTAGGCCACTGACAGACAAGATGTTATTACTAACATAAGTTCTTTAATCAGGTACCAGATTAGAAATAATAATATTTTTGCAAAACTAATTTTTCACGGATTTAGCGACACTTGCTCCTTCAGATAATCGCGTTATGATCTATAACAATAGTTTTATTTCATAGAGATCTAAATTATCATTTCCAATTTCTCTATCGTCCATGCAGACTGAATATTTTTACTTAGTTTTCTTAATTATTAAATAATTCTATATACAGAATTAAAATTATTTCATATTATTAACGAATACGACACGCAATCTGCTAGATTTCCACCTGCAAGACCGGTTCGCTCTCAACTAAGTTTACCTATTCACTCGAGTCTTCGCTGCTTAAAGAGATCGGCCATTCGATGCGGGCGTCCCCCCAGGTTCGTGCCTTTCACCCTTCATATATAGTCGCTTTTACAGCCCAACATTTCCGGAGACACTTACAAACTTTCGCTTTTAAGGCGAATGGTCACGTTATTAAATTTAGTAAGCACCTTTATTCGAATCAATATTATGTTGTGAGTTATAAAACGAGTACCGGTTATAGAAATGTATCTCATGGTAGTCTCTTACATTTTGTCATGAAAAAAAATTACCCTTCATTTTAAGTTGGAAATTTTATGACCCAGATATACGTCGCACATATAAAACTACTTATAATAATATAAGGTGGTAATATTTAAAATTTAATGCCTTCACAAAGTTCAACTAACAATGTAGTCCACTGGTTTTTTTCACTTATTAAACCGACATAACGAGCAGCAATTTCACCTAATGGTATGTCAGGTAAGCCCTGCCCGAAGTAGACATTGGTGCATACCTAGATAGGATTTATGCATTCGACTATGTGTTTCTCAAACTCGATATAAGATATGCGGAAAAACATGAGTTATCATTTGATAGGTTACTAATATGGATACAACTCAGACAGAGATTAGGTAAATGAAATCGAAAGACATTGCACGTCAAAACTAAACTTTCTATCATCACTTCACACTTCTCCGTAGTTAACCATATTATTGTGGTTAGGCTGAACAAAAGCTAAATTTTCAAACGTTAATTAAATTTTACGTTATTGTTAGTTAGTTTTTTAAAGGCATTTCTCCGATATACAATAACAGACTTTAAGTGGATTACAACTTTCTTTCTTTCGCTCCAACAAATAATGACCGTATGTGTTTCTCTTGTTCTTGTTATCTTATGTTAAACAAATGGAACAGCACTTTCTACTTAATGGTTGATTTCACTTAAATAATTAAGAAAAAGCCCACGCTTGCTCAGTGAAAATTCTTTTTTATCTGAAGCCCTAAAAGCTTACTTATGCATTTCAAATAAAAAAATTATAAGAATGTAAATTTAACCCAAACTAATATTTTAATATCGGGTAGGGATGTGAAGACGCGACCGCCCATTTGATCTGGCTTACGTTGGGAGTATAACAGATCCGCCTTGCTTAGAGTGGCAATTATGAGCAACTATTTTTGATGGACGCCAACAACCGTCTAGGGGTTCATTAAAAAAGGCCTATGTCCAGCGGTGGACTGCTAAAGGCTGTTTATGATGATGAAATATTTTAAACTGCCGTCTTAGTGGCTCATTCGAATCGAATTGATTAGGCCACTATAGGCTGATAAGAGAATGTGTGAAAAGTGAGATGATCAAGAGTTTAAATGTTTTTAAAAAAAATAATCCCGATACTAACTACTAAATTAAGGCAATTGTAATTTGATGTCAATACCTTGTAATTTTGCTAAATTTTTTTCATAAATCCTAATCGACTTTTGGGTTGTAGAGAAAACTGCTGTCGAGGTGGATCTTAAAAAGGACAAATATTTTAAATGCAGTAAGATTGTCCGTTTTCTTGTAAATGCTTTAATTAAAAATCACTGATTTTTTTACTATATATTTTAAGATAAAGAACTCCAAAGTTGCAGAAATTATCCCATTTGTTTATTGTCAACACATTTTTGTAAAGATTCCTTTTCAGGAAAGCCCTTTATCGTGTTATGTCACATCAAACCCTGATACAGTATGCTACTTTTTTAAGGGTTTATTTCTAGCAATATCATTAGCATGTGTCAGTCCAATGCCAGACTTAGGCTCCCCTAATACACCTCTAATATCTATGAGGGGCTTTTTGGCCCGTATCCTGCCACGCTGGTCCTATGCGGGTTGGTCAGTGAACCGACTTTTTACATGCCCATCCGACGCATGGATCATCTTACTTTTCAAACAATTGCAATATAGCTCTGATTTATTGACAATGTCAACTTCAAACACAGGATAACAGTAATAATCTTATCTTTATGAAATAAAGCAAAGCTTGTAATCTGGCATATTAAACAGGCAAGAAATTGTTAAAAAATTGTTTTTATTATTCACAGTTTTAAAAAATAAACATAAGATACAATGCAAAACGTCATGTTCATCGCACTATCTTTACCTTTTTTAGAAACTGGCCTCCAAAGTTTGACGGGTGAGTCAGGGTCGTATAAAGAATTCCTCTGTATTTTATCTTATGTTAAGGTTATAAGAGAAACTTCACTTCATATATTTACACCGTAGTTAGAGAAGTTCAATTAAATAATGCCCACCAACCCGCATTGGACCAGCGTGGTGGGATACGGCCAAAAACCCCCAATGTATAAGGCGTGCATCAAACGAGACCAATTTCCAGCAATGGTCTAACACAGGCTGATGATAATGATAAATAAAATAAAATATGATACAAATAAAACTATCATAGGGGACAATTTATAGTTATTGGACTGTAAAACTTTCTCCGTGAAAGCCCCTTAGTCTAGGTTAGATAAAATATCCCTTTCCACGATAGCGTACGAGTTGCGTGGGTAATAGGCGGTCGTGCCCGTTTTGTAGTGTGTCAAGGCAGGAAAAGCGTTATCAATTCGATTAGCGGCCGGTTTTAATTGTTGTTTGGGATTTCTTATCAAAGCAAAAACACGTGCACACCATTATGATAGTGTGAAAATGCATTTTTTATGAACGTTACAAGTGATTTCATGGAGAGTTGGTTCGTTTATTTCTAACTTATTTACGCGCTAAGTTAGGATTTTTCTTAGTTTGAATTTATAATGTGAAGTGCTCGACATAAAAAATTAAGACACAAAAACATTATCAATACATCTAGATTCATGTTTATAATTATTTTAATTAGTCATTTTTAATATTTTTCTAAAAACAAAGCGCGAGCCGTAGCAATAAGGCCGCAGGAAACTCTTTATTGGCTTATACAGCTATTACGAATTTTAAGGTCACGAAATATAATTTCAGCAAGACTTTAATTTTGCAATCCAACTTTTTAAAAATCTAAAGTAACAATTATCCGAAGAAACAAATTAAAATATATATCTGTCTGTAAACTTGTTTTTAGTGATGTCATCAGTTTATAAGTGCCCAAGTCGTCGTTCTAAAAAGTTTAAAATTTTTAATACCGAACAGTTCACTTGCCTTTTCTATATAATCTTTTTTTTTGTTTACGCGAATACTATAATTATTAAATAAAATGACTTTACTGAATGTGTCTACCCCGTGACCACGGCCACTGGAAAGTGTTTGAAACGTCGGGAATTTAAATATGTAAAATAAACGCGATAAAATCCGTAAAAAGTTATTAATAATTTAATGTAATCTATTTATTAGCCATAGCATCCACAAACTAAAAGGACTACTCCACCCATTTTGCATTAGGGCCGCTCGGTAAAACATATTTAAGATGAGAATACCCCTTCAGCGCTCTCGAGAGGCGAAAAGCAATCAGCGGACCCTCCGAGATATAGCCCGAGAGCCTAATGGCATGGTTGCGCGGCAACCAAATAAAACACCACCAAAGTGCCATAAAAAGAACGTTGAACCTGCCTCTGCACCAGCAGCCATTGCAAAACAAACCTTCCTCATCAAAAGGAGGGTTTATATTCGACTGGCAACGGGCGAGTGCAGCTACACGACCAAGAGAGACGGTTAGCCGTATGGTTATTATAAAAACTCACTTGCGTCGGCTATTGTATAGGATATTTTATAGTTTTTTGTGGAATGCACGAAGCGTGACTGTGCTGGACTGATGTTAATTTAAACAAAGTTTATGCATACGCGATATGAAATAAAGAAAGGTAGTCTCGGTGGTAAGAATCAATAACACAATGTAATTTTGAAGACATTTACCCTATCAAGTTAAACATGTATGCTTGAAAAATGGAAAGCAAAGAGACATTATATCAGGTGAGGATGTCAGCCTTTAAATAATTGTAATTGAACTCATCATCTTGTAACGCATAACAAGGCTTTCTCAGTAACATGCGTATTCGTTATGAAACGTATACAAAAAAATTAGCAACAATGTAATATGTTAAGATAAAGAGCAACATATAATTCTATAGTGAACATTAGTTGTCTAATTTTATAGCTTATTAAAGCACTTTAATTATAGCTTAAATCAATTTTTATCTGCCATAAGTACAATTTTGCTTTTCATAGCTCAAGCATCTGTTAATGTATGCAACGACAGGACTAGTCTAGAAGCCTAAAATAACAAGTCCTGACGCTATTGGTTTATCTTATTTGGCTTGCACATAGGCGTAGCTAAATAAATAGTGCCTAAAATTGTCATATCAAATTGTAAGATGATTCGTACGTCGGAGGGGCATGTAAAAAGTCGGTCCCGGTTGTTAAGACCATCCTTGGAATTGTTAGAACATAGGCTATGTAGCAAATAAATTCATGCCTAAATTGCTTTTACAATTTGATTTCATACGTGCAGGCATGCTAAAACGTCGTCAATCTGTGTTAGACCATCCATGATTTAACGAAAAAATGCTCTCGAAAAAATTACATTGCAATTGACATTGCCTTTAAAATCTTTTCTCATTACGCTTAGTCATCTACTTACGAATCTTGCATAGATCATACAAAACCGGATTTCAGAAACAAGACATTTATTGATATCACCACCAACTTTCGTATGACGAGAACCGTAAGGGTTGTGGAGGTCAGTTGGTTGTAGTACTATTGGTGTTGTCCTCCAGTCGATTACGACTACAGCGGCCAATCTATATGAGAAATTAGCTAACTTCGCAAGAGATATTATAGTGCAAAACAGTACGCGCATTCCCCATTTTTTTATACTCTCAAGGCCCGATGGGACGGATAACCTACACGACCGGAGAGAGATAAGGCACAGGACCGACTTTTTACATGCCCATCCGACGCATGGATCATTTTACTTAATAGGTAATCATGTGATCATCCGGCATTGCCAGATTAGGAAACAACAATGAAAAGTTTTTGTGTCCCCACAGGATTCGAACCTACGACCTCCGGTTTTTATAGCGCAAGTCCATGCCACTGGGCCACGGAGGCATTTAAAAGTAATAATTACTATCAGTAAAAACCTTATCTTATGACATAAGAAACATAATTCCTGATAACTTGTTAAAATATCACGCTAATCAACCTAGATTCGATATATTGGTGCAGGAAGTAACAAAGTGCCACAACCTCGTAAGCTTTCTTTTTAATGGACAGATGAGAGGCGACTATAATCCTGTCTGCCTGTCCGTCTTTACTGTCTAAGCCGTTTAACCAATTTAGAAGAAATTTGGTACATACTTAGAATAGATTCCAAGATAAGACATAGGCTATTAATTATTGCGATAGATTGTTCTTCTAGCAATTTAGGAGCTTCAAACTGTACGGGGATGTACTAGGGGTTGAAATGGAGATGAAAGTCAATATGGAAATTCGTTATAGAGGCAAAAGCCAAAATAATTTCATTTTAATGAAAGTCACATACAATAAATCACCTCATTTATATTATTTTATACAATAACTTCAATACACCTCGCGGATATTTCTCCTATTCCATGGGGACGAGGTCGCGGGTAAAAGCTACTATTTAACTAAAGAGGACGTGATCCTTTTAGCAAGTAAAAGAAATGTAGATAACCCATGTCCCTGAGCATAATGTATTAATATAAAAAAAGTATTTAGCGAAAAATCAGACAAAATATCAATTATTATTAAGGCAACTGGTTTGTATGAGCATTGAATTATGCCGATTCTTAGTCATTTATGATAAATTAAGTGAGTTATCAAAGAGTATTGAATAAATGATAAATTGATTTGCTATTATCATTACAAATAGATTATGTAACATCAGAGACGTATTCCCGAATGCAAAAAGATTTTATACACAAATGGTTGCAAGCAATCGGCTGCCTAGTACGTATTACCCATAGTTGCTGACATTTTTTGTTGTTGTTTTTTACATAAAATGGAAGGATGCTGAGAGCAATCGACTACCAATCATCAATAATTTTATAAAGATTTAAAAAATATTACTTAATGAAATTAAACCTCGAACTATTAGGATGAACGAATCATAAGAAAAATTAATAATAATACTGTGCTAAGAAAGTTAAACCCAAAAATGTAACTTCTAAAGGCGTGATCCTATTACTAGCATTTGACTGGCGTAGCCTAGTGGTATGGGCATGCGCTTTATAAACCGGAGGTCGTGGGATCAATTCTGCGGGGACACACAAATTTTTCGTTGTTTCCTATAAAGATATTCCATGCTTTTAATAGTCATGTAGAAAGTCTGTTCTGCGCCTGATCTCATTCCAGTCATGTCGGTTATTCGTCCCAAGGGGCTGTGAGAGTATAAAGGAATAGGGAGTGCACCTATGTTTGTGCGTCTACTTGTGTGCCATAAAATCTTCTGCGCAGTTGGATGGTCTCTTGTACAGATCGGCCATCGTTGTCGAAATCGACTCAGAGGACATTATTAGCTAGTCCAGGTTTAGCTTGTGTAGATTCCTCTTTCAGAAAGCACAAGAGTTTTTTTTTTGGTTCTTCCGTCAGAGGCTACACCACCTAAGGCAGACGTTTATTGTTCTTTGTCACATTTTTCTAATTCTTTCAGTTTATTATAATTTTGTTTTACGCAATAAATATTGGATTGGAATTTGCCATTTGCTACACACGAGTTGTCTGACAAGAAATATAATAAAATTTGATTTGATTTGTTGTGTCTTACGGTGCGTTTCTTATGGGCAGGGTGAGATCTACCCTGATCTTACCCTATATGTAGGTGCCTCCCATAAAAATGTAGATAACGAAGAAAAGATAATGACGAGAAATATAACCACGAAGGTAACATTCCGATCGTCTTATCGCTTTATACACAAAAAAAGCTTTTGACCTCCTATACTATTAGGTAATCAGTGTCAAGTAATTTACTGCAATATTGTGGGTGTCGAATCCTGCAGGGACTCAACAAAATTTTCATTGTTGTTTCCTAGTTGGTTAGGGCAATTTGGGCCGATCACACAATTGTCTGAAAAGTAAGATGATCCATGCATCGGGTGGGCATGTAAAAAAAATAGTCCACCTACCAATCCGCATTGAAGCAGCGTGGTGCAATACGGTCCAAAAAACCCCTAATGGATAGGGGTGTATTAGGAGAGGCCTATGTCCAGCAGTGGACTATCACAGGCTTCTGATTGTGGGTGTCTGTGTAAGTAATAATGAAAACGTCTATAGCATACAGAAATTAAATGACTATATGAAGGCATTTTAACAAAATCAACATCCGCAAACAAGTCAGAGTTTGAAATACGGCCTCAGAAATCGGGTAGTGGTGTCGTTAACTCAATTTCAACACTCAATTTCTCTGATAATCATTTAAACATATTATAAGGCAATATATTATACAAACATATAATGAGTTTTTAATGAATCTATCTAAGTATAGTAAAAATACGCTACATAATACTAAAATCTCATTATATAAGTATAACCTTTGTAGTACTGCAATTTACAGGGTATAAACGTATTGAATATGTTAAAAGTTACATAAAATATAAATTAAGGAGGCCGACGAGCCGAGAAGGGGCTTGCGTCGCCGGAGTCTGCGTCTGATATAAAAAGAATTCGTAATTGAAATTTAAATTGGTTTCGAAGTTGGTAATTTATTTATATGAACACTACGTTTAAGGCATTTGAACCCGAGTTATACTTTTAAACCAGACTTTGGACTTAAAACGTGCGTACTTCTGTGTACTCCCGTTTTATGTAATGGCAGCTATTACAAAGTCGCCTGAATTTGTTTACATTTCATTTGCCCCCTGTTAAGGAGTTCGGCGGTATGGCGTAGGGATGTAACAATCACACCGCCTTGACTTGACGGCGGATCTGCCTTGTAGTGGGAGCAAGACAGATCCGCAGTACAAGTGCAATTAGTCTATTGCCAATCCGCCTGCTCCGCGGGGCAATAATGAGCAACTCTTTTTAATGGACGTCGTCTTGGCGTTTATTCAAAAAACCCAATGTCCAGCACTGGACTGCTAAAGGTTGTTTATAATGATGATGACGATGATGATGGGGTTTTAAGTACGAAGTGCGGTGAAAGTCATCAAAATATTTTTAGATATCTTCATCCAAATACGTGAAATCCACTTTAACCATTCCCGATAGCTAATGGACGAATCAAGGCGTTGTTGGCGTGGAACGAAAACCGGAAGTATTATAATATAATTATATCGATTTTACAATGAATGAAGTGAATTTCTTATGATCAGGACGTAACTCTAGTACAGGTACATAAGATTGTAATGTAATAATTAACATGCACAAAAAAAATGACAACCGCATAACCGACCGCTTGCCGGTCCTTCTTTAGCCAGGTCAAAGCTTCCGAATCGGTGGTAGATTGACGCTCATAAGAGCTCGACAGAGCCTAAATTGAATAAAGAATTCGAAAAAGCTGAAAGAGTATCCTAGTAGTAGTCCTATGGCTGGTACCAAACTAAGGAGTACTCACCCAGAAAGTCCCTGCTCGCCGACAGCTTCTCATCCAGCTTGGCCTTGACGCAAGCTTCGCAGACCGAGTGCAGGCACTCCATCAGCTTGGGAGTGCCCTCCGCGTGCGCTAGCGACACCCGGCACAGCACGCAGCGGGTGGTGGCGGGCGCGCGGGGTGAGGCCAGCGAGTCAGCGCCCCCGCCCTCGCCCTTGCCCTCACCCTCGGCGCCCTCGCCCTCGGCGCCTTCGCCCTCCGCCGCGCTGCCCACCTGGCAGCCCTGACACCCTTTAATATCGCAATGCGCTATCCTAACCTAGGACTGAACCAGTGCTAGGTGTCCCATTCAGATACTTGAACAATACCAAAGCCATATTACCAATAGTGGCCGGTCAGTCATTTTTATTTTCTAATATGATTTTGCCATTTTAAAAACAATTTCTAAACTGGACATAAATCTAGACAAATAAATAAAAAAGAGAATCTGTTTGCAAAAACAAAATACAGTTTTTAAATGATTGCATTGTGATATATAACCGATGTAAATAATAAAACAATTTCTTTCCAATTTTTTGTATGTTCTGGCTAATTTCTGGAAAAGTGGGTCTAATCCTGACCGGACTTTCTATAATATTAGCTGATTTAACTGGAAGTAACCAAGGCTACTATGTTAAAGAAAAGAGAACTTGATTTACATTATTTTTCATATTACCATGTTGACAAAGTTTTAAAGTACAAAAAGATGTTATGAAATTTTTAATCTTTATTACATAAATTTAAGAAAATATAAGAAAATATATCATTAACATTGTACTAAATAGTAAGTTGTATAAAAATAATAAATTCAAATATTAAATAAAAGAAAAGAAAGGAAAATCTCAAGTGTTTAAAAAGTTTTATATATATATTTTCATAGCAACTAAATAAAGTACACATAGACAGTAGATATTAATACTTATATTTTAAAAACGCAGTTGCAGAAAAAGATGGAATACGATTTTTAGTTAATCAAAATAAAAAATAAAAATTTACAAGATTTTGAAAATCTCTTTGTTTTTTACAGACTATCTAAAAATTATTTTATAACTAATATCCATTCCAACAAAACAAAAAAACAAAAGTTAACTAAAACTTTATGTAAACTTTAAAATCCTTACTTACATTTTGATTAGAGGCGGGGGCAGCAGCAGGACCAACCGCTCCGTCCGGAAGCTCATCAGGCGCTTCCTCTTTGATGGTCACTCCAAGTAGCGGCCCAAGGTCCATGAGCGCACGCTCTATGTCCTCCCCACTAGGTTGAAAGGCAGCGTTCTCCATTAGAACGTCTCGAAGTCCTACCTTATTTGACTGTGCACATATTTTCACCACATCCAAAGGAAAAGTTGCATCCAGAACTTTCACTCGCCAGCCTCTACTGTCGCGCACGTCAACATAATTGAACACTTAGATGAACCACTCGAAAGCGTCTTTCGAGTTAACTGCAGCTCAAATATTCTTTTCTATTCTAGTAGCAACGCTTTGTCACGAATCTCTTTAATTGTTAATTATTGTAACAGGATTATAAGAAGTTTATATTACGATGCCAAAAGTGAAGTTTCTTATAACGCAAAATTTTAACGTGCGTCCTTCTGTCCCCGACCGACACCATCAGAGTTCCATAGACAAACTAGATTTTATTTGAATAATATGGATTTACCATTAAAATATAAAATATGGTTTTCGTACAGATAGAAAGTAAAACTGGGATTCATTTAATAGGAATCATAATAAAAAAGGATTTATAGAAGGCCTTCTTTTAAATTTCAAACTATATTTATACATTTAAAAAGTTAACTTACATACAAATTCATTACGGTCAAATACTATTCAAAAATATGTTTTTAAATGTCGCTACCCTCTACAATTGATATCGAATCATTGGAAGATAATGAATATTATCGTCAACTTAAAGATTTGGTATTAATTTTTACGATTACGATTTCTCCATACATTAATTAGATACTCTACGAGTCTAGAACAAGATAATCATAGAAAATTGAATTGCATCATTTACAATAGAATTTTCTTAAAGTAAAAGTCTCAATTAACTTTCGTAATACATAAGAATGAACAAGACCACCTAACCAATTGAACAGAACCGCTTTTCCACCCCTCCATCCTTCCAACGCCTGGCAATTCCGCGAGTGTGGCAACAAACAGCATCGGAGCCGACTCCTGCCCTTTTTGATTTTTTTGTAATTGCCTACACAAGCAGTCGGGCCACCTGATGGGAAGTGGTCACTTACGCCCGTAGACATTGCCAATAACAATGGTATCAACAACGCGGTGCCTAAAGTGAGACATAAGATCTTAAGTCCCGTTTATCCAGTAACTATGCTGGCTACGGTGCCCTTCAAACTGGAACACAATAGTTTGTTCATACTACTGCTTTGCGGTTGAAATAGGCACCGCGCTGGTACCGCCCCAGACGGTCCCCTATAAAAAGGGGACCTACCACAGTTCTGGGGGCTCTTGGTGCATTAAGTCACTCCGTAGGGAGACGCGCTTGTGGTAACAAGACCTCACATCCAGTATGTTCTAATTGGTCTATTCTAGTGAAGCGGATCCAGTAAAAAAAATAAAAGATGCACAATGGCTTCATCGGTATTATGCAATAGCCCTATTCTCTATGCTGCAAAATGCATTTGACATTTATGTGACAACGCCGTGTGGTGACAACACGAACACGTCAAAGTTTGCGTCAAAGTCTCGAAAATGGCTGACTCGGGACCTAGTAAAAGCGATATTGAAGCGGTTTTTCAAAGATTACGAGCTATTCCTTCGAATAAAGTGTGTATCTATATGCGTAAAGTATAAAAATACGTTAAATTTCAGTTATTGACTTGGTCCTTATTTATCTGCAGGTATGTTTCGACTGCAACGCCAAAAATCCTACGTGGTCATCAGTGACGTACGGTGTATTCATATGTTTGGATTGCTCAGCGGTGCATCGGAGCCTTGGAGTTCACCTGACCTTCGTACGGTCCACACAGCTCGACACAAACTGGACATGGAAACAACTAAGGAACATGCAGCTTGGCGGGAACGTGAATGCGGTATTCATGTCATTTCTGATGATGATGATTCAAAATTTAAACCAGTTAGTTACTATAAATTATTATAAGGCTTTCTTGTGATTTCAGACACAATTTTTCCGCACCCAAGGGTTGGTGACTGAAGATGCTCGACAAAAGTACAGCTCTCGTGTTGCTCAAATGTATAGAGAAAAGTTAAATGCTTTATCAGAACAGGCGATGAAAACGTATGGCATGAAGGTAAGATTACACAATTCCCTGAAAAAGATTAAATAAATGGATGGAGTAAACAGCAGCATGGAAGTTATTTGTATTTTACATAATATACTATATCAGATAAGAAAATGATAAATTTCAGTGTATAAAAGGAAACATTTTTAATTTCTAAAGATACTCAAAGTGCACTTTAAAATATTATATGACCTTAAGTAAAATATACCATTTAGAATAACATATTTTAAGGTTATAGACATTATTATCATTAAAAATTTAGTGTGCAAATAATTTATTTAATAAAATTAATATGATATGAATATAAGGTTATTTGTCTAATGTGATAAAATGTTCATTTTAAAAAACTGTTTATTTTTGTGTTACAAAATTTTCTCTAACATAATGATAAATGTAGTTTACAGTTCTTTATTTAATCTGTTTTTAATAAATGTTCATTACCTTAAATTTTTAATTTATTTAAATAGGATACCAGCAGTACATACATTCAACATTAGTAAACAACATTAAAGTGTTATTAAATTCTGATGCTTGTACCATATTAGGTGACACAGCATTGATACAGTTACATCATTCACAAATCATGCGTTTACAAAATAATATAGCTAGAATAAAACAGAACAATAAGTAATTTATTAAATTGAGTAGATTGATTTGGAATTGCCAATAATATTTGTTGTGTACTTATTTTTTATTAAAGTTGAATAATGCAATGTGTAGCTTATGTAAAGATAATCTTTACATGTTACCATATGCACAACAAAAAATTAGGAAGTAGAACATTGAATGTGTCCTTTTATCACAGCTGCACCTGGACCCTGCACCAGCCGAGGCAAAAGAGAAGGAGAAGGAGACAGAGCGTGAGGTAGACTGGTTCGCCCTGCATGGTGATGCCTCCAACACTAACACTAACCAGTCTAGTCTAGCCGCACAGGTAACCATGCACTGCTACATGCTGACCGTTGCAGCCACATTGAAAATCACATTAAACTTATGAGTCAAGCATTTGTAACATGTTCAGTTCAACTTAAAAACTAGTATTCTTGCAAAAATGCTTCACAACAACTATCAATTTAAGGCTTGATACTTATTGTACATAATTTCTATTCTCATATTTTTTTGTTATTTGTTGTTTTGTTGAAGGTAAAATTCAATTTGGTTTGCTATTGAACATATTTGATGGGTTTTGGAGAGATTTGCCATCAAGTATCATGCTTCTTCTTATATTCTTGTTTCATTAAATGCCTTTTTCTGAGACAAGAGCTTTTTGTTTTTATTTTATTTGATTTTGTTTGAGTAAGTAATGGTGTTGAAATTAAATGTTCTAATAATGATCTATATTTTATAAGTGGCAGCTTTATCTACAAACACTGTAATGACATGTAATAGTTAAATTATTTTTTTAATTACACATAGAACTAGTAGAGTTTTATAAATCTGTTTTTTACGGTAATATATGTTTGTGGCAGACAGCAACACTGAGTGGAGGAAACTTAAGCTCCGAGGCACGTCTTTGGGGCTCAAGTTCACCTGCATATAAAAGCAATCAGCCCACATCTAGGCGTCCTGGGGTAAGTTTGAAAATGTTTATTTCATTAGACAAAAAGTATTTTAATTGTTCTAAAAAAAAAGCTATGATATTGCTAATTTAAATATCAATCAATACAAAAGGTGGGTGGACGTAAAGGTGGTTTGGGCGCAACAAAAGTGGCGGCCAACTTTGAGGACATCGAGCGGGAGGCAATCAAGGCTGAGAAGTTGAAGGTTGAGGTTAGTATTTGTACCAATATCTGGTAAGTTTGCCTACGATCTGTGTGTAAATGGGTTGCATGGTCGTAGGCCGCTGAGGGCTCCCGCGAAGCGACCCTGGAGTGCGTGGAACGCGAAATGTCACGGCTGAGCTACGGGCCGCCGAAGGGCGCAGCGCCGAGGGCCGACCAGCACCGCCTCGGTATCGCCGCCGCCTCCGCCACCAAGAACAAGCCGCACGGGTAACTGATTTATCTTGGATTGTACTTATTTTTCGGATGTCAAAATCAGCAAGAAAAATTCACATTACTTAACCCATTTTGGTTTTTATTTTCTTTTAGTAATTTTTTTGAGTTTTGATGTATTTGTTTTCCAATCTATCCAAATTTATCTGAATAGTATACTTTTTATGGAGCCAATTGACAATTGTTAATATACCAAAGGGTTAGATGCATTTGATGGATGAAATGATTTACTATATTTCTAGGTTTAAAAACTGTTTATGTGTCGCAGGGGCGTGTCGCACTCTGCGATGTCCGACATGACGACGATAGAGCAGGAGGATGCGCCGGGACCGCGCCCCTCCTCGCCCCCTGGACGCTCCCACTTGGACGACATCGATGACTTCAATTCCGTGTTCACTATGATCAGGTAATTTAAACGCGTTTACTTTTCGTTGTTTACATGCATTAGTATATTATATATGAAATAGTTATTGTTATATAGTTCAATATATGTTATACTGCCTGACCTATATAATTAGACTCAATCATAATTCTGTCATTCATATTTATAAAAAAGTTATCGGACAGTGACTAGCCAGTTCTTCTTTGGACAGTAGAATCTGAATAGGTATTGTACCTATGTGTCACGTTCAGACGAGCTTGAAAGAGTCTTCCGATTGAATGAATAATTTTGTCTGAAGGAACGAGCCGTACGGCAGCACTCGGCCGGCGGAGAGCGAGTCCCGCGACGGCTGGGAGCGCATCGAGCCGGAGCCGTCGCGTGCGGTGCGCTCCATGTTCGAGGCGGACTCCAACGCCAAAGTGCGCGCGCCCTCCGCGCCCGCCCCCACGCCCGCGCAGGGCTCCAAGGCCAGCCGGGGGCGCAGCACCCGCGCGGACCCCGACGACGACTCGGCCGTCAAGAAGTTCGGCGCCGCCAAGTCCATCAGCTCGGCGCAGTTCTTCGGCGAAAGTGTGAGTTACCAATTTATGAATGTCTAGGCTATAACAAAGTCATCGATAAACTTAAATTTTTCATCCTCTAAAGTAAGACATTACATACATTATCATCAGCCTGTGATAGTCCACTACTGGACATAGGCCTCCACATTTACCCCCCTATCCATTAGGAGGTTTTTGGACCGTATCCCACCACGCTGGTCCTATGCAGGTTTCTGGGTGGACCGACTTTTCGACATGCCCATCCAACATATGGATCATCTTACTCTTCAGACTATTGTATGATTAGCCCAAATTGCCCTAACCAACTAGAAAACAACAATAAAAATTATCCACCCATTTTTTTAATACTCCTCAGGATTCGAACCACGACCTCCGGTTTCTAAAGCACACGCTCTTACCAATAGGCTACGTAGTCAGTTGAATAAGACATTAGTTTGTTTATTCCAATGTCTATTGTAATTGACTTTGTTGAAGTTTATTGAATTTTCTATGTCTAACACAATTATACAATATTTGTTAACAATAAAACCAACGGCAACTAAGTGTTATCAATGTGCAGTAACAAAACTACTTTAGTTTCATTTTTTTGTGTGTAATAATTTAATTTAATGTAATCTTATCTTTTAATTACTCAAGTGGCTACAACAGCTGCGTACAACAGATATTTATTTAGTGTGCTTTGTGTTAAAGATAGACAAAAAGGTTTCATTTCATACATTTAATTTTCAATGACTATAATTAATTCTATAAGCTTATTCAATGTTTCTTCTTAAGGCAATTTTCTCGTTTATTATACCAGGAATATACAATATAGTATATTTGTATGTCACAAGTACTTATAGTTTGTTTAATCGAATTAGAAATTAATGTAAACCAAGTTAAGGTGAAATCCTCTATGGTGTCAGGAGTGAACACAGTCTCACAACTATCTCTACACATTTTTAACTAATCATAATGCCTGACTTTCCAGTTTTAATTTATTTTCGATTAACTTTCTAATCTTTACACATTATTTTAACTTGTAACTTGAAACTTGTCAATGTATAACATACTGGCAACCCTCAACCCCCTTGAGGGTGGAATTTCGTAAAATCCGTTCTTAGCTAACCTCTACTCGGTGAAAAGAATACTCCTACCATTCAAGTCAATACGCCTAATGGATTCAGAGATATTGTGATGAGTCAATATATGATGGGAATCTATATATTAACTCATCACAATATCTCTGTGTATATATATATATATATATATATAGGTGAATATGAACTCAGGTGGTATTTTTTATATTATTACGGACAGTTTTTATTAGTGCTGACAAGTTATTTTCATAGTATCAATATCTTACCTCCTATTGTGAATGTTCAGAGGTAGTGTTATAAGTAGGACCTTGATCTCGCTAAGCGATAATGATGTCATCATCATTCTGTGTCAGTCCACTGCTGGACATAGGCCTCTCCTAATGCACGCCACCGCTTCCAACCCTCAGTATATCATCCATCCTACACAATGTGCATTATCTAAAAGCAATGTGTTAAGCTGGGGCGATTCAGTTTTATTCTAACACATTTAAACGGTATTTAATAAATACTTTGTTTAGGAATCGCGATGGGAGCGAGACTCCAACCTGTCCCGCTTCCAAGGCAGCTCGAGCATTTCGTCCGCCGAGTACTTCGGGGACGAGCGGCCGACGAGGCAACCCGCCTTCACGGTCTCGGCGCCGGATTTGGACGAGGTAATGATTTCACAAGTAATATGTGTGAGTGTCGAGTGTTGGTCTAGCATTTGGCAGATTTAACTTTAAATAGGATTGCTTACATTAGGGACCATCCAAAAATACGTCACATGTTATGGGGTGGGAGGGTGTCATCAAGATATGATTTCTAATTTTCATGATAACTTAATTTTAAAATCTATGTGTTAAACAAAGCACTATAAACGAATTATAGAAATACATTTGAAACTCCATCGGTATTAACGTAAAATTATTCCGATAAGAGAAAATATATAAAAAAAAATAAATGATCGAAAATATGATATATACCATACTAGCAACCCCCCAACCCCCTTGTGGGTGGATTTTCGTAAAATCGTAAAATAGTTCTTCTTAGCTGACCTCTAATCGGTGAAAGGAATATTCCTACCAAATTTCAAGTCACTACGCCTTATGGTTTCAGAGATATTGTGATGAGTCAATGTATAGGTGGGAATCACTTTTATATATATAGATTTACGAGCCATTTATTCTTTTTTTTTTCATATAACTGTGCCAAGAACAGAAGAGGGGTCAAAAATTATACTTGTGTGACATAATTTATGGATGGCCCCTATTAAAATTTTAAATAATTGCAAATAGCCTTGTATGCAAGAGATTTTACAGGGCACAATTGTATACAAAAAAACTGGTGCACTGTCAAATTCCGAAGGATAACCGACACAATCAGAGAGAGATCAGGCGCAAGACCTACTTTACAAGCAATCAGTTAATACGAACATTGTTGTTATAACCAATAGAATTTCATTATACCATACTAGAATAGTAAGAATTAAGGTATAGATGGACTTTTTTTTAAATAATTTGTCTTATTATTATAGTACTAGAGCAATTTTAAGATAAACACATCAAAAATAAACTTATAACAATGTTTCAATGTTTAGGTCCGCGAGTCAGTGCGTGCGGGCGTAACCCGCGTGGCCGGCCGCCTCTCCTCGCTGGCCAACGGAGTGGTCTCCTCCATACAGGAGCGCTACGGCTACTGATGCCCCCCCAAGGCTACTACAGCCCTACTTCTTAATCATAGACAAATATTCTCGCCCCATAATATGCTATGACTGCTCGGCTGAAGGCCTCCAATAGATATGGACTGAGAAGGAACAATGCCATTGCAACCTGTCTTTTCATCACTTTGATATCAAATACATATTTAACAAATAATCAGGTATACACTTCCACAGTATTTAATACACATCATTATTAAAGCAATTCAATATTTGCATTTAATTAACCTGCAGATTTTATATAATTTCCCGATGGTTCATATTAATGAGTATTGTTCTCTGCAAATGCTATGTAGTTGTAGAGATTGTATGTTAGGTAGAAGAAATATATATATATAATAAAAATTAAAGTTAAGGGTGTAAAAAAACAGCCACTTCAACTGTACAGCGGTAAAACCATTATCAAGTTACCAAAAGCTTGTTTTTGTTTTACTACATTACCTTTTTTTTTGTCTAGAAATAAATTTTTACTACTTATTTACATGTATATTATGTGATATGCAAACACTACTTATAAATCTATGCAGTCTTAATAAAAGGGCTTTGGAAACTATTTTGTTTTTGAAACACATCAACTTCCTCATCTAACTATATTGAATTGTTATTATTATTACTTTATATACTTTTGTGTATTTCCATAACTTCCATAATTGGAAGAAGATTCCATAATTAAAAATGTTAAATTGTAGTTTGTAATAAATTAAAATTATATCATATTTAGAAGGAAAACAAATCATTTTTAATTTAGCAGATATGTTGATAGCATTCTGTGTAACATAAATTTACTCATTATGGAGTATGCTAATTCCTTCATTAACTTTAGTGTGTTTATGACAATATTAGTTTTATTTAATAAACAATGATTATTCATCAATTACCTGAGTGAAGATTTTTAAATTTACATGATTATTGGTAATATTTTATTTAAAACATATACAATTTATGTTTCATCTTATGTAACGCTATTATTGCAGCATGAAACAAAATTAGTTTCCATATTCATTAAACCATGATCACAATAAAAAGCTGTTTCATTTGGATATATAAGGTAACGTCGTGTATTAAAAATATAAAAAAATGCGTTGTCCTTTTTTCAAGAATTATAATGTTCTAAAGAAATGTCTTGAAATGTCCTAAGCATTTTATTTATGTGTATTATAACTTGCAAATAAATTTTAAAGCTGAACATTACTAACAAGATCACATATCTTCATCAAATATACAAGACATTTAACAAATCATTGCATTTTAACAGTTTTTGCCTAGATATAAGCATTTATGTTCCATTTTTTTATAATGTAGCCAATTAAAAATGCCATTTGACAAATAACCAATAAAACTATCTTTAAAATAGTTACTTGTCATTGTTGATCACATTATCTGGTAAAATTGAGATGTAAAATCTTTGCAAATAGCTGCCTTAATATGTAAGGTATATACCAATAACATTACAATATACTTTGGCAGTGTAATTTTTCTATAGATATCCTTTAAAAAGATGCTACCTGTTATTTTACCAATTTTTATTTCATTGTTTATAATAATACATTATTAGTGTAGCATTTGAAGGTGACAGGTTTGATTTATTTTATTGCTAGTACAAGATGTTGTACAGCTTATGTTTATATCGAATTTAATGGATATACCGTATTCTAAGCTTTCTTAAGTATGGGACAATAGGTTTCTAGAATAAAATAATTTGAATGTTTATATATGGTCACTTTAAAATGTCTTCGTAACAAAAATTTCCAAAACCTTTTTAAACAATTTCCTATTAAATAACACTAAATTGTTATTGATGATTTGTCCAATTTAGTACTCTGTCTATTTCCATTTTTATCTCAACATTTCTTTTTTCTATTATGTCTTTTTAGTCCACTAAATCTGGTCTGATGTATTTTTCGACCAGGCCATCTTTTTTTTAGGGTCAACATTATAGGCTCACAAGTGCTAAAGATTTGTTAGTATCTTGTTTAACATTTATTAAGAACTTGTATAATAAATAATAGTAGACCTTGTTTTAGTTTTAATTATTGGTATAAATATACAAATATATTTCCATTAAAAGTGTTTCATTATGTCCAATATAGTTATTTGAATCTACTATCCTATGTTTTCTTCGAAGCAACAATAGCCACATTCTCCAATGAAACTGTTTGAGGTATGAAATGACATAAGCGTGCATTAAAGCCCTGTTTTTTGAGAAACAGCACTCGCCCCAGTCCAGCAATGCCTTGGCCTTCCTCCCCACCATTTCTTTATATTTCATATCAAGATTTATACTTTTCTTGGGATCGTTTTTACTAGCTGTCTGTTTGTTATTAAATTTAGAAGTTGGCTCCTTCTTGTCTGATGCACTTTCTAATTTATTCACTTCAAAAACTTCTGATTGTATATTTTCCTCTTGTTGATTTACTTCTTGCTCAAGTAATGTATGATTGCGTTGTGTGGCCTTTGTACGTGCTCGACCGTCACCGCAAGTGGCCCACGACACGATGCCCAACATTATGTTAAACTCCTCACCGTTTATACCCAACTCCTGAAACCAAATAAAGGATACAAGTTATTGTATGTGCTGGCACTGTTCACATTATATTAAAGGTTTTGGGAGTTACCAGATGGTTTGCTGTAAAAAATTACTGTTAATTTTAGTAATTTTTTGTCATACACTGACACCAACATTAATTAAAGGAAATACTAATTTTTAAACAAAATTATCAGTTATATTTCCTCTTTCTGTTTTTATGGCATGCACTTCAAGATTTTTCAAAACCGTTAATACCTCAAGTTCTCCAACATACGCGTTCAGTTCACAGCGGTGATGACAGCACGTTGCCACCACCAGTCCCTTTGTCTTGCTCTCTGGCCCGCCAACTGCACAACGAAGTGCATAGTCTGTAAATACGAAGAAATTAAGTGATTAAATGTCTGCTATGAACATAAAAGTTATACTTAGTGCATAAGCAAAGATTTAAAGTTTTCAGTAATTTGTTGACAAGTGAGTCTAATATCATTTAAAAGATCTAATTAATGCACTGTGCATAATGAACAATCAATTGGGTTACTAATCTAAAACGGTGGAAGTTCATTTGACAATCAATAAGAAAGTGTAATGCTTTTGTATTAAATAAAGATATTTGACTTCGACTTTAAAAATACTCAAATATATATACTAAAATTCTAACCTAAAGCTTCACGTTTAAAAGTGTATTTTCGCCATGCCTTATCATTGCGTGATATACAACTAGTAGGAAAACTTTTTTTCTTTCACTTAGGCATGACTTTAATTGGGTTGTGCAAGTATAGGGACACAAAACAAAGTGGACGAGTTCCGACGCGGCCCGAGTTTTGTAGACCCTAGGCTAGATTATGAACACGATTTTACAACAAAATCCCAGTAAACGTTCGTAATTTATCTTATTTAAAATTTTAAGTTATTTTAATATAAGGGAAATTTTAAAGGATAACAGAGCCTGGTAATGGAATGATCGCTCCAGGCTCATAAAATTTCAATACGTATCGCTTATCTGTAACTATATTACCAACTTAAATGTATATTGATTATTTTAAAAGTGAGAAAAAGCCCGCTGAGTTTCTTGCGCCAGAGCTTCTCAGGTCTGATATGTCTTATTCCAAACGAGTAGTAGCGTGTTTCACAATCCATAAGCAAGTGCAAAACTTGTATATTAAATACACCCACCCGTGGCCACGCCGCACAAATGCTTGGCCAAGCCGACCACACGGTCGCTGCGGAGCACGCCCGGAGCCCTGTCCAGCACGAGGTGCGCCAGGTCGGCCCGCAGCCGCCGCGAGAGGCCTGGCTGCGAGCGCAGCTTGTTGTCCCTCTTGTGGCGAAGAGAGGCGCGGTCGATTAACAGCACGCTGCTTCCATTGCTTGTGTTGCACCACGCTTGGCAAGCGTACCATGACAGAGCACCTGAAGTTACATAATTAAGTTTATGAATTCATTAAAAATAAACAATAATATTAAAAATAACTAACTCCGTGGTCTAGCGGTAATAGCCCTTTATTAATCGTAGGTCGTGGGTTCGAAACCGCAGGAAACAACTAGAAAATGTTTGAATTATTTAATAATTATCATATTAATTGTTATTTTTGCTTTCTAGTTGGTTAATATGGGCAGATCACTTAAATGTCTGAAAATTAAGATGATTCATGCGTTGATGGGCATGACAAGGTTGGTCCATTGCTGCTATAATCGCTTTGCGTTGTTTAGGATGTCAGTGTTCAAATTTACTGACAACTAATTCATCCTAAGAATGCAGTTCACCCTTTAGGTTGTGGAGGTTGATGCCAGTCTCTGCATAAAAACTGTTATTCACGTAAATCTGGATGGATTATGAACCAACCATGATAACTTGGGATAATGGCTAGGTGGAAGATAAAATTATATATATACACGTAGCTTATATTGGGATAGAGATTTTGAAGGTAAGCCCTACCACTGTGTACTTATAGGGTGTAATATTTTCTATCAATTGAACATTAAGCTGGTCTCAGTCATTTCATTCAATAACAAAAAGGTTTTTGTAAAAAAACACTAACCTTTACCAGCACCTAATTCCACATAGCAGCTCCGATCCTTCACTAGATGCTCTCTTTCTACTAAGTGTAAAATGCTTGAAGCTTGCTTCAAATGTCTTAAGAACTTTCTGTTCTTCCAGATGTGTTGAATTCTTCTAAAACTGCTTCATGTATAGGTTTTTCAGGAATGGTTTCAATATTTCCGATCAACCACTTCTGTTATAAACACAACAACATTACAACTAAGAAAATAGCAAAATAATAGTATTATAATCAGCCTTGCTCTAATTATCCTATAAGCAAAATGTAATATGCGTACCATCATACAGAATGTTTACTTTCCTAATGACTTGCATGATTTTTTCAGTGGTATAGTCATTAAGGCATTTTCTCGGAAAGAGTTCTAATTTGGGTACTGAATTTACTTCCATCTGTATGTAATCAGGTTGACTCTTGTGTACGGGCATTGCAAATAGCAAGATGTTTCTGCAGTTTACTTGCGTAACAAGTGCTGTAAATAAAGCATAATTTAAATTAGGTTCAAATAGATCATCCCTGAAAAATAATTTAACCCTTAAACAATTTTAACCAACATAATTGACTTAATTATATTATGATAGATTCCTCCTTTGCCCTTATATACAAACTTCCAGAGGTAGGTGATCTTTTGTATTACCATCTTTCCTATCTCTGCCACAAAGCAGTAGCATAAAACACTACTGTGTTCCAGTTAAAAGGTATCAGTAGCCAGGGTTTTCTGGCAAATGAGAAGCAACATCACATATCTAATAGGGAAGCAGCTAATAATACTACAGAAATATTACCCATGGTTGTTAATCGGATACCAATTATCATCACAAACTAGAAATGGATTTGCAGTTCCAGGCATAGTGTTTTGGATAACATCCTAACTTAAATTTCTAGAAACTCATGGTTCATAACTACTAAATTTGCATGAGTAACTGTTAATATAAGAAGCTTATGTTAATATAAATCTGCCACTTTAATTATTATTTAAGTCCAAAGATGCATCAAAAATGACTAGTGATGCCTGTCATGTTTATGGACCTATCCTATTATTCTTTAATATTGAGGATTGTTTACGATATATTTATATATACTACACACTAACTAAATAGTTATAAAAGGGTGTTACTATTTTCAATACTGCTAGTCAGCAGTGCTGAAGCCAAAAGCTAAGAAGGATGTTTCTACAACTTCAACTAGTGTTTCTTCAGTTCTAACACAGCACACTTTCTAATTATTAAAAGTAAACAAACAGAAAATTCGAGCCTAAGGCAAATTTTATGTAAGCCTTTGTAATATTAATCAAAATTTTATATAATTAACTATGTATTAAATAAAGATATGTAGAGGAACATCTATAGAATCAATAGAATGAAGTGACTTACTGTTTAGAATCATTGGGGCATGGAATTCGAGTATCACGCTGAAATTAATAATATACAAGTAAGATGATTTTATCGGACAATTGCTTTATCAATAAAGTTTATTCTAGCTGGTATGTGACTTTTTGAGTGATATATTGAAACCGAATTTTAAATACTTTTGAAAAATTTATCTTTAATGTTTAAAATATGGTAGCATAAGCTACCAAAGAATTGTTAGCGGTTACTTAAACTTAAAGAAAAACAATGAAAGAAGTGAATTTAAAGTGAAATAGATTTTCGCTGACTTTTGCATACTTGACCATCATCAGTCATTGGTTGAGGCTCATGTTCACCGCAGTACTGTCGCCCTGGACGAACAGTCATACGGCAAAGACGTTTTTTCCGTATTACGTAAAACTGACATTGTGGTTCTATAACGCTTTCCATTATAAAGCATAAAAGTAAACTAAAAACACTATTGTTTTGTTTATATTACGCTCAAGGCAAAGTTTGAGGTTATAGGATTGTGAAAAACAAACATTGCACTTGGCAAAAGTGTTACCTTTGAATAAAAATATAATTGTAAAAGAAATTTCCTCGACAATTTTTACATTCTAAATTTTTGAACAGTTTAGCCGTTAACTATTAAAAAATCCAGTTAGCGAAAAGCATTTGTGGATTTATTCTTTTTTTATTAAATAAAAAAGAAAACTTATCTGTAGTTGTGACAACTGTCGAGTGTCGTCCTGGCAACTTTTAATAAATGAAAGTCAAACAATAAATTGAGGTTAGGTGTTGCATTTTTGTTTTATATTGTTTATGTCACGTATTATGTAGTAATTGTAAGTAAAAATGAGTTCCCCGAATAAAGACACCGAAGAACCGACCTCCACTAGTCCGACAGAGCAAATAGAGGCTAGTGGAAGTGGCAGCGCGAAAACATCAGGGGCTCATGGAAGGCCGCCCGCCAAGCGGCGACTCTCTCAGACTGTTATCGAAATATCAGATACGGATACAGATGATTCCGACGTGTGTGCCGTTAATTCATACCAGGCCACAGCGGACGAAGTGAAAAGAATACGCGGCAGTAAGTAATTTCCTCAAATATCGAGACTTGTTGTCGGCCTCGTACTAGATTGTTTGCGCGGGAAGTTCAAACATTATCATTTCCTTCGTTAAAGCTATTTCGTCGACTAATATAAGAATATTCTTATATAGTTAAGCTTTGAAAATGTTTTTTAATTTATGACTTGAAATTCAGATATTATATTATTGTAAATAAAAAATTGTTTATTGTTAAATACAATTTTTAGACACTTTATAAATAAAATTTCAAATCGGTTAGGATAGTTCATTAATAATAAAAAAATCTTAAAAATAACATCTTGTGCTATAAGGCTATAAGATCCTACACCACATCAAATTACAATTAGAATTCA
The DNA here is from genome assembly GCA_029286875.1 of Lamproptera curius. Taxonomy (NCBI): domain Eukaryota; kingdom Metazoa; phylum Arthropoda; class Insecta; order Lepidoptera; family Papilionidae; genus Lamproptera; species Lamproptera curius. Next base: position 180,743 of record JAGSMT010000207.1, on the reverse strand, counting down.
AAAGAGGCTATTGAGAGACAGCAAAAATCCCTCAAATGATTATTGATACTTGTTTTCATCTATAAACATGTTGTATTCTTTACTACTGTTTTATTGATTTGTTATGATTAGGCTATATATAGTAGTAACTGTTGGTGGATACTCTTTTAGTTAATTGGGATCGTGGGGTAATGGCTATTCCAAAACACTAATTGTAAACAGGTATTCAAAAGTGCACTATTTCACTACTACTATAATTATTCAGTTCATTACAGATGTTACTGGTGTCTAATAGAATCTCTAAACATTCAGTTCACAATATTTGAATAGCATTCTATTCTAATTTGTTTTCTAATATTTAATTTGCTCCATTTTTTACTATAAACTCCAACTACATAACACATATCTTACATAGTATATATTTCTACATTTCATATTATTTCTACTATTTTTTTTGTTATTTCAGCTGAATACTCCTCTACCTCACTATCATCGGATTACAGTTCAGACTCAGAGTCATCATGGGAAGATGATTCTATACTAATTGAAGATAAAATAGAAAGTAAAGTTGTTAGGATGGAACTTAACCCTAGGGCTCACAGAATGGATGATCCCAAGTTCAATCCATCACTGCAGGTATGATAATGTCAAAAAGTTATGTGCCTAATCTCAATCTAAATTTTATTTCAAAACATTCGTTTTTCTAACATGAGAACACTTTTTGATTTTCATATAATGTTTTGCAAAATTTATTTTGTTTTTTCAATGCTGTGTTAAGAAAACCTAGTGATATTGTTCATATGTTGCATTATATTGTTATAATTGCTTAAAACTAATTTCTCTGTTTAAAATAATGTTTTAGCATTTATATTATTCAGTACCTTTTAATGAAAATTTTCATCATAATATGTTATTAATTGAAGAGTTTATCTTGCTTCGTCTGTAGTGACATATATTGATGATAAAAATTATTCAGATGACAATGGCTGATTGAGATTCCAATTGTAATAATATGTGTTAGATTTTTAAGGAAGGTCAATGATATAGATATTTTATTATTCTAATTGTGTTTCTTTCAGTCTCAAGAATTAAAAACGAAAATATCAAATCACTGGTCGGAAATGAAAGATTACCAAAGTGAAGAGGTCACATTCACATGTGAACCATTCCGCTTCTGCCTATTGCACAACCTACTTGCCAACTCGGAGATAATAAACAATATTGTTGATGACATGAATACACTAGATTGGTCTAGGAAGAAAATGGATTTGTATGAGTTTCACCAAACTGCCGATCTAGCCAATTTAACGTGGCAAAGAAGTATTCGGGGGATTTATGAGTTGCTCAAAACCGAAGTTATGAGTTGGGTTAGTATTATTTTAGTTAGAATCAATTTTCAAATAAACAGTAATATTTTTATAATAATAGCAGAATTAATATGGCAATATCTCTTATTTCTGGACAAATAACACAACCTCATCTAGTCTAACTAAGCGAAGCTTGCGTATGCTATGAAAAATAGATGAATGGCAACAAATTTACCTTTCCTATGTTATTAAATATTTAATGTATATAACCCAGACATAAGAAAGACATTATGTAAATCACACAATATTTTTTCCATGCTGAAACAAACACACGCTCCTAGGTGTAACAATCAGAGTCACAAACTTTAGTTTTTTTCTTTAAATTAGTCAAAATTCGTAGAGCAAGTGACGTGCATTCGTAAACCACACGCAGTCACAGTCACGCATTGGTTGATGAAGTCGCACTTCAGGTGTCGGAGGCGACGGGGCTGCAGCTGAGCTCGGTGTCGGCGTCGTGCTCGCTGTACGGGCCGGGGGACCACCTGCTGGTGCACGACGACCTGCTGGCCGACCGGCGCGTGGCCTTCATCCTCTACCTGGCGCCCACGGCCCACCGCCCCTCGCACGCCCACGCCCACGCCCACGCGCCCGAGCACCACGCGAGGCCCAACGGGGACGGCACGGTCTAGTATTACGTCTCTAACTCTGATAGCTTTACTATGACCCCATTTATAGTATAGTAGTAGCATACTATATACTAGTATATCATTGGGCCCTTATATAAAATAGGAACTTTGATTTGATAAAGTTTATTTTATATTTTGTAAAATCGATTTTGTTGCAACAAGCAGAAGTCGATGGAGGCGGAGGTGGGCGAGGAGCCGTGGCACGGGTGGGAGGAGCGCATGGGCGGCGCCCTGGAGCTGCTCAGCAGGGACGAGCAAGGGCGCGCGGCGGGAGTGCAGCACCGCGTCTTCCCCAGGAACAACATGCTCGCCTTCTTCAAAGTGGGGCATGAGTCCTTTCACCAGGTATTGGGAACTTTGTCTTACATACTATTATTTGCTGCGAAGAATATATTAGCAATTGATTCTTATGGGTTCTAAGTTGGTATATATTGTATATCATGTATATAAGGCAAATAAGATTAGGAAATTACACAAATAAACTGAACTGGCGCAAAACGTTTACTATACAATAATAAGTGTGTCTCTACTGTTCGACACATTCATATCAGAGTTAGTATGACATGTATCCGATCTAGTCGTATGGCATTTAGTATGGGATATGGCGTTAAAGAGTTGTATGCGGTTGCAGGTGAGCGAGGTGGTGTCCCTGGAGCTGCCGCGGCTGTCCATCAACGGCTGGTTCCACGGGCCGGCGCCCGCGCCCTCCGCCACGCGAGCGCCCTCGCCGCCGCCGCCGCCCGTACCCGCGCCGCCGCCGCCGCTCACGCCGCACACGGACGTCGTCAGTGAACACTCCTTTTCCTATATAAATATTACTAGCCTTGGATCTGAGGAACAAATAACATAATAATGATTTATCTGGCTGTTCAGTAGTAATAGTTATAGTACAGACGAATAGCCTGAGGCTAAACAATCCAAATCCAAACATAAAACAATCAATTTGTTTAAGCCATTTATGAGGAGCCTGCACATATAGTAAAATGGTTCCGCTGGCAGGTGCTGCTGAACCAGTGGGTGGAGGCGGCCTACATGTCCCCGCGCATCCGGGCGCAGGTGCAGGCGCAGATGGAGAGCGCCTCCGAGGTGTGTCTGCGCGAGATGCTGCTGCCCGCCAAGTACCAGGAGCTGCTGGAGGCCCTGGCCAGGCCAGGTATCTATTATGACACCGGCAATCAAACAAATGGTTTCTCTCAATGATCAACTATTTCTTTGTTTTTTTGTGAAAATATTATTGCTATTCTGGGGATCCAGTGATCCAATGTTAAGGATATAAAATAGAAAAATAAATTGTGTGAGCAAAATAAATTCAGACAATGCACTACAATCAAAACTAAACCATATCAATTATTCGTGTATGATCGTAGGTCTCTTTCTTACAAGGGACTGTCTGCGAAAGTAGTGCCATAGTGCATATTTGCTTGCGCAAATCAGTAGTGTGTGTACTGCACTACTGTCATCCGGTCAAAATATTAATTTGGTATTTTTTTTATTTCAGAAGTGGAATGGGAAGAAGTAGGTCCGGCGCAGCACCGCCGATACCGGCGGGTATCCCAGCAGTGGCTGGAGTCCAATGAAGGTGTTATCCGAGACCTTCTGCACCTCATGAGCAGCACCACCTTCATCCGCATGCTTACAGACTGCACCGATCTGCAGATCAGTACCTACAGCCAATTGGAGCTGCAACAGTGGAGGCCGGGTGATTTCACTGTGTGTAGCCTCATTCTTTGCTTGCTAAATATTTTAGAGTATGAAATATTAATAAATTAAATTACTCCTAAGTTAAACTACTATTTATATATTTTTTCATTATTTAAAATCTGGAGAAACAAATGACTCACTACTTGTCATTTTTTATTAATGTCCACTGCCAACGACGGTCACGACAATTTGTAACACGGAAAACCTATTCCATCTCTGACAAAAGGTCACCTGAGTAATAACCGTCAATAAAAATAAACACCTCGCACAGCTGCTGCCGAGCCGCGAGCATTACAGCGCGGCGCGGCTGGAGGCGCTGCTGTACCTGGGCGTGCGGCGGCCGCTGTGCGGGGGCGCCACCAGCTACGTGGCCGTGGAGGAGCCCGGCGGGGCGGAGGGCGCGGAGGGCGCGCTCGTCACGGTGCCGCCGCAGAACAACGCGCTCAGCCTGGTGTACTGCGACGCGGGCGCCGCCGCCTTCACCAAGTACTACGCGCGCCTCGCCTCGCAGCCCCACGACCGCTTCTACCTGCTGGCCTGCACCTACAGCGAGTGACCGGTGACGGTGAAGTGTGGTGTAAATATATACGATGACTCGTGAGGGCCGACATGAGCGTTCCGTATAGTTTTTGTGTTCATTTTTAGTAATAATATTGTTTAAGGTTTCCGCCTTGTGCAAAGTAGATATTCCGTTTTAGCCAATTTGACGATTAAATGAATTGAGTGTTAATATTTTATCACAATTCTAGACTATTATTAAGTCTATTGTTAAGTGTTGAGTTTGCAAGTTCAAATCATTAGAATGAATCCCTCGCTTTTTCAATTTTTCTATGAAGGGCATTGGTATTCTACTTATTCATGGCCATTTAAAAAGTTATCAGTAATCAAAAATGTCTTCTGAATAATTATTTTATACACCTCTTATCTCACCACAACAATGGAAAACAAATATATAAAAAAAATGATAATTGAATATATCCATTGGCAATGGAATGAGATATATATGCATTTTCATATGTAAATGTTTTATTAGAATTTCGACACCCATCTATAGAGTGGCCTAGAATTATTACGTACAAGATGCTTATAATACAAGTCTCTGCAAATGTATATACTGTACATTGTGTACAACATTTATTTCTGCCATATAGTATTTATGATTTAATTATTCCTTTTTGTTATAATGCATAGCTCATTTTTAAACTGTTACTATTTGTTCTTTATTATCTATACAAATAAATAAAATTGGAGTGTCTGTTTTTAACATCAATATAACCATTTTTAAATTATTAAATTGTGATATGTAACCGTTACACAGTTTCAAATTTTTTCTCAGTCTGTATGATTTTTTTGGCTAATGTTCAAAATGGCTGGTCTGATTTGGACAGATTTTGGACAGGACTCTCACTGGTAGGTAGCTGATTTAACAAAAGTGATAACTGATTTTTTTAATTAGCAACAGCTAGTTGAGGAATAAGATCACAATATTTATTTGATGTATCACATTTTAATTGCAAATTGTAGTATAATAAATTTTTGGTAATTCACAAAAAAATTATAAATGATTTAATCATTAAAACTTTACTTGATTATGATTGAACGAGAAAATGAAACATTTTTATTCAATTGACTAATAATACATAATTTTTATGTAAAGTTGACACTAGATGGCGGTGTTTTTTATTTAAATATAAAGACCCATGTTTTCTTTTAAAAAGGTTATTGAGCTAAATTTTCTGAAGCTGGTCACATTTTTTTTGTTATTTGAATCATTTAAAGTGAGTGCAGCATTTTCTCAACATCTATTAGTTATCTGAAAATGTTAGTTCTAAAAAAAACTTAGTAATTATCACAAGTTGTAAAAAGGATTGACCTCTATTTTGTTAATAAATTATTATATAATATTAAATTGTGACACACATACTGTGACTTTTTTGATTACAAGGAAATCTATAAATTTTGTTAAATAAATGTAAAAATAAATAGTAATGTTTTTGAATAAAAAATTTTACAATGTGAAGTCAGGTAACAGATTTTTGATGGTTATTCTTAGTACTGGAATAAACACTTCACATAATAAACACATTCTTTGTGGCACATTCATTGTAGGCCTTAATCTTTGACAGCATAAAAAATGGTATGGATAATAAAATCATTGCTTTTGAATTGCAAACTTCAACACTAATCTAATGCTATGTTGCAAATTAGCTGATTTACAGTTTAAAAATCTATTTTTATACATAAAATAGTGTAAAGAACTCTTGTTAGTTTACATGTCTTATTGCTTTCCTTTCTAGAAGATGGTTGAATAATTCTTACAAGGGGCTATCTAAAAATTTCGTCACACATTATACTATGTCTGTCTGAACCTTTTTCTTTTTGTCGTGACAACGTCTTAAAAATTGGTGCAAGATGAGGGAGGGAGGCACTCTCGTGCACTGTGTCGCAGCGTCGCTCACGTAACGCTCTCCATAAACAACTGTAAGAGAAAGTGAGAGAGAGACACGCATCTCTTACTCCTGCGCAGTTGGCCTGCTTAAGTAAAAGAGAGAAAGAGAGTTGATCCTTCTTCCTAATATGCGAATGAATATTCAAATTACAATCATTCTACCACCAAAAGACGTATAACTTTCGCCCGTATACCGATTTTACAGGTGAACTATTTTTTTTATTGTATTTTTTTATACATTTTTTGTCTATTGCTATAATCCTAAGTCTATACAAAAAGAGTTTCAAATTTGTTGCTTCGACTTCGACGTTGTTTCGACAGGTACATTTTTAAAAGATGTTAAAAAAATTTTGGAATGCTTCTAGTGACATTCCGTTTTGTCCAGGTCCTTACACCATAATGTGTGGCGTAGTTTATGGATGAATCCCTAAAATGATGATGAATGACTCATGTGGGAAGTGGAATCGTCGATTAGCAAATTTTTTCATTTGAGTATATGAATTGAAAAAGCTCTTTCATGAAAATCGTCTCAAATTGTGTCAAGAACACTTTACGAAGCTTGTGCCTTTTTAAACATTCTTATGTTAGGGCAAGAATTTTGGCAATGTACTAAACATTGTGATAATTTATCAACATTGATTTGACTAGTATTGACTTTCTTTCAATCTGTCGTCAAAGTAGACGAGTATGTAATTCTAGAATTAGGATATGTTTATAAGAAAATGAGCTTGATTAAAAATAAGAAATATTATGACTCTATCTTGTAGGTCACAGTATAACGAACCAACAAAATTTGTTATTACCAAAAAGCTGCTTTTATGATGACTAGCCAAATGATACCTATGTTAAAGAAGAATGTAATGATTTTTTATTTATTAGTAATGGTAGATTATTGCATAATAGAAAATAAAAGTAATATGTTTTTGTAAATCAATGCAGTTGATTTAAAACATATCATAAATACATTAAGCTTAAATTAATGCAACTATAGGTTTGTACTTGGAAAATGTTAATATTATATGATTAATTTACTTTGTTTGTGACAATTTGTCTAGTGATTTTAATGTGGACAGACTTAGGGCTATTCCTAATTCCGAGTAGTGTCCTAGGCAATGAGACATCTGGCAGCCCTGTACTTTGCTACTTTCAGTTTCTCTTATGGCGTATGTTTGTACTTCACTTAGGAGAATTGTGAAGTCACAGACACATGTGGCGAATGTAGTCGCGTGCCGAATTGGACCTTTTCCTTGTGTGGATAAGAGCCAGAATACAGTGACCGTATAATTGTACCCTCGAGGGGGACAACCTTGCAGCGCCCATGTGTTCCGCTGCCAATTTAATTTCATCCTGTGTACATATTGTTTATTGATTAAATCTTACGAAACTGCCTATAGTTTTATTCTCTAGTTTTATGATGTAGGTATATATATATAAGATACGCGTGTAAAATTGTGCATGGTATTGGTTTAAATGCTCTAAATATTGGGAGCAAAATCTTCATGCACTTTAGCATTGTTCCGTTTAAAAAATTGACCTTGAATTTTTATGTACGGCCAGGACAAACAAGTGTACAGTAACCCATGTACACACAAATGTTTAAACTTCGGCCGTAAAATATTTTACTTTTAAAACATTACAACAAAACAAACGTCTAAGTATGTTTGAATCATTATAGATCAATCTTTTTCCAGAGTGCAAGCTATTTCCACACACGTTGTCTTTTGTATAGTAATAATTCCATAATCCCTTTTTTGGGAAATATGATGTGATGTGAGTATTCTCGAACATACATCTTATTGAAGTGAAAATTCTTTATCGGGGTTGGAAAAAAATGTAGTGTAACATTTTTTCGTTACGCGTCACATTTTTCCGTTACGCGCCATCTATTTCTTATCCCTACCACGCGTTATCCGAAGTATACCATTCATTATTATTATGACAACAATGATAGTAATAATTCTATTACAATTAATGAAATTCAATAATAATCTTTGTAGTTATAAGCTAAAATAAATAATTGCAGAATTTGTATTTACGTCTCAATAATAAAGTCTTTTATAAACTTTATCTGATTTAACTTTATTTAACCAATTTCTGTAAAGTTGCATATAGTAAATAATTTTTTAAAAAATAACGCCATAAAGAAGTTTCACTTCTTACGAGTGTACGCTAGTACACGCACACTTTTTTTTTAATTATGTTAAACGGACAAAGTATCAAAACTCCCGATTTACCAAATATTGGGTCCGCGTATTGTACGGGCATGTATAGCTAAACGCACGTCCAAATATTCCCTGCACAAATTGTGTACAAAAATTATCAGGTCGTGCATAATTAGTACGAGGTGATCATGCACGGCCAGATGATCCGTCCACACTTTCCTTCCTATTGGTCAGCTCATATCGTCTCTTATTGGTCAAAAGATAGTTCTATCATTTATGATTTCGGTTGATTGGTTGATGGGATTCTGACAGATTCAGGCCGCCATGTTGGCTTCTAATTATCTCATCGTATAAAACGTAGCTGTGCGTTATCAGTGCGTACCGATATTGCACAACTACGGTATTACATGCATTAACTGGCCTTACAATACGCGGACCCCAAAGATGCCTCGATTGCCCAGATTGTGGATTGCCCGGGATATCTGTTGTTACAACAATGAAAGTTGGGAGCCAGTTCGGCACATACCTAATCTATTTATTAATCTAATCAAAGCAATAGTTTTCTAAGTGAACTAAATATTTATAATAAAAAAGAAATAATAATCTTTTGAAAATAGAAACCTGAGGCTTTAAATTTAATCCTTTTAGGTTATTACGATTCAGTAAAGATACGTTAGTTTAAGCAACTAGAACCGACAAAACGTAAAAGTAACCAGGTACAGCGTGCCAAGCGTATTTTGTATAGCCACGGGAATGGTTGGTCACGCAATATTGAAAAAAAAAATTTACTTGCGAGACCTGTCTCCTTGAGCTGTCTTCATCTATACAAATAAATAAAATTGGAGTGTTTATTTGTGGCAATAAAATAACCGTTTTTAAATGAATACATTGAGATGTTACCGGTACTTATAACAAAACAATATTTTTTTTTAAATTCCGTCGTGTCTATTTGTTTAGACTAATCTATAGAATAGTAATGTTCTCCAGTCGATTACGACTACGGCGGTCTATATTACAGATCAGCCAACTACGCAGGCGATATTATAGTGCACACACAAGTGTACGCGCAAACACACGTTTTTTTTTATTTTAGCAATGATGCTATGCTTCCAGACCAATGTCTTTGGTAAGTTTCAACACAGAGTTCGCGGGAAGCACCCGGCTCCACGAACCAGGTGACACTTTTTGCTAAAAGTGAAGGCCACACGTACAGAAGGTACGTGAGTTAAGCATTCTTTAGTGGCTCTTAAGGATCGTCGACGATCGGTTTGCGCACCGGAACACCGACGATCTGGCGACTGTATTAATCGGTGGCTGGGGGCGGTGAGAACCGCCCTGGAACGCGAGTGTATCTAGTGTACGCGGTGTGTGTGTGTTTCGCTGTGCTCGTAAGCGAGGGCGAACTATGATAGGTGAGTGTGTGCTATCCTTACGATGGGACGGATAAGCGACACGACCGGAGAGAGATAAGGAGTCCCCGCAGGATCCGAACCCACTACCTCCGGTTTCTTAAGCACATGCCCTTACCACTAGGCTACGAATGCAGTTAAAGTTAGTTTGCTCTGGAATAGTAGTTATCTTTTAATCAATCTAATTTCGGCAATACGTAAAACGATTTATTAGATGTTAGTGTCACGAAGATGTAAATTAATGTACGAAAATTTTATAAAAACTTTATGTAACACTTTGTTGGTATAGCTTACAGTGTTTTTAATTTAACTTTAATCTTCATTTTATAGATATAATTGGATTACATTGTGTTAATCTTCCGGAAATAAGTATTGTTACTTTTTACTTTTTTACTGGCCGAGACGAATAATTCTAACAATAAATAAAATGTTACATATATAGGATTAATAAAATAGAAAATATAATAATAAAAATTATTATTAATTAGCTTAGTACATAACTTTGTATATACAATACACATGTACAATAAACGTTAGACTCTAACGGTAGGAATCTTTGCTCCCGCGACTGATTTTCAAACGAGCGCACTCGAAAGAGTTTATTAGATTTCACGACTTCGCTCGGAACGATAAGTCGCGTCGTGGCTTTAATATAGTTCACCGGGCTGTGGCTGATCCGCCGATATTAAATCGCCGCTCATAAGTACATCGCTCCGTGTGCTTGCGGTGAGCATCTCTCCCTCCATTGTTCCGTTTAAGCCGCGACAATGCAGATGGCGTTGCAACTAGCTAATATTACTGACTCAGTAAATCTCCTATCGTCACAATAACACGAGTTTCCTCACGATTATGAGCCTAGTTAATTACGTACTGCAGCATGAATTTTAATAAGTAGTTAGAATAACTTTAATATTGTCATGTGATACGATTACCGATCACTGAATTAGGGATTTGCTGCGAATTAGGATCGTCTTAAAAATTAATAGTAAACCTATTGACTTTATAAATGCAGTTTATAGATTTAATAATATAGTAATATCAGAATATATAGTTTATGGATTTAAGTTTGGAGTTTAAGGTTGCATTAAACAATAAATCTCAGCAAACATCAGCTAAGTGTACAGCTAAATGTTGTTGACTGCTTCATTTAAGTTTAAATTTCCATGGAATGTATGTAATAATATGGTACATAAATAGGGTCCCTACGAAAAGCTATACTCGCTTTTCTCGGATGTTTTATTAATTCCAAGATGCAGTGTGGAGCATATATTGACAAACTTTCTAAGAAACTAAGTGCTGCAATCTTTGCTGTACGCAAGGTTAGGCAGCCGACAACGAGTCAACTGCAAAAGTAGTTTATTACGCATACTTTCATAGCCCTTTTCCTATGAATTATTGTTTTGAGGATCTGCGGGCGGTTTGAACGCAATATTTACTCTGCAAAAAACAGGCTGTAACAGGGTAATATACAATCTGGGTTCACGGAATCCTTACGTAATGTTTTTAATAAAATTGATATTTTAACTTTATTCTCGCTACACATATTTGAAATTTTATGTACGCGCGTAAAAATATTCATATGTTTGCTAAAAAGACATTAGGCGGCGCAGGGGAGAAATATATCCACTAGAGTTCCCAGATTTAGACTAACTAACTCTGTCTTGTGATGGTATAAGAATGTACATTAAATTAAATGACAGCAAATACAACTGAATGATTCAAACTTTCGAAATTTTGAAACAACACTGAATTAAGCGTTACTGATTGACTGTCTATAAATTATAGTTGAGACCAAGATTGTAAGAGTTATATTTACATAAATACAGTATATAGAATATATAAGTCATATTTGTTATCTGGTAATTGTTAAAAAATAAATCTAAATATAAAGAACCTCAAATATTTCTCAGAATTACTAAATGCAGTTCTTTTCTGGACGGCTCTTGAATTTTAAATCAGTTAATAAATTATATGGTAACTTCTATAAGTTCTCTTTATTATCAAGATCAGTGAGCCTATGAAATTTTAAGAAACTATGTACTGTCAACTTGACTGTTATCGCAGTTAGCACACAACTCGAGCTCGTTATAGCGGCAAGTTTTTGCATACTTTAGCTTTTGTTTATTGTTATGAGATCTGCCGTTTGAACAGCAATATTACTACAGAATAGCTAGGAAATGTATAGGGCTGAATCTTTACGAACGAGTTTACAACTGGGTTCTGAATCTTGTGGCTCAACATAATTTAATATTGATCGTTAAATCCTAGTTGAAAGATTAGCGCAAATGTGTAAGCAAATTGTCAACCATATTGTGAAAAAAATATTTATGGATATAAACATATATCGGGATTTCACGGTTTCTCGACAAGTGAGTTTAAACTGGGGTAATTTACGTCAAGGCTGCAGAGCCTATTCGATAGACATATCTTACGGCTTGAAGATGATAACGTTAGTGTAATTTGTTAGAGGTTGTTGTCAGTTTGTATAGGAGTAATCTATCTAATTAAAGAAGGATTACAAAACAAAAATAGCTCATATGTTAAAAGCATATAATACGCTATTACATCAAAATATGATGTTAAACTAAATACGGAAAGGGCCAAACATAAAAAGAAGAGAAAGATTAATTCAAAAGATTTAGGCATCTTACATTTTAACGCAAATTAAGTAACGTATTGAAATAAGTAATATATATATCTGAGAGCGAATTCGCCGGAAGCATAGGCACACACCAAAATTAAGTACATTGCTAGTTCAATGGAATTAAAATTAAAGAACAATTATTCAAACGTTGGCGTCTTTTCAATCCTAGTTTAAAGTATAAATTTAAAAATAACAGCATGCATGCTTAGCATGTTAATTATGCAACAAACGTTAATTTGCCATTATAAGCAGCATCTGCGTACCATCACGATGAGATGAGATATCAGGATAAGGTACAGAATTACATACTTCAAGAAATTACGTTATAATACTTTAGATTACAATCGCCTTCTTAATATAATGATGATTTTATGCCATACAGTGCCATTCATTTTATTTTTATCAAAATAAGTAAGACACTAAAGTAATCTTGATGTGTGCTTTTTGTTAGTAAATGATTTAATTATTGTTTCATACAAAATTACGACAATTTTGGTTATCGTGTGTAGTAAATTATGGAATATTGAACATAAGTGAAAATACAAGTTCTGAAGTAAATATTGTGAAATAAGTTGTCTGTACGTCTTTCATAGATAGTCACGTCGTTTTCCGAACGTTGATTTGAGTTTGGTGGAGTTGAGGCGCTCGGTTGGCTGATTGTGACCCGCGGGACGCTACGTGCAAGTCGCTGCTATCCGCTAGATGGCAATGCCTCAGTGTTTAACTACCGAACTAGCCGAACAGAAAATTTAATAATAATTAGAGTTGCTACGAATAGTCGTTTGGCCGAATACCGAATATTCGGAAACACAGTCGTAAACACTAACACATTCGAACTCGAACATGACAACTATTTGTTAAAGATTTTCTCTCTTCTCCGGAAGAAATTACTGTTTTTTTTAATCTGGTATCATTTATGAGAAAAGCGAAATCGTTCGCTATGAAGTCTGAAACTATCTTCTTCCATCACAGTGTTTACTGATTAAATTTGCTTATTTAAGTTTTAATTGAGAATCTAAAGTCTTGAGCAATATGATTTGCTTTTCATTATTTAGTATTCGGCCGAATAGTACATATTCGCCGAATACCAAAAAGTTGCCGAATAGACCGAATTTTCGTGACATATTTAATACAACTAATTGAAAGATTCCTCTTCTTAACCTTTCTTTACTTACATGGAGTTTTAAACTATTTCTGGTTTCAAATGTAAAACAAATAAAATATTATTTATTCTTAGTGATTATTTTACTTGTCTAACAGCTGTATTGCTGATTATAACTGTATCTTTCGTGTCATTCAAACCGAGAGTGGCATTTTCTCTAAAATTATGATAGCTGCACTACGTTTAAATCGAAAAATTGTTTTATTATGACATTATTAAGCTATGTTTAGGTCATTCATTTTATGCCACATTACCTGCTCTAATTACAATTTTTTAATTGCACAGCTATAGATTTTGCACCTAAACTCTACTTAGGTGTAACGGAATTATAAGAAAGTTTTTAATGAAAGCGCCAGTCTTTATGTCATTAGAAAAAGAAGTGGCTAATGAAGCGTTTACATTTTTAGGACGTTGAAAGGGCCACTTCGCGGTCGAGTTTTGTTCAACTTTTGACTTAAACCGCTTACGTTTCTGCCCGTAAATGAGCCTCCTTGATACCGTACGACAAATGTAAATATAAAATACATTATGGAAAATACTCTTGAATTACTTTAGGTAGAAATATTACTTTTATGTTAAATAATAATTTTTATTTTTATTACTTGTTTTGTTGTCTTCAGTAAAATTTGCTTATTAAACGTACGATTCAGCTTTTTTGTTTCGAGAGTTTTGCTTTTAATTCATTGACCTTTATCTATAATTTTATTGTATTTTGTTGAGGAATGATCTCAAAGCATTAAGGAACGTGATTTTAGTTCCTACAAGACATGATAATATTTAAACTTAATTATTTCTTTATTACATTTACAATCAATCCACTTATTTACGATTTCACTATCTTTAAATATTTAGTAATATATTTAGAATAAATATATTTAATGAACGAATTTACAAATGACGTTTAATAAACTTAAAAAACTATATGCATTAAATTCTGATAGCATAAACTATTTATAAATTTTATTTGAACTATTGTTTCAATAGCTTTTAATGAAGATCATAAATTTCTCACAACGGACGTTTCAATAAAATTTAATAAAAAATATGGCCGACTTTAAATCCTTGGCGATAAAAGGTCCTCTATACAACTGTGTAGAACCTTGATTTAGTCTATCTATAAAGGTTTTAATATTTCATAAACAATTTTATTTATAAAGAGCTGTTTTAATATTTTATATAATTGACAGATCGTGATTTTGAAGACGGTATTTTTATATCCTGAATCTATAAAACTTAATATAATAACAATGGGACTAAATTACAAGCATTACCCAACATACAAAATGAAATAAAATTGGTTTTACAGGAGACGATTGTCAAGGAAACGTAACTAAAAACACTCACGCTATGTATTGAGTAGTTCCTTCCTCTAAGTTTTTGCAAAAAGTTAGAGTTATTCAAAGTTAATTTGCTAACACGTTTTACCTTCATGGCAGTCGATACACGCTCGTACACCTACGCTATGTCGATAAAATTTATATCTATTAAAATATGATACAGATAATGATTTGTAGAATAAGCTATCTTAAATTAAAAGGATGTTATAGTCGCTAACGTTTTTATAAAATAATTTACAACATTCAAGATGGAATATTGGATGGATGAAATAGGTACATGAAAATCGTAAAATATTTAACTAAAATTATTCAGGAAATTACAGTTCATCATCATCAGCCTGTTTCAGCCCACTGTTGGACATAGGCCTCCCTTAATGCACGCCTTCTCCATTAGGTTTTAGACCGTATCCCAACATGCTGGTCCAATGCGGGTTGGTGGGTGGACTGAGTTTTTACATGCCCATCCGATGCATAGATCATTTTATTTTTCAGACAATTTAATAGAAAAACAACGATAACACATGGTCGTTTCTCCGCGGCATACGAACTCACGACCTCCGGTTTATAAAGCAAGGGCCAATACCGCCGGACCTCGGAGTCGGTCATATTTGATTAAATTATATTGATTTAATGAAAATTATGTCTTAATAAACTTTAAACTTTCTGTGAAATTGGTTAAATTGTTATTTCATTTATGAAACTAGCTGTATCATTTACCGAAATTACATTTTGTTGTTGGAAACGCGAGATTGCATCTCAACTAAAGTAGCAGGACGTTACTTATCATTAGCTGCAATGAAGAAAGCTGAAAGTTCTCTCATTACAGTACAAATGAGGAGTTTTTAACAAAAACAATTGCACAGCTGAGCTGTAGCCATTACCGGGTCGCTTTTCTTTAAGGCGGTTTTTATGTTTTAGGCTTCCTTTTGTATGCTTGAGAGGTGGAAATAAACCGCTGCTTGCGGCAAATATGATAAAGTCGTTTATATGATGGTAAGCCTTTATAATTATCAGAGCTTAAGTTCGAAGGCTTGTAGCTGAAGTTTTACTTTAATTAAAAAGGACTTTAACTTTAATCAACAAGCAACTATTTGATGCAGATGAATTTTTTAGTTGGAACATTTCAAAAAAAAGGTAAGATATAATGTCGAAGAAGTTTTTTTGGCAATAAGTTGACTCGTTGGACTATTAGGATATTAATGTATTTTAAACTGAAACTTTTTAGCCGTTGTTATAGGATGTCTGTGCCTTTAAATTTACTTACTTCTAATTCATCCGTTGAATTCATATTATCCTCTAGTTTGTAGAGCTCAAAAATTAGACGCTCTGCGTAAAAAGTGCTGTTCAGGTAAACGTGGATGATACACTTTATTTATAATATATCTTTATCTATGATGACACTTTAATTTTAAAGATTTATATCACATCCATCATCATCCATTATCAGCCTGTGATAGTCCACTGCAGGACATAGGCCTCTCCTAATACACCCTATCCATTAGAGAGTTATTGACCTATCCCACCACGCTGGTCCAATGCGGGGTGGTACATGCTCATCCGACGCATGTATGCATGCATTTATATCACATTAAAAATAATTATAAAGCATGGTAAGGCACTTATTGCCCAGTGCTTGGTATCCGTAACAATGTGCATATACTTACTTAGTTATTGTAAACTTAATATCGGACCTTAAATTTCATTAATAAACTTTCTTACACATATAGACTCCAAAGTTTTAAAATGAACTACGCTGTATTTCGCAAATATGTGTTACTATTTATTTCATTGTTATGGCAAGAATTTGATGGCTGATGCCTAAAACTAAAATAAATACAAAACAAAATCAAAATGCTGCATCGGTTAAATTTATTTTAATAAACTAAAATAAGGATTGATACCAAGTAACTTTGTTTCAATAACGCTCAATCTTATATATGAATAACTTTTTCCATCTGAAACTTATTTTTATTTCTTTCTTATATATTATGTTGTAAACTTCTTACAAAGAGGTGTAATTAAACGACTTTGTACTAGATACATCTTTGTTTTTCACAAGCAGCTCTCATAATCTTGCATCTCATCACAAGGCAGGGTGACTTATAACAAAGATAAACTTTTCGTTTGCCCAAAAGAAGTTCTCGTTTTGGCGCCAGCTAAAAGGAGCGCAGTATACACCCTCTACTATATGCTTAGTGATCTATGTCTACTTTATGTGGAAAGTTTTTAACAATTTTTCTTTTAAAGGTTAATTAGGAAACGTCATTTTTATGTAGAAGATGCTCGGGTGTTATCATAGTAGGTTCCTATTATTCACAATACCAACGTCGTTTCGGATTCTTTACAGCATCCATGATCACGGGCAGACTAATAAACAAATAATAATAACTAACAAACGTCGGGAATAAATATATTTAAGTAACGCGAAAAATCCGTAAAATTTGATATGTTTGGTATTGTTAAATCGGTTAAATAATTTTATAGATCGTTGTATGGATTTTAGTATGGTATTTATATTCATTAAAGTTAGAATTTACAGTTATAAATATATTATAAGACATTGGTAGAAAACAAAATGACGGGAAACATTACAAGTGCATTAAATTGATTAACGGCTTCGTTTTTATAAGCTTGCATTATAAAACGATTTTCGTTTTGTAATTTAAACAGATCTGTTATAAATTAAACATCAACCACGAATAAATTACTGTGAAATATTACCTAATGCGTTGATTTCATAACAACTTTGGGCACAACCAAAATCCGACCGTCGCTAGGGTAAGGAAGGGCCATAATTGTAGAAGCAGCTATTATTCAAATCAGGAGGTTCACCGACAATTATTCAGATGAATTCATTCAGGAATAGGTAGAGGCTTAAGCGGATGGACTTGATGGAGTTACTGTACTCCCTGTCCTATGCGATGGGCTGCCAAAAAGGAAATTAGGCAAAAGACCCTGTTGGTCTATTTCTATAAATCAATATATTTGTTCAGCAAAGTAATTGTTTTAAAAATTTTTAATTACCACTTTATTTCATAACAAACAAGTATTCTCCTGCATTAAGCTTTGCTTATTTCTTAAATAATACAACTTAATGTGGCATATGTTTGTTTTTAGTTGTAACAATTTTGCTTGAATTGTACTTTAACAAATATTTAAATGAAATCTTCGAATAATGAGAAATGCTTTGCATAAAAATCACTTTATGATTGTAACGTGCATCAATCATCATCATCATCATCAGCCTTTGATAGTCCACTGCTGGACATAGGCCTCTAATACACCTATCTATTAGGAGATTTTGGACCGTGTCCACCACGCTGGTCCAATGCGGGTTGGTGGTGGACGACTTTACATGCCCATCCGACATGGATATCTACTTTTCAGACAAATGGGTGATGCCCAAATTGTCTAACCAACTGAAACAACGATGAAATTTGTTGAGTCCGCAGATTCGAACCCAGACCTGATTCAAGCACTCCTCCACTAGGCTACGAGGTATGCATGCTGAATAATACAGTGATTACTGAAAAGATAAACGCTTAGAATAACTTAATTATGAGTTTTTGTAATATTGCATATCCACTATAACATATAAAATAAGTTGTTAACGTGTCTATAGTTGTTTATTTCAAGTTTCAAACATTTCGCAATAACCTTTACGCAATGACAAAACTCTCGGTTCAAAACTCTTTAACCACAGCATTTTCATGTAAAATTACGAAATTGCCTACGTGTTTTAAGTTGTTAATCCATCCACCGAGCCTTTTACCCACAATTTACGTATTTTCTAATATTAAAAGTTGTTTTTTAAAACACTATAACTGTCCACCCCATTACACAACAAATAAATCAATGCTATTTACGTAGGGCTTTGTGAATTGTACATTTATTTATAACACAATCGTAACAAGTTTTAAGCTCTTATTTATCCAGGCGTATTTTACGAAACGTGGCAAATCCAATCAAACCTAAATTGCTAAATTGCTGACGTGTTTTTACATGTAAATCAATGGACCTTTTGAAAATCAAATTAACACATTTTTAAGCGAATGCTAATGGATGTGCTGTTACGAAGAATAATTTTGGTTTGTGAATAAATATTATTGTACAAGAAACAGGCATAACACTTTAATTGCACAAAAAGATTCAAAGCGTAACTAAGATATAACAATATTTTAGTTTTCTGTAGTTTGAACCAATTTTAACTTCAAGATTTGATTAATAGGATAATCTGTTTATGCATTAAGTATAGGGTAAGTGAGAAACTATTTTCCTTTGGGAAAACTCGGATCTTTATCGGAAAACGATGACACCTGAACACTCAATGAATGATCATATTAAATAAGTTCCATTTTCATATCCATTAATATAATACTTTAATGTTTACTGTCAAATGACATTGTACAATAAAGAGATGTATAGGTACTGAAGCTAATTAAGAGAGCACGATAAATACGAACTGTATTATTATGTATTAGTCCACTGCTGGACATAGGTCTCCTCTAATGCACCATTCTCCATTAAGGTGTTTTTGGACCGTATCCTATCAATACACGCTGGTCCAATGCGGGGTGGTGGGTGGACCGAATTTTTTACATACCATCAGACGCATGGATCATCTTACTTTTCAGACAATTGGGTGAACGGCATAAATAGCCCTAATTAACTAAGAGACAACAATTAAAATTTGTTGAGTCCCCACAGGACTCGAACCCACGACCTCCGGTTTCTAAAGCATACGCCCTTACCACTAGGCTACGGAGGAAGTCCCGAAAAATTACGAAGGAAAATCTTTTCTCAGTATATCTGTACGACGTATGTTCTTTTAACTGCAAATTATTCTACACGTACCTACAGTTATTGTAATAACTGTAAGTTTTGCGACTTTTGATAAACACTGTTTGTTCAGAGACTAGAAAATTACATCCCAATTTATATAAAACTGTTGATAAAACTGTTTTTGCTAAGTGGCTTGACATATTCGTGGTCTAATCACAACTTTCTAAAATTTTACTTCTTGAATTGATCTTCAACACTATCTGTAAGAGCATTTATCTATACATTAAGAGTTACCCACTGCAACCCTTTTAATGTACACACATAAATAGAACAAATGAGGTGTTTAAAAGGCTAATTTAATGCAACTTAACGTAAGTGCTTTAGCAATTAATTACATAAACTCTTTTTTACGTTTACATCAACTACCATATAAAGCATTAAATAAACAATATTCAAGGTCACTTTTAACATCACTTTACGGTTCATAAATATATTTTTGTTTCGAATTATCTCACCTGAATTATTGAAAATAGTTATTGAGAGCATAATTCAGCATCTACATCGCAACACTTCATGCTCACGACGGAAGTTTGTCTCTAAATTGGCGATGAGGGCTGTTTGGATTAGTTCCGCTTCCGGAACAAACGTACGTGTCAATAAAACGGTAAAGTTCTTAGCACAGGCATAAGGTGAGTTTCGTGTTTATTCCTCAAGTTGTTGAATTTGTTTATTAATCGCTCTAGGCTATTTTAGAATGCGAAAGCAATCTTGTACTTTCTTAAATTTTGTATAGAATTTATTTAAAAGAGAAAAAAAAACATGCTTCCATTTCCGATCTGTAACGTATGGATAATGTGAAAGATTGAATCGATGAGACTCTATTGTCACATAAATCTCGAAGACACTCATATTACAATCCTTTTGATTATTAATATCATATAATACGTAAACTTGGAAATACGTTTCTGGTACATTCTCACAGTTATTGCCATTTAGGTCATAATCCTTTAAAAGCTTTGATAGATTATCGTCAAATGGTTAAATAAATAAAGTATATCCTTCTAGTTGATTACGACTACGGCGGCCGATCTATATTAGAGACCAGCCAATTATGCGTAGGAAATATTGTAGTGCGCAAGTGTACGCGAAAACACAGGTGCACTTCCTATTCTTTTACATTCTCAAAGCCCGATGGGACGGAAAACCGAAACGACCGGAGAGTCAGTGCAAACTAACCAACTAGGAAACAACAACGAAAATTTCTTGAGTCCCCGCAGAATTGGAACCCACGTCCTCCGGTTTTAAGAGTGCGAGCCCATACCACCAGGCTGGCACGGAGGCAGTTAAACAAAATATGACCAATAAAGCGTTATCTTAAATGTAATGAAAGACTCATCTCGACATAACTCTTAGCTATTTAAAACAATATGTCGTCGATTAAATCGAATATATTTTCTCGAGTCAGCTTATGGACTACAGATCTTTATCACTCAGTAATTCATTACTTAATCATCCAATTTATTTATTTCATCGTAAATAATTTATAAATGATAATTTATTGATAACGTTGCCCAAATTTAATTGAATCGTGCGAATTGAATACGAAACGACATCTTAAGCCTAATCCGAGACAGATTTAGACGTGGAATTGGAAGCGTTATTGTTTATCATTTGAAGGAGCGCGTCCTCCCACGCGTAAAACTAGCGAGTTCATTATATAGACATTAAATGATAACGAAATGATTAAATCGTATACTTCTATATTAATAATAAACATTTTCTGTTATGTTGTTTTTTTAATGAGCATTAATTTCAAAAGCTGTGCATTCCACGAGGATATTTTATGGACTATTGGTCCAACTGTAAAGTTTTATTGGTAAAAAATAACGCTTTTGTTTACATACGAAATTGCTTGCCTAGGCAATTTGCTGGGGCAAGGACGAGATATGTTGAACTCCACCAACCAATATCTCCGTGTTGGCATCTAAAAGATATCGGAAATCAGGCCACCGGGCCAGTTATCATGATAATATCTTCTGGCTCAGTAGCCAGCCCTTATTACTTTCTTTACTTAAAGGGTTTGCCTATCAACTCCCACCTATCCCTTTTTCATAACACATTACCCTCTCGCTTGAAGCAGCTACTACAGTCACCCTAAAGCCTTAGGTTCTTCAAGTTCCTCTTAGCTTCACGATAATCACGATTATTGATAAATCAGTCACATTGATTATTGCTTATTGCTATAATGACATTAACGACTAAAAAGTTTAGGGAGAAAAAACATGCAGTTATTTTAGCCTATATAAATATCCGAAAAATTCAAATAGGATTGCCTTTGAATTTGTGTATGGAGCGATTGTTTGTTTCGCTCGATTTGTATGAAATCCGCTTGCAGTGTTACATGGGAAATGGGAAAACTAAAAGCCAGCTCCATTAGGGCAGGGATTTTCCGATTAGCTGTCGCGAGGCCGTTAGCGAGACAAAGCGGTCGCTTGTTCTCCTAATGACGCGTTGTTACTTGTTCCGAGATCCATACTGTTATGCAGCTTTGAAATATTTGCTTATTTTGTCGAAAACTTCATTGATTATAAGTAATGTATTGTAATGTAATGACATTACTATAAGTAATGTAAGTTGTCCATTGCTGTTAGGAAAATTTCTTGTATTACGACTCGAATATATAAACTAGTGAAGAAATTCCTAGCTTAAAAATTCTCTTTCTTGTGGTCGTCGCGTCGTCGTTTCATTAAAACTCGTTATTATAAATGAGGGAGCAATAATACCGTCTGTTATATATGTAGTAAAATTTTCCATATAATTTTCTACTAATATAAACAAACATAAATAATAAATTATAATTGCTTTGCCTGACCACATCTTAATTAAACATGGGTGTTTTCTACACTTTACTATGTTTATCTGACCTGAGTAAGTGAGTTTTTTGAACAATTTGCATGCAATTAGAAAACTCTTGATGACTAAATTACAAGGTTATGAGATACAAACAAAATGACGCGGGTCAGGTAACGTTTTTTTTATAATTTCAAAAGTAAATCTTTTGTAATTTTTTTATATTTTATGGATGAAGGCAATCTCCTCTTAACAACTTATTTGTATGTGGACCTATTAATCGACCATGGGTCAATAAAGAAGTAGATATTAGGGCTGACAAAATTATATTTCAATATACTTTCTGTGTCTCACATAACTAATGGTGCTATAAATATTTAAGATCCGTTCTCGTAGATTTAATAATTTTCTTCGTAAAATTGTTGTACGTATAGATTCAATATGAAATCAATAGGTATCGTTGTCCAAAATTGATTTATATCTACGCAACGAATACAAATTGAGGGCTTATGGCTAATCCGTACCTGATTCTATTTCAGAATGACGAGCGTTGATGTGTTCCATACGAAGGAGCAAGTCCTCGTGAAGGATACGATGTGACTTCAACAGCTTATTCTTATATCTATTTTGCGGCAACTGGGCTGGAATGTCAGTTGACAGCAAAATATAAACGAAGATGTAAGGTTTCAGAGGTGGCCTTTGTCTAAAGAAAAGCTGTTTTGAAAACAAGTATAGTAAAGTTAAAAGAGTTTTATTCTATATAGCAGTCATCATCATCATCAGCCAGTGATAGCCCACTGCTGGACATAGGCCTCCCCTAATACACCCCTATCCATTAGCGGGTTTTGGACCGTATCCCACCACGCTGGTCCAATGCGGGTTGGTGGGTGGACCGACTTTTTAGATGCCCATCCGACGCATGTATCATCATACTTTTCAGACAATTGGGTGATCAGCCCAAATTGCCCTAACCAACTAGGAAACAACAATGGAAATTTGTTGAGTCCCCGCAGGATACGAACCCACGACCTCCGGTTTCTAAAGCAGACGCCTATACCACTAGGCTACGGAGGCTATATTACAATATATTATTTTAATAAAAACTAGCTGTTGCGCGCGTGGTAATATAAAAAAAATGTGTTCGTGTACTAGCGTACACTCGTAAGTGATTTTTAAAAATAATTTACTCTATGCAACTTTACAGAAATTGGTTAAATAAAGTTTAATAAAAGTATTTTATTATCATAGTCATAAATACAAATTCTACAAAGATTATTACTTACTTTTTATTATATTACTACAAAGATTATTATTTAATTTTATTGATTGTAATAGAATTATTACTATGATTGGTGTCCTTATTAGATATTTGTGTTATTAATGGCTTATTAATAACAATATCGACAACGCTCTACAGTGACGTAATAAATATAAGATGGTGCGTAACGGAAAAAATGTGACTCGTAACGAAAAAATGTTACACAATTTTTTTTTCCAACCCCCATAAAGAAGTTTCATTTCAAAAAATATTCTGTTAACTTTTTTTGTAGCCTAAGTTACTTCCATTTTTTTAGCTATCTTTCAGTAAAAGTCTAGTCTAAATCGGCCCAGCCATTTCAGAGATTAACCAGAACAAACAGACAGACGTAGAGACAAGAATTTAAAAAGATTTTGTTTATTATATGTATACGTTAACATATTTTACTCATTTATAAATGGTTGTTTTGATGTTACAAACAGACTCTCTGTTTTCAACTTTATTCATTTGTATAGATATCGTGTCAGGATTAAACAGCTTTAAGGGTTTATTCTGATGTAATAACGAAAATTTGTTATTGAACTTTCATACATAAAAACTAAAAATGTTACATTTTCAGTTTTTAT
This sequence comes from Lamproptera curius, assembly GCA_029286875.1. Classification (NCBI taxonomy): domain Eukaryota; kingdom Metazoa; phylum Arthropoda; class Insecta; order Lepidoptera; family Papilionidae; genus Lamproptera; species Lamproptera curius. The sequence goes on along the minus strand of JAGSMT010000207.1, from coordinate 156,391 downwards.
TGAATCTCTGATGTATATTTCATGCGCACGTCGTGGGTGGCTGCAGCCGCTCCATTGAAATGGATCGGGTGGTCCATTAGCGTGCATATGCGATTGCTCCTTTTATTCCGTTCGTGTGAATCCATTGCGAGGGCGGATGTAAAGAGCACGAGCTCTATTTCGGACGGGATTCTCATAATCAGCGACAAAGGGCTTTCGTGAGACAAAGACGCTTGTCCTAATGACGCGTTCTCACTTGTTAGTGCGCTCCTAGTCGTTTATATATACAGATTTGGTAAACCTTATCTTTGTAATAACATCGTTATATGCGATTGTTCTGGATATTTACAGTTATGCCTTTATGATTTTTTGTGATGGTATCTCAACAAGAAAAAGTTACGTAATGCGGAATGAATCGACTGTATTCAGCTAATACAATAATTCTAAAGTGCCTTAATGTAAACAGCTTGTTTCTTTTTATGAAATCACAAGCTGAAGACACGAAATATTATGTAACTAATAATGTTGTGAGGAACAACTAGAAAGATAGTGTCAAACAGAGTATTATAGTCTGTGAACTTTGGTAAATCATATTCATTTATTACTAGTTTATCCGATAGTCTCCGTACTACCTGAATCGATAAATAAAAGATATACTTTTGTATAAATTTATCAACCTACACATAAAATAAACCTAATAGATAGTTAACAACTGTTGTAAATATACTAAACGTAGTTAAGTGAAACTAAGTTTATTTGTCATCTCTTGAGATATAATTTATTTTGTTCAATTCCGATGGCTTTATACTCATATACCTTTTAAATCTTTTCTGGACTTCCACAAATAATTCAAGACGAAAATTAGCCAAATCGGTTCAGCCGTTCTCGAGTTTTAGCGACCAACTAACGAACAGCAATTGATTTTTATATATATAGATGGGTTTCGCCGCGACCGGGGCTGTAACGCTGTAGCTGCAATAAAAGTAAACTCTTATTGGATATTGTAAAGTTTTTTATGCGATAAACATTGATCATGGCCTTTAGCGTTTCAAAATTTTAGTATAGATAATATATACAAAAAAAAATATTATTTATATATTAGTGTATTATTTAGATATCCTAAATAGTTTAAAATTATTGTTTAGAATAAACAGAATGGGGAAGTTTCATTAATCAGAATGAGATATCAATTACATATTTGTTTTACGTAAATTAAACATTACAAAGTTTTGGTTAGTAAAATAAGTATTTTATTTTTATTTTATTAATGTTTTATGGAAGATAAATTTTACAGTTTTAAATATTTGTATTTTAAAAATATATCGATGTTTCAACATGCTATTTAACAAACCAACTACTGAAAATGCAAAATAAGAAGATATTTGCTCGAATATACGATTAGTTATTATCCGCCGATCATAAAAACGATGTCAAGAATGAGAATTGAAACTTTTAAACTGATAAAATAGTAAAAGTTTTATCGTTATCAATTTATTAAAATCTTGAATCGCCAAAGTTAAGAAAGAAATATTAGATGTTCGCGTGCACTAGAGCGTAATAGTATGCGACGTTGCAAATCTAGTTTTGCACAGTCCATTCCGTTTCTTTTTGAAAGTTATTAAACTTTTTAAAATATTAAAGAAGGAATTTAGAGATTTGAGTATTTACTTATAGACAATTATTTTTACTGTTGAAGTAAGATCGTTTTTATGCTTGATTCCAAAGTTTATGTATTTAGTAGGGGAAACAAAACTTGCCAGAGGAAGGTAAGGAAAGCTTTTTACGACAAATTTATTAAACCACAACTGAAATATTAGTATTTATATCAATACAGGAGCACAAGTATTTCTTTGAATTATCGAATATCATGTCTCATTTCTCAATATTATAGTTATACAAGTATTAACATCTTGACCCATACAGAAGAAAGTTCCATATGTATATAAGTTAAAATTCATGACACACAATGGTAAAAAAACACGCCCATAATTTAGTAAGTAAGCGTTTTTCTTATTGCTCAACTTTTACGCAATTTTAATATCTCCAAAGATATAATGCTAAAAATAGTGTTAATATTATAGCACTCTGGTGCTATTCACTTAATATAATATAATTTCAATCGTATTAAATGCCATACAGATAATAAACTTTCACACCTTCATATTTTATATTTAGTGCGCAAAAGCAAGTTTTCACTTATATTTAATACTATACTTACTAATATATATAAACAGTAACAGTATTTTTTAGTTCGTTTTCGTTCGTTTCAAGTCGATCATTAGATCTTATTTTTGCTTCAACATAACCAATCTTTAGCTTTAAATAACGAGATATTCTCATGCTACATTAGTATAACTTCGAAGGTAAGTGGAAAATTACATGGTTTCCAGAAGGCATATTAAATTGTGGGAGGAACAATGATCAGACTGCGCGTTTGAAAAGTCGTCTCATAAGCTAATATCGCAGCGTTGCAATAACGTTGGAGGCTTTGTCGTTGCTGTGGTTCATATTGAGGTTATTGCATTTTATAAGTGGCACAAAAGATGGAATTAAATAGGAGCTTACAAACGGTCTATATTAGCGGACAAAGACCTTCAGGCTGTCATTGTTTTTCCTAGTGTAAAGAGTACTTCAAAAAGATGGGTAGTTGTAAAAATATTTACCCTTCTAATACAAATAACATAATATTAAAACTCCATATTGTTGGCCGTAAAAGCGAATCCATTGTTTTTAAAACCTTTGATCGAGTCGTTAAAAGGGTGATCGAATTAACATGCGAAAACATGTACACAATTTACCTTATTTTAATCGGATTGAATTTGGCGCTTTACAAAAAATCGTGTGTTACCAAAATAAAGTTTAACATTTTATTACAAGATAAATTGTTTTGAATTGTTCGTTGTGTAATGACTGTTTAGATTTTTACCGGCATAAAAGTTACAGCTATAAATGTACCTTTGGAATAATTACATACAATTTAACCTTGTAAGTATAAATTGCATGTAAGGATAGTCTTGTTAAAAATTAAACTGCTTAGCAACTGTGCGGTTGTTCGATTTACTAATGAAAGCTGTTATAACCCTGGGTTTTATTAACTTATTTCTATAATAAAATATTAAGACTCCAACTTAAAGGATAAATTTTCCTTTCACCGACAATATTTATCAACCCAAACAAATATACTCTGTTTACAAGTTAAACGGTTAAAGTATCACGTCTGTAAATATTTCATCACTTTATTCAATAAACTTAAATATATAACTTCTCATTTAGTATGTAAAAGGCAACGTTGTCACAGTCGCTTACTAAAAACGAAATCTGGTGGAAGCTACAAATTGGCGGATGTACCCTAACGGGCTACTATTGCGATAAAAGAAAATTTTCACTTTGTTCATAAGTCACGCAACCGAAGGATTTACGAAGTGGCATCTGGGTTATTAAATGGTTTGATTTCATCCTTACAAAAAAACCACCGCAAATGAAAACTTTATACGTCTTATAATTTGTTTTATGATTGTAGAACGTGTTAAGAAAAATAGTCAGTTCAAGGTGTTTTAAAATTTTTTTATGGTAATTATGGTAGGAAATAATTACTTAATTTGTTCTGTGGCCTCACCACCATCATTATCATTAGCAGCATCCGTCCACTGATGGACATAGGCCTTTTTAAATAACGCCAAGACGGCCGATCCCCCGATCACGGGGATCCCACCTGCTCGGTTATGGACAAACGCTCCGTCTTCCCAAACGCGGCCTCCTCTCCAGAACCTAATTGCCCATCGACCATATTCCCTAATATAACAAAATATGATATATCTTTATTAACTTTATCGTCACGATTGAAAAGCTTGCAAGGTGACCTTTTCTTTAAAATATAAATAACTAATGAGTCCATAAGAACCATAGTGGCCTAGTTCAATGGACAAGCCTTTTAGGTATTATTTTACCGAGGTCATTACACCATTTCAAACATAGATCAAGTCCTAAAACCGTAACAGTGATCATGCTGCTATCTTGTGAATAATCGTTGCACACTGCATCACAGTAATGCCATTATATCTAAGGTTCTATAAAAATGTTTAATTGAAAACTTTAAAAACTAAACACTCAATATGACAAAAATTGGAAAAGATCCACTCACACGGCCCAACGCATAACTCTTGTTTAGGGCCTTGGTTATAATAAGAATAGAGTACTATATGAGCAGTCATAATTACAATCTCCAAGCTGGGTACTAATCTGTGTAAACTGTGCTGTAACATTTATTTTTATGATATGAGGCGTTTGCTTTCGCATTTTAAGAGGTCATAATATATAAGCTAACCCGTCGATTGGCTTAGCTTTGTAAGGTTGTGAAAATCTTCGCATGGTATTTAGTGTGACCCATTTCATTTTGATCCGTTTCACTTTAAACGCTTGCTACATTAAGCAGTGTCGATCCATGAGCACTAACATTTATGACACAGAATGATGCAAAAATTAGAATTCTATTCCAAATGCTCTCATTGTCTTTATCTTTTTTTGCTTTTATCCATCAAGCAATAAGTTTACATTCTACACCCGTTTGCATTAGATTGCAATACCAATAATTAAAAAAGGCAAATAAGTGATAATAAAACAAAAAAACCGGCTTTTTTACAGCTTGGATATTTAAGGGGATTAATAAATCAAACAGTTGTTAAGTGAAGCCAATTGGATCACAGATTGCATAAACATGGTTAAACGTTTGAAGATTTAACTGTCACGAAATTGATCATATTCGAATTAAATATCTTTATTCACTATGGAAGTATTACGGTCCCTTATTGTATATTAGGACGCAACCACCGGTTTGAAATAGGACGCCTCTGACCTGAGAAGAATCGGTGAACGAAATGAAGCAGAACTTTTTGCCAACTTTTAAAATAATCAAATATACATATATAATTCGTATCGAAATAAAAAAAATCTAAAGCGAGTGATTTAATTATCAGGTTGTGTTATCATTTATAAATTCAATTATATTATTTTAACTTTTAACACAATAAACTTTCGTTTACAGCTTCTTTAAATTTATTTATAGTTAAATTCTAAACGCTTACTTATATTTTGTTGTAAAAACATAAACATTGTCCATAAATGATTCTATGTCATAGATATTCTTCGCAGTTCATTTACTTGATGAATTAAACTAAGTTTGTTTCTTGTATTTATGTCATGTGCATGTCTAAAATAAATATTTTAATTTTTCTGTTCCGTTGCTTCTTCACGATTATAAGACTTTTAGATATGTTAAACCCGTTATTATTTTATGTGGCGTTCCGTAAGCTCCCCGTATCACGTGAGGGGACGTGCTCTTTCGCATGGAAAACATGAACGCTCCTAATCCGGCGACTGAATGTGGCGCGGATTAAGCCGAAAGCTTAATTTTGCGTTCTTGCCGTTCTAATCAGGTTATTCAAGCATTTATTAAAAATATCATTAAGAAATGACCTGCGATTATCCTGTAAAGCTAACATCAAGTACAGTGTGAAAAATTAATATTTAGTATCTGATATATATATTTTTGAACTGCCTCCGTAGCCTAGCGGTATGGGCGTGTGTTTAGAAACTTGAGGTCGTGGGTTCGAATCCTGCGTGGACTCAATAAATTTTTATTGTTGTTTCCTGGTTGGTTAGGGCAATTTAGGCCGATCACCCGAGTAAGATGAATGAAATGAAATGCGTCGGATGGGCATGTAAAAAGTCGGTCCACCCACCAACCCGCATTCGATCAGCGTGGTAGGACACGGTCCAAACCCCCTAATAGATTGGGGTGTGTTAGGGGAGGCCTACGTCCAGCAGTGGACTATCACAGGCTGATGATGGCGATTTATGACAAAACTGAACGTCTCTTATACTAAAAAACATTGAAATGGCTCACATGACCTCGACAACAGCCACCAGATGTCTCGTGCGGACGAGTCGATGCGTAACACCGCCTTAAACCACTCAACACAGCAACACCCCTTATCACACACGAAGAGAGTTCCGTTCCAGTTAGCCGCTTTGCTGTATTTCAGACCCGCCTTTTATACACGATCGCGGACAGATAAAACGTCAATGTCGAGAACTTTTTCTCTAAATACCCGCTTTACAAATAACATTCTGACTATATATTATTGAGCATGCTTGAGATCAAATAAGAAGAAAAACAACTCTTTTGTACTGTACGCAACGACTAAATAGAATTATGCAACCTTAAGTGCTGGTTTGAACTGAAGTAGTCGATTTGTGCTCAAATGGCTAAAAAGGAACGCGTCGTACATTTTACTTGAGCTATATAAAATGTGTCTCTATTGTAAACTTTCATTCGCCTAGCCATTTTCGAAAGTGATCATGGGGTCAACTTCTAATATTTCTAGATTAACTTGAAAAACAGTTTTTACGTAAAGTGACACGCGTCTGATCCCCACAAACCGAAAGGTAAACTGCGCTCTAAGGATGAATTAGTTGATAGCAACTATTTTTCTGATATCCTGTGACAGCTATGGTCTAGACAAATGGTACTGACTTTTTGCCCATCTGACGCATGAATCGTCTTACTTTTTAAAAAAATGGGTGATATATAATATAATATAATATAAGATGATGATAATTGTTTCCAACCAACCAGATAAAAACGATAATATAAAATTGTTTCCCCCCGGTAATCCATCTCACGACCTCCGGTTCATAAGGCCAATACCGCTAAGCCACGGAGGCATTGGAATAATTGAGAATATGTAACCCATGACAACGTGGTAAAGTGACACAAGTATTGCCTTCTTTTAGTGGGTCGTCGCCCAGTGATTGAAAGTTTCGTAAAAATACACCACTGAGAATGGCGAAGCTAATTTATGGCGTTTGCGAAAGTACTACAGATTCATAATGAAGTTATCTAAGAGATTTTAATACTTCGAATATTTTCCGATATTTAGACCGACTCCACGGGTTATGGTTATAAATGACATGTTCTCATTTAGAGCATCATTAAGTTTTTTTTTTATAGCATACGCAATCAGACGAGCAGTCGGGCCCCTGATGGGAAGTGGTCACCGATGACCATAGACATTGGCAATACCAGTGGTATCGCCAACGCGCCGCCCACCGTGAGACATATAGTGTTAAGTCTCGTTTACCCAGTAAATACGCTAGCTACGGTGTCCTTCAAACCGGAACACAGCAGTTTCTTCACACTACCGCTTCGCGGCAGAAATAGGCACCGCGGTGGTACCCACCCAGACGGTCTCCTGTAAAAAGGGGACCTACCAACGGTAAGTCAATGAATAAATAAGGAATGCGTGTCGGTGATTTTGTACATTACCTTATTTGGTTCCATTTATAGATTTCATTACTGTCTAGGCTTCGGCTACTTTAGGCCACGTAGAGCGGCCACCTTAACTCTGGCTAGCATCTGCATGACTGGCTCTGGCCACAGATACTAAAACCCACTTCCCAATAGTAAGATCTGGCATACCAACCATGGGTATAAATCGTCAACTATATGATATTAATACAAGACATCAAGGCGAGATCAGAAGAGCAGATTTACAGTTAAGCTTATAAACTCCTGGATCTTGCATTACCTATTACTGCATAATAAAAACTACATTTTCTTAGTAAATGGCTTTAACGTTTTAATATCTAGTTAGGTACGTAAATAACATACCGTGCATTCCATTTATTTTAGTATAAGAACATTTCTGTATTTAAATTAAAATTTGAATAGACGCAGTTAAAATTATCCATTGCTTAGCGGGCTTTCCAGTGATTTTATTAACAGCGAATTTATAAAGCCTCTTTCAACGACACAATTTAGAGATATAAACATAGAAGCGATATAGTAAACATAATAACCTTTGCAGAGGTATTAAACTGAGAGGAACAACAATGAGCGTTTGTCCACAAAGCGCTGAGAAACTCTTCTTCGTAAGCTCATATTGTAGAGCTGCAATAAGTTTAATGCTTTCAAGTTGTCTACGGCTTATGTTACGGAACAAAGTCAACGTTTAATGTTTGTTCTCGACTGCAATTTCGAAATTGCCAAAATTTAAGAAGCCATAAGAGTGAAGTGTTTTATTTGTTGACGAGCAGTCGGGCTATCTGATGGAAAGTGGTCAACAACGCCCATGGACAACACCAATACCATACCAGCGCTCTGCCCACCGTGAAATATACGATGTTACGTTTCGTTTACGCAGTAAATACGCTGGCAGCGGTGCCCATCAAATCGGAACACAGTGTTGTTTTCGCACTACTGCTTTACGGCAAAATAGGCACCACGGTGCTAACCCAGACGGTCCCCTGTAAAAAGGGGACCTACCACCTGTAAAGTTAAAATCTATTGCAAAAGCTGAAATCATAAGTCTAACTTAACTTTGGTTGTGTCCGGCTGCTTAAGAATATAATAAATAGAAACATATTCACTCCTTTCTAGTCCTATTTCATTTTTTTTATTTTTAAATTATATTTTATTTTATATAATTTACACTTGTTGGAAAAATTACAGCTGGCATAAATTTAATAGACTACAACGAAAAAAAAATACAATAAAGACCCATTAAAAGTTTCCACAATATAGGCAACAGTAGCTAAATTCTTATGCAAATATATAAAACATATATATTGTATTAAAAAAACAACATTTAGTAAAAAATCTTTTAAACAAGTCATACGATTTACAGACTTTTCCTAATAAATATTATTAGCTGTAAGTAAATTTAAACGTGTGGTTATGTCTACGCGCATTAAAAAAAATATCTTTACATTTTGATGCTTCTTAAAGAAAAAAATGAATAAGCAAGCTTTAAATAAGCAATAGAGGAGCACTAGCAAAGGCAAGTTAAGGTAATCAAGAATGAATTTATAGAGAAATAGGAAATTTATACTACAAGAAAGATCTAACCTACTTTAAAGTATTTATAGTAAGAACTGTGAATAGGTTCCGAGAAGTTGGTAATAACTCTCTATAAAGTGCTGGTATTGTATGAAAGGTTACGATTTGTACACTAAAATGATCAGGCTATAAAAATTTCTACATCTAGAGATTAAAGAAACGTTATCTTTATTAATTATAAAAACATTGCTACGGAAGTATTTAAAAATAGTTTCGCACTGTAATACATTCCTTCACGTTCCTGTTTAATCCCTCTCCCGTATTGTTTGCTAAAGGAATCGAACGATCGTTTCGGTTTTTGCAACGCACACTGTGGCATTTAAACGTTTTTCTATTTGAAAAACGCAAAAAAGTATTAATAAGATACTAATAAACTCTAACAATATCGAATTGCTTGTATTGGTATATTTCATAGCTCGCTGACTGACTTTAAATTTGTAGACCAGTCGAACCGTAAGTGTTCAAGTCTCGGCACCGTAGGTCATAACGGGTAGGACGCACTGATCGAAGACTTTCGATTTGAGGCACTGTGGGATGGGTGACGAGAAAACTCCACGATGCTTAGCCAAGCTGAATCCTTCTGTTGACCTCTCCCTTATTATTAGAGGTGAAGTATTGAGAGGAATCGGAATTATACCCAAGAACCAAAAGTTCGTTGATGCAATTAAAAGGGCAAATATGTGCAATCCGGTCCGACCAAGAAGATAAATTTGGGAAAGCCGGATTAAAAAAGACTGGATAGAGCAAAGAATAAAAACCTCAGGTGAATAAATGTTTTTACGTTTTAATCACTTATTTTCAGCATTAAAAAATCATACTGATATAAAAACCTATCAAGCTAAAATAAAAACTTTTAAGGGCCAATAATAAATAACAAAATAAACCTTTTTATTGCGTTTGGTCTCCGAAATTAATGTTAAGAAAATAAAATAATAGAGGCTTAGTGGACCTTTGTTTGAGTTAAAACTATAAATATCTCTCAAAGAGGTATTCGAAAGAATAATTAAATGATTTCAAGCCACCTACACTTTACACGTATTTACTACTAGTGTATCATTAACTATAAATAAAGAATAATCCCGCTTTGAGCCCACTCCAGAATCGACAGCAATAACGTATCCCTTTAGTCCTGTCTCCCCCTATTTATCCCCTACGTCCTCTGACCCGAGGCCGAGTTACGGGCGCAGAGGTCAATAAATAGCCCTCGCCAGTCCATTGTACGGCGTCCACTGTGCCGGACAAATAGAGACTTTATTATGTGAAGCGTACGATTAAAATTTATTAAAAATTTAGAACAATTACACTGTAACATTGCAACAGTTAAATGTGTTCTGCGACGATCCGCTTGACGTGACGTGGTTTAGTGTCTGTTTGGGCAAAGGATGTGGGTTCGATTCCCACGGGAAGATTATTGTGCGATAAACATAGTGAGTCGTTTTAGACTGTTTGCTATCTTATCCATATGTGGTTGGTTTTATTTTACCATAATGTGACCACCCTTTGCACTGCTTCTACCGCATCACATCGAATAGGGAGAGCGGCTTATAATATACTGCTCTCATTTCCGCGTTTCCATCTTTCCTTCGGTCGATAAGGAATAACCCTGATTATTTTATTTTAAGTGACTATCTATATATAAATATCAATAAGATAGTTCTCGTGTATTGTTCTTTTTTAATGACTAATTTTGTTTTGACAATTTTTATGCGTTTTTGTTAAAAGAAGCAGTTTAGACACAAATTAGTTTACTCAAAAATTAAGTAAACTGCAACCTAGAATAAAAAACTTTTTAATGTAGTTTAATGTAAAACTATGTAATATAGATCGTTAGCAATTGTGTAAAACAATCAGTGTTCTAACTGCAGTTTTAGAAAGAGCAGTTTAGAGCTAGAAACAAATAACAACTCGTCATTAAGAGAGTGTTCGGCTGCTTTGTCTCACTAAAGGCTCTTGCGACAATCCTGAAGTCCTAATGGAGCTGACTTTCACTACTTCTTGGCAATACTGTAAACGGATTCTACGCAAACGAGGTGTAATAAAAAATCGCCCCGTACCGTATAAACTGCCCGATGAATTTTTGTCGTAAAATAAGGCAACTGAAGGTAATTCTTAAAACCTATGTAGTTACTGCCTCCGTAGCCTGAAACTGCTCCCGTAGCCTAGTAGCATAGGCGTGTGCTTTAAAACCGGAGGACGTGGATTCGAAACCGGCGGACTCAACAAATTTTCATTGTCGTTTCCTAGTTGGTTAGGACAATTAGGGCCGATCACCCAATTGTCTGAAAAATCAGATGATTCATGCGTCGGATGGGCATGTAAAAAGTCGGTTTACCCACCAACTCGCACTGGACCGGTGTGGTGGGATAAGGTCCAAAACCCCCCAATGGATAGGGGTGTATTAGGGGAGGCCTATGTCCAGCTGTGGTCTATCACAGCCTGATGATGATGATGATGTACTTACAATATTATGCAAAATTATTTTCGCAATGAGATGTTCTGCATGTTTTGTTTTCAGACAGAAAGTAAATTGTTTATAACGAGAGGATACAGAAAAACTGGCTAAATAACTTCCCTTTTGTTTTTTTTTAACAAGTTTTAAAAGATGGTAAGTGTCTCGTTTACGGGAGGGCGACTAACGGTCTTCGTACCACAAAGTCTACATCCAATCTTGTGGAAAAAAAAATAAAGGCTTTATGTATATTGCATTTGATTTGGACGAGGCGTAATGCGATAGGTCACAGATTCATTTTGTTGTATCGATGTTATGGAAAAAAATTGTTCCTTAACAACTACTTTAATGTTAAGTGCTTGTAATAATTATACCATACACGGCCCATACTAGATTCGAATTGACTTTTAAATACATAAAGAAATATGGCCACGAATTTACAATAACATATTCAATAAATAATCTATAGCAAATTCTTAAAGGAACACCAAAAATATCACTAGATTAGCGTAAGAAACGTTAACGTATATTTTCTCTTTGAAGGTGTGTAGCTGATGTTTACTGATCAGCCCTCTACTCCATCCTAGTCGTAAAGGAGCTGAAGAAAAATCTGACAAACCCAAGGTATTTACGCTGGCTATAAATACATCGTTACAGCATGTTCGGAGCCATCAAAACAGCTGGTACTTCACACTAGCCAAAACATCCATTCCTCACCTGAACAAAAGAAAAAAGAAAGTTGCTAAAGTGAGAATTATATAAAATACATTATTAAATAAAATGACTTTACGGATTTTATCGCGTTTATTTTACATTTTTAAATTCCCGACGTTTCGAACACTTTTACGGTGTAGACCACGGCCGCTGGAAACTGTATAATCTAATAATGTATAATATTCGCGTAAACAATAGAAATAATGATATATAAAATATAATTCACTGGAATTATATTTTATGTATAAGTATCCATATAAGTAGTTGGGTCTAATAACAAAACGCAGAGCTTATTTGTATTTATTTTATTTCAATCCCCATGCAGCTCTACGAGTAATAGGTAATTAAAAGTTACTCCAGACTCAGTGCACGGCGAGTGACAAAAAGTGTTGATTACATTCTGCAAGTCCTATTAATGTTGTCATTCCACGAAGCCCCGAAGTTATTTTGGCAAGATTCTTAGCTCGTGTGTTTTTTATAAAAATATTTTGGCGTAGTCAAAATTCTTTATTACTTGAAAACGTCACAAACATTCGGCTGTGGGTGCCAGATTTTAGCATATGGAGTAAGGAAATTTAACAAGTTTACGTTGTTAATTCCTAGTTGATTAGGGCTGATCAATCCAATTGAAATGTATAAGTCAGTCCAGCGCGTGTTCTCTCTCCGGTCGTGTCAGTTAACTTTCTCATTGTCACATCGGATTGTAGATATTATTCGTTCTGGTATAAGAAAATAAACGCTATATTACTTTGCGGTTTCACACCACCTAGCAATTTTCGCAAGTTGTAATAGAATAGGCTTCTTATCCATCCAGATTAGAACAAATATCAGTTTTTACGCAGGACGACTAGCAGACTTTCACGACCTTCACGAAACAAAGGAACTACATTCAATGGATGATTTAATTGTCAGTCAATTTGAAGTCCAAGGCATTGAAGTCCTACATCGACTGCCAAAGGTGGTCTTGACAACCGGGACTTAGTTTGTTACACGCCCGGCCGACGCATGAATTATTTTATTTATCAGACAATTGTGTGATCGGCCAATTTTTTTATCGTCAAGCAGAAAACAACGATAACAATAAGTAGTTTTCTGCATTATTCGAACCCAAGACCTCCGGTTTATATAGCAAGTCTAACACCGCGAGACCACGGAGGCAGTTACGCGATGACATCTATTTATTATATTTGTGACTATACGTGCACAGAGTCTACAAGCAAATTTACATAACTTGGATACGTATTCATTTTATTAACAACAAATGAATATTATTCGTTCGGTATAAGCGTTGTAAATAAAAACTCAAATATTTTTCTTCACAATACATTTACAGAGAAACTGTAAACAAACGGAGGAGTACAAAACACCTTTGCGATCACCATTCCAGTGCGACTATGTGTGCACAGAGCGCGCGCGGGACGAGCACACAATCGGTATCGGATGGCAATGTTCAATTTCGCAAGTTGCCACTCGTAAGTAGATTGCGGCTTGTTTGGGCCTGTTTCGGCGATGATTGTGTGCTCGGGGGGCTCGGGGGTGCCCCTGTGCGGCCCCACTCACCCCTGCGCCCCAGGGGGAGCCCCGACGCGTCCGACGTCGCAGACACCGATCCCAAGCAAACACATGTCGGCCGGCGGATAGAGTTTGCTGATAACGACGATTTAGAAAAGAGACCGTGTCTTACAATATATTTTAGATGGCTGCCTTTTGAACGAAACTTTTCATTTCGACTCGCTTACTTTAACGCCACGTGTATGGTTTGCCTTGTTCGCCTGTTGAAGTTATTTAATAGCAAATATTGTTACTTTTCGATCTCTTCGATGTTTTCATTACGTGGAACCAATTTTCCGGTTAGAAAAGGTAATTCGGTTACGGTAATTCTTTTTTCGTTTAAAAGAAGAACGGAATTTTATTATGTTTCGTCTTTGTTCAAAGACATGATCTTGTGCGATTAAATTTAAAAGGCAGAAAAAACCGTAGGAAATGAACAAATAAAATATTATACAGAACTGTGCGTTTTTTATTCAATGTAATGCACGGCCAATTTCTCTATCTTGCCTGCAAATGGAAAAGCAGTAGACCGCGCGTGGACAACGCGTAGACAACGCGTGGACAACGCTTCGACGCCGCGTTGGTGCGGATGCCGGGTTGCTCTAATAAGCGTTGACCTTTTAGCATAGGTTTCAATCTTTACGACCTTCGGTTTGTTAAGCTAAATTGATCAACACGGAGCCCTATATTCTATATATTAGCAAGAATCGCTTTGGAATATGATAACTGTGAAAGACATATAATTAATTAAAATTAGCATTCGACAACATGTATGAAAACCTAAATTACCTTGATTTTTTTCTTTTGTACGAAGTGATGAAACGATCAGTGTGTGTAGGTAATGGTTAGTGGTACGAGCTGGGTAGAAACCGACTTGTTAACCTAGAATATCAGATGTTATGTTTACGGTGCCCTAGGAACCGAAATTCAGTAAAGCTTTAAAAAGTTTAAAATTGTTTTACTACGAATACTTTAAATTACTAACATTATTATTTTACCATGTTTATAATGGTAATCATTACATTTAAAACATTACTTAATAGATTTTGCTACAATACTGTAAGATTAAGAACTTTATTTCTAAAATAAAAATCACAGGTAGTTTTAACAACTATAATATTAATATTAATTTAATTTTTTATAAATAATTTTATTAGGAAAAATAATCATATCATAACACTTTTTTACAGATTCGTCGCGTTAATTTTTGTATTTATTCCCGATATTTTTTAATTTTTCAAGAATCCATGACCACGGGCAAACCGTCAAAACGTCAGGAATAACATATAAAATTAACCCGAATGATCCGTAAAAATGTGGATTTGATAAGTATAACAGTAGCGCAAATAAAATAAATAAAAATAATTATTTTGAACTCCAGACGGTATTCATTTAGCATTAGAACTCGACTGTGATCCATAAATTAGAGCAATGATTTTATAATGATTCAATTTGCAAGTTCAATTCGTGTTTAATGATGACAAATGTTGCTTGACACAAGAACGATAGCTGTCTGTACATATACTAAGTTTGGAGCCTTTCGAAGTGCTTCAATCACACAACTAAAAAGGCTCAAATGGCGCGCGTGTTTTGCAATAACCGGAGTGCTCCTCTGTTGTCCGATGTCAAACAAAACGTGAGGAATTTATGGAGGCGATTTGAATGCCGGACTAATCCATAAAAACGGGACGATACGCTCCTATCGATTTGTTTCCTTAAATGTTTGCTGTGGATTTATCATATCCATGTGATCTATCTCTAGTACTTCTCAACTTAATAATTAGGAAAATAATAAATATATATATAGCTGTTACCTGCAATTACGTCCGCGGAATAAAAGGGTTATATCCGCGAAGTATATTGAAATATACTGTATAGTAATATAAATTATGCGTTTTTATTATATGTATCATTAGACACAAAGTTCCCCATTTAACATTCGACCCTTCTTTATACCCATACAGTTTAAAACTACAATATTGCTAGAAAAAAAACCATTTATGGCTCGTTTCAAATATCTAGACACAAAATTTTGTCGTTCTATATTCAGCAATGACGAATTTCCATCGATACTTTCATCCCCTATTTAACTTTTTAAACCACTTTTATCACAATAATTAATAGCCTATGTCCTTTCTTGGAGTCTATTATAAGTATGTACCAAATTTCATCGAAATCGGTTCCATGGATTAGACGTATATCCAAGGTAAGGACGGACAGACAGAGTTACTTTCGCTTTTATAATATTACTACGGATGACGTGTTTAAAGAGTTACCGTTTAAGATTTTTCCACCTGTTGTTAAGGAAGATTTATATTAATACACATTTCCTCCCCCGTTTTAATTTTTCAATCCGTAAGGAGACACGGGAAGTGAATTAGTTCCGCTTTTCCGCTCGTTTCAAATTCGATATCTAATAAATCACACCTGTCAGGCTACAGAGCCTTGGCTGCTTCAACTACTTCAGATGCATTAATAGCTTCATTCGCTTCAGATACCTTAAGGCTCGCGTTCTAGTGCTTTAAAAGCGTAATGAACATCGATAGACTGTCATAGTGGGAAGTGTAGTTGCTTCAGGTGCTTCAGATGCCTTTATCGCTTCAGTCGCCTCAGATTCTTCAGGGCTCGCGCCCGAGACGCTTCAAACGCCTTTTGAACATCGACAGGCTGCTATAATGGGATACGATTGTTGCACGATTAAAGAGAAATTAGTTTTTCAATTGGTTGAGGTGTCGACACAAATAGAACTGTTCTATTATTAGTCCATTGAAAGTTTATTCTCGTACAAGGAAATTGTAGTTATCTAAGAAACGATTACTGCTTAATGCGATTGCCTCAGTGGTTAGTATGTAGTTTCGCACGTCAAGAGGTTCTTGCGTTCGATTTGTACCATGTGTGCTATAAGTGACGAACACTCTCCGTGGTCTAACAATATTGGCCCTCGCTTTATGGACCGCAAGTCGTGGGTTCGTTTCCCGGGGTATACAACTTTGTGCTATCTTTATTTTCTAGTGGGTTCTGCACCATTTGGGCCGATCACTCAATTGTCTGAAAAGTAAGATGGACGAGATGCGTCGGATGGACAAATAAAAGTCGATCCACCCAACAACTCGCATTGGACCAGCGTGGTGAAATACGGTGTAAAAAACCCCTTATGGAGAAGGCGTGCATTAGGGGAGGCCTACGTCTAGCAGTAGACTAACTCACGCTGTACAAACAAAATATAAAATTATTATAAAAAAAATTACAAATCATTTAACATTAATTTACATTTTTGTTTATAAAAAAGTTCTCGTAAAACTTCAGATTTATTAAAATAATAACTTTTGACTAGATCCATTTGAATCGCTCCATCAGAGGCGTACAGAAAGAAAGATGACTGATCGCTAATGTGTTTGCTCGGCTCGATTTCTACGTTCCGTTCCCGATCTGTTTGTACATGTTGCCTATTGGCAGTGTCTTCAAAGTGAAGCGTAGATGAATAATTGAAAGACGTTTCGGCTTCGAATAATCATTTATTGGACAAACGTAAACTTCATACGAAGCCATTGAATGTACATCAACACTAATAAAATACAATTACTTCCATACGACTAATAATTAGTTCGACTAACTAGTGTTACATTAAATGGTTACACCTGCCCAAGATGCGACACGATACACTAATTACGATATAAAATAAACAAACATCTTAACATTTTATAAGTATTTATTGATTTAACACTAGAAGGTGACATACAGTAAGAGCTATATTTGTACGTAAGTTTTAAAAATACAAAAATTACCAATGGTAACAACGTCAATAACAAGAGATTAAAAACGAAAGTAGGAACTCAATCCGCCATCTTGTTTCCGCTGAATGGTCTAGCGGCGGATCGTGAAGCGTTGCGTTATTCTAAAAGTAAACAAACATCGATTACAATATTAACGGACAATGGTACGTTCTGTGGTGACAGTCGATTGGAGTCTCGAATGCGGTCGCCGGAGTCCTAGGCCTCTTCTGTTGCGGTGCTGCTCTCTGTCGGTGGAAAGGGGCAACGTTATAACCACGAATACTTCTACTTCAGCTAACAACGATTTACACCTTTGTACATATTTACATAGCATGAACAATTTGATCTGAGAGTTCGTAGAACACATTGAGAAGCCCACAAATTTTCTAAAATTTCCACTTACATGACCTATAACTACAACAATATTTTAAATGCCGTTATATTTAATTTTATCAAGTTTTATAATTATACTTCTTGCTCTGCAAACTAAATCTATTAATTTCTGATTTTATTCATTGACAAATCAACTACTTGGATACAAAGTGAAACAGAAACTAAAGAAAAACCTAAAATACTTACCGAACGAAATGGAAGCTAGCTCTTGACAACGATCATATTTCTTATTTTACTTAACTCTATAACTGTTTACTTTGATAATCTCCGAGTTAATTAATGTGTTGTCATGTTCTACATTTTGTTAATCTGTTTGCGCGCCCTTTCGCCGAGCAGCGTGCGTGTGCCCCTCACGCGCCCAATCTGCCACGTCGCCCGACGAATTGACACATTTTATCGCTTATTTGCGAACGTCACATGTAATATTAATCACGGGGACGCCTCTCCCCCATTTCTAACGCGTAAACATGTCATCGGAACAATTCGCGCGCTTTTCTATTATGGTTGGATGTACGGAATGAATTACAATATTACGTCGACAGTCTGATGACGTTTATTTTATTAACAGTTAATAAAAATGGTTTTTGTATAGAAATAATTTTAACGATAAAACTTTTAAACTGTGTTCTAAATAATATGTTGAAGACAATCAAAGAATAATGTTCGAGAGGGTTCCGCCCGGAGGCTGAATTGCCCTCTAAGCTGATTCCGGTCGGCGCGATTGCCCCAAGTCACACAAATTACCACATTTAATTGTATTCAAGGCCTCTTTGCTTCACGGTGTGTATTTGGGACCACTCAATTACAATTCAATTCGCAATTTGACCAAAGAGTACCAAATTAAATAAAATTGCATCAAAGTTCAGACAAATGTTATGAGAATGGTACGCTGCTCTGCTGCTGCAGTTAGAACTATAACACAATGTATGCCGCCATATCTATAAAGCTATTTATTTGTAATAACCTCGGGCTCAGTGGAACTACTGTGAATACATATTCTAGTAAGATACAACATTTAGCTATAATACTCTATACACACCAATTCTAAGAATATATCTATACATAAGTTCGTACTTATACCCAGGCTGCTAGAACAACGAAGGAAGAGCTACAGGGGTGAACAGTGGAAGAGGGAAGTCGTCAGCGAAGGGTGCAACAGAGAACACTACAGTGCATCATCGTGAGAGAGGCCGACACTTCTGTGCGTTACCATGCTCGTCCGTATCGAGTGGGTCTAGGTCGGGCTGCCAGTGGGCGCGTTTGCCCCACATTCCCCTCAAATTGGTCCAGCCGGGCTCCCGCTTCCAGTAATACGAACCTGCAGGTTTCATCCGTCTCTCTGTTAACATCCGGCCCATTTGTATACTATTTATTACCACCTCGCCATCATAATTAAATTGGAATTCACTCGTGGATGGTCTCATTGAAAATATCGCCCCGTTTGGAGGTGGCGCGGTGTCCGCGAGGGTGACGGGTGGCGGGGTGCAGGGGGTGGACATCGGCGACGTTAAATTTAAAAGTCAACCGTCCGAATAACGCCTCGAATAATTGCGCCCGACGCGGTGTAATTAGAGGGAAATTCGTTTCAGATGGACGCCTGTTATATATATAAAATAAATACCAATTAAATAATAAAAAGATGAATATGACAGTGCCCCAATTTGGTGTCCACGTGTTAAATATTTAAATAATGGTAGTTTTTTTTGGAAATCTTGAAACCTTAGATGTTCAAACTAGCTGTTAGCTCTAGTACTGTAAGTTCCTGTATCCAGATCTAGACGTATTTACGTAATTGATGGATGTGAGTTGGAAAATGGCGAAATAGGGTACGGCGCTTGATTGATTGCACTCTTGACGTATTCATATTTTTTTTACTTTCAATATTTTGCGTCGAAGGGGTGGCTATGTTTATTGCTAGTGCTTATGAAGAAAAAACATAATGGAAACATTATTAGGTTGGGAACATTTCTGTCCAACTTAAACAATATTGTCTATTCCCAGATTTAGAATCATTCTTTTACATATATTTTCGTTATTTGTAAAAGTAAATTAAAAAATCCAATAACGAGATTCGTCAATAGATGTACAAATTTCTCTAAATTTTAACTTCTCATTATTTATCTAAAAACTTTTCAAGTACACTAAAACGTAAACTTTTAATTGAAAATGTCTTGAAACACTCGGTCAGTATTGTGAGCTAGACAATCGATCGAATTGCGCATCAATAAGTTACTGGTGAAGTCTGCGAGAAGCATTTGTTTCAAATGTTTCAATTAAAAAAACCAATCTGAAAGTTTTATGAGTGGGCCATCAATCTCAAAACGTTCGCGCTCTTTTGTTTGAATGCGCGACATTTTGTTCATACCTTACCACGATATTGATAGCAGAGAGCCAATTAAAATTTTAAAGCCTACATAAAACAATTTTGCTTATAGTTATAGTTTAATTTTTTCAGTTATTGCGGTGTTTTTTTTTATTTGCAAACGCGCAGTTGGGCCACCTGATGCAAAGAAGTGACTAACGTCCATGTACATTTGTAATACCAGGGGTATCATCGACGCGATGCCTAACGTGAGGCATAGCTACTATATATGCTGCCAGCGTACCCTTCAAACCGGAACGTGGTATAGTTTTCACAGTACCGTTTTGCGGCAGAAATAGAGCACCGCAGTGGTACTACCCCAGAGGGCCCCCTGTAAAAACGGGACCTACCACCTCTCAAGATTTTAATACGTTTACCCTGTTGTGAAGACTTGGAAACGTGGCTCGCAAGAACAATTTGGTCTTAAAGAACCTACCGCTGTTGTACTGCGCTTGCTTCGCCGGCCGCTTGCCCCAGGCGCCGTGCAGCGCTGACCAGCTCTTCTTCTCGGGACTCTCCATTACCTCCCTCTCCAAATCATCCTGCACCCAAACAGAAGGAAGTTTTATATCACAGAGTTTAAATAGAAAATAATTCAATATCCAAATGGAAATGTACAACATTTATTTTCTATTTAAAAAAAGATGATGAACGAACCTGTTGGGCAGGGATAATTGATTCAATTGCCATTTCGTAATCTTCAGTTTCTGGTTCATCGGACACCTCTTTCCAGGAGCCGTAAAATTACCATTCTCTGCGAGCATAAAATTATTTCTTAAGATTTGCGTTTCCATGTAAATTCATTTTTTTACAGATTTGATTTGTTCATGAGCATTTCACATAATCGTTAAGATTACCAATCATTTAACTTCTTTGAAATTCATCCAAATTTTACTTAATGATATATATCATTTACTTAACATATTTGATACTCACAGCAGGCCCTCGTTTGCCCCAAGCCGAGCTCATGTCTTGCCATCCCCTTTTGCCCCAGGCGGAGCTCATGTCCTGCCAGCCTCGCTTGCCCCAAGCAGAGCTCATATCTTGCCAACCCCTCTTGCCCCAGGGAGTCTGGTACATGTCCCTCCATGCTCGTTTACCCCACGCTGTGTTCAGGTCCTGCCAGCCCTCTTGCCCCAAGCCGAATTGAGGTCCTTCCAGCCGCGTTTGCCCCACGCAGAATTAAGGTCTTGCCATCCGCGTTTGCCCCATGCAGTGTTGAGATCCTGCCACCCACGCTTTCCCCAAGCCGAGTTGAGGTCCTGCCATCCGCGTTTGCCCCAGGCCGAGCTCATGTCCTGCCAGCCCCTCTTGCCCCAACCGCCGCCGCCGTGCAGGCTGGACCAAGCGCGTTTATCCTCCTCGGTTACCTCCAAATCCGTGTCCGCCTGTGTTTGCACAATTTAAGAAGGCGTATTAAATTAGTTGGTACTCAATTTTTCAAACCATAGAAGGAATTTATATATCAAATACATTTGCAATATCAATCGAAACCGATGCATCGTAAACTACAAAGCTGTTCTCCGTTACATTGTTGAAATAAAAAGTGTCATTTTATTTTTTTTGCTCAAGGACCAGCAAAGCTTTATGCCTAATATTTTCACGGAGAAAATTTTACATAATCCCGCTTAAGTCACGATTGCTTCCATAGTGTAATTAAACTATTTTGAAATGTATTTTAAAGTACAAAAAAAAGGAAAACACTCATTTTGGAAGTTTAAAGTATTACAGATACACACACGCACAAGAAAAATATATGATTTATGTGGACAATAAATAATTTGGGAAGAGAGGCTATACAGGTTTTGCTCAATAGGATATTAACAAAAATAAAACACTTGAATAAAACAAATTGAGTAAATAAACTATAATCAAACAAAATATTATTTTATCCGCCCCGCTAGCAGCGAGACCGCGCCCTATCCTCGGTTAGGAAGCCATCGGCAGCCTCAAGCTCTCGAAAGTTCTGAGGTTAGAGTTTTTAAGCGATCGACTTTTCAGTGTTTCCGTACAAACAATACGTTTTCACGGAGCTCAAGTGACGCTCTTTGAGAAACCGACGCCGCAGTGACCTATTTTAGACGCTCAAGCTAAAGTAGAATGTTTTGTACACATTGTTATTCATTCTGTTTTATAACGTTCGAGTGTTTGCTGGTTTTAGCTCAACTTAAGTGTTTTATTTAGCATTATTGACATTAACTTACTAAATATCTCAGTCATTATTAAGCACTTAAAGTTTCTTAAGCAAGAGAAAGAACTTATGACGTGGTCTAATGTAATATTTCCTGTGTTGATCGCCGTAATATTAACAGACCGTAAAGTTAAGAGCAGATTTCATTTAAACGATAATATTTTTAGACTTATCTGGAAGATGCTTGGTGCTTTATGTGGAACTTTATGTAGAATTTCAAAGTCATTAAATCAGTTAATCAAAGTAAGTAATTATTAGCGATACATTTGACTTTCATCAAGTTTAATTTCTTCTATCTAAAATATGTTTGTTTATGTAGCATTCAAAACGCTTCGCCCCGCACGACGTTTCGCCTAATAACGGCCCTAACTTCATAATCCGCGAGATTATCTGATCGGGATCCGTCACCACTTTGGACCGCCACCAAAAAGTCAATCGGATGAACAATTATCATTCAAACTGGAAGGAAAGCGTACTACATTGTTATCTCTGCGGTTAAATTCATAATTAAATATTAAGACAGAGGGTTGCACAAAGGGTGCTTTAGTGAGCGGGTTACTGGAGTTTAAAATTGCTTACTTTTCCATGTGGGAAGCAATGTGGAGGCAATGTAGCGATGACTTTTAATGAGATTTCTCACATGAATGCCGCGAGATCATAGCCGCTAATCTGAGTGTAAGGAAATTATCTTCGTCCCCTTTAATATTATACGATTTCTAATTTTGCGTTTGTTCTAATATTCTTCACGGGACATTATATGCCAACTTATTTATTTGAATTACGCTGTAATTTCGAATTCAATTTCTGAAACCGAACATAAAAATTTCGCTGCCAAATTGCATTTTTTTTTACTTTAATCGGTTTGAGATAAAATTGTTGTGCAATATAACTGTTCTTGGAGCAATATTTGTATCATATTTTAGACCATAAGCCATTTCATTTAACCTAATTTTACGAGCATGAATTGCAGATACTCGACTCCCTAAAACCATTTGTCATGATTCATAACTGCATGAATGTATCACAGTATAGGTTATTTTCTCTAATATTAATCCTATACAGTTCTATAATTAGGTTATATAATATAACATCGATAACAAACAAAATTTAAGTTAACGTCATTCTTAAAAGTTCCGCCTTTCAACCTCGACGTGCAACGACTAAATGCATAATAATGGCGCCTTTCGAGGCTCATTCCCGCCTTTTGTTGGCGAACACCCTTTGTCCGCGAACAAATGCACCGAATGGCTAGACGGATGAATGCCACCGTCTTGTTACTTCACACTTACTTCAGCTTTAAATGTGCAAAAGTTTTGTTGCAACAGCTAGCTAATTACATGATATAGTTTTAACAGTTTAACAAATATAAGATCAAAGTAATGTCTCAAATATTGCTTTGCTTGATAACTTATAATTGGGTGTTCAATAAGATTTATTTTTGATCTTTTAGTTTGAATTTACCGCTTCTGTGACCTAGCGGTACTGGCCCTTACTTTATAAACTGAAGGTTCGAATCCTGCGGAGGAACAACTTTTTGTTCGAGTAAGATGATCCATGCTTCGGATGGGCATGAAAAAAATAGGCCCCTATAGTCAAGGTCATTTTGTCATTCCTTAAAGTTATTCAGAACCTTCACATGTACAGACAACTTATTTATCTATATAATATAGTTTACTCTTCGGGTTGCGGAGGTCAGATGCCAGTCCTTGTGCTGAAAATTATTCAGGTAAATCTGAATGGATTTGCTTTTTAATAAGAATACACTTTAATAGTTTTCTCTTTACAATTAGTAGACATAGAAAAGTATACGGTTTCTATCCACAATTCGGTTTACGTCCTGATATTTTCTTTCTTGAGAAATGTGAAACAAATAAAGATAACATTTGTTGCCTCCTACATATCGGCGGGTGCGGGTGACGAAGTGTCGCGCGTGCCCGGGACGGATCCCGATAAAAGGAAAGAGGGTCCCCGAGGTGAATTGAAAGTTTCACGTCTCCCGGGATGTATTCAGATGCTCTGGTGTCTTCTCATTACGTATCGGCCACGTTTTATTTATATATTTGTCTTTTGGAACGTGAATTATTAAGGATTATTTTAGAATATACCCGCAAGACATTTTTGTTGGACTAACATTTGCGTTTGAATGGAAATACAATGACAATATTGTATTTATTATCCTTTCGTTTCTTTTACACACAAGTATTACACTTGCTTATTGGTCGAGCTTAAGCAGAGTAAGAAGGTCCACGCGTTGAAGCGCAAAAACATCATTATTTTTTCATCATCAAAACATCATCAAAACATCATTATATATTGGACAAACAAAGCGAGCAATAAGAACCGCGTGAAGGATCATTATTTTCTTTAATTCATCAAACGGTCATCAATACCTTAATGTATTCTAACAGCTAATGTGTTTTGTAAAGACTGTATATTTAATATCTGTTGTCTAAAAGCCTAACACAACGTTGACTCTATAATATATGTAAGTAATTGCAATATTCTCCGGTAAACGGATAAACACACCCTTTATTCGTTTCAGTATTAGACCACCGGCAGCCATCGGGCCCCTCGTCCTCTGTCCGCGACAAACATCCTGCCTTCATCTTCCGATATTAAACGCCAAATATTTGGCTGTTTACTTCTGAACGATTTACTGATATACCCGAAGTTCAGTTTTCAATCACGAGAGCCTAAATTCGTATTCATTCTGTTTCTCATTGAAATATTTTGATTGTAATTGATACGTAATGAAATATAACTAACTTTTTATAAAATCGTTCTATTTCGCTGTAGTTACTTAAATAAAAATATTTAGTATTTTAACAAAGATTTGGCGTAATTGTCCGCTGCACACCGGAGATTATGGGCTCGTTTTGGTGTAGATTCTATACATTTCAGTTTTTATTTTTAAACAAAGCCACGTTAGGTCTTACGTTTGATGTATCTATTAGATAGTAAGTTTATAATAAATAAGATGATCAAAGTGGCATCGAACCTGAGATAGAGGCGACTGATGCGGCGAGGGATCGTCTGCCGGCGGCGAGGTGGCCACCACCAGCCCCACCAGCGCCGTCAGCCACAGCGCGGCCACGCAGCAACGCATCTGCAACAAAGAGACACAATATTACAACTAGGTCATAGATTATTGGTACTTATAAATACTCTTTTGCTTTGTCTATTAGACTATTTACAATTACTCCTTAAAATACTAGTGAAAGACAGCCTCCGTAGCTTAGTGGTAAGAGCGTGTGTTTTAGAAACCGGAGGTCGTGAGTTCGAATCCTGCGGGGACTCAAAAAATTTTCATTGTTGTTTCCTAGTTGGTTAGGACAATTTGGGCCGATCACTCAATTGTCTGAAAAGTAAGATGATCCATGCATGGGCATGTAAAAAGTCAGTCCACCCACCCGCATTGAACCACGTGGTGGGATATGGTCCGTTAACCCCCTTATGGAGAAGGGAAGGCCGATGTCCAGCAGTTGACTTACACAGACTGATGATGGAAGACAGACAAGTTGCTAAGTTTAGGACTGGATCGTGATCAAGTTCGCACAGGTTTGAAATTATTAATATCTTATGTCAGTTAATTAACAGTCTTAAGTTATACGAAATTCTTTTGCTTTATTAATAACGGCTTAGTAAATTAGTGCTACCCATGCATTACTGAATGTCAATGAAATCTAAATTTGTGGAACAATTTGTGTAATATATTATGTTTCGTAACATTTACAAATTGCCGCTGTCACGTGTTTAAATAAACCGTGTGACAAACAAAATCGCCACAACTCCGCCACGTGTAGTTGTAAAAAGAGAAGCGCGGCGTGTCGAGGCCCGCTGTGGGCGGCGCGCATGTCGCGGCGGACCCCGGGGGGATTTGCCGTGTAATCTGTTGTGTGTGAATCGGTTTGCGGGATTTTGAACAGTTTTGAATTTTATTGTGGAAATACTACAAATACTACCTACTGGTATTCAATTTAGAGTGTATTGAGCGTACGAATTCTTTTTCTTTATATGTTACATCGTTGCTCTTACTGCTCTGATTTTGTCTCATTTGTTTAATAGCAATGTGATAAGTAGTTTAACAGATATTTGAGAATTAAAAAGATACTATATATACAAATAACTATATTTTTGTTACAATTTTATTTGTTTTTCCTACGATGTTCAAGTTTAAATTTAGTCAATACAATACTGATCGGAGTATATCCGAAAGCAATATGTCACCAGTCAGCGCTCCCGAAGTTTGTCCACGGCTCGAGGAAACTTTAGATCGACTCTTTGCCGTGTAATGGAGGACGCACACATTGATATTACTCGGGACGTAGCGACGGAGGTAATGAATATTAATTGAATATCGCAACTTGCGAGACAACGTTGAAGCCGCGACCGACTTGTCGTCAATCTCGGTCGTGCGGTTCGCGAACTTATTGACAGTTTTAGTAGTTTGCATAGTTCAAATGCCGCTTTGGAAGTGTTCGAGCTGCTACAGTGTTTAAACGTTGTACTCACGTATATCCTCTTATGTAACTATACAATGGAGGTTATGGTTTTTGATTGTCTTACATATAATACGTTAAGTAGAAAATAATAAATTAATTTTTGCATATTTCAGATTTAGCAAATATTGCAAAATCGTTGCACTAAGCGATACAAAAGTAACACACTACTTAGGATCATCATCATCAGTGTCAGTCCACTGCTGGACTTAGACCTCCCCTAATACACGCCACCACTTCATATCTTCTAAGGAAAAATATTATAATTTTAATTGTGCCATTAAAATTACGGAAAATCATATATATTTAAGGTCTTTAACTAAAATAATTTAAACGAGCGGAACCAGTAACGGTTAAAATAATGCTTCATGATATTCGTTACTTAAACAAACGTGTTGACATTTTGATTCCTCTTTAAATATCATCCATTCTGGATAGTTGAACCGTCTGCTACATTTACTTTGATATTGATTTAATACGTAATCCATATTTACTTCTTCGTATATTAAATTCTAAACGTTTCCCTAATGTTGGTTTAAACTGTTTGATTGAAGTTGTTAGTCAATATTATAGAAGGCTAATTACATCCAAATGTCATTTCTAAAATTAGATAGCGCCGTTGTATGATGACACATGTTTATGTCAAAGTATCGATTTATAGGTAAGGGAAAATTATAAAATTACTGCACTGCTACGATTTTAGGCTTTTTTTCTAAATTAATAACCTTGTAAAAAAATTATTATACACTTATACTGTTTAATTCCTTTAATTTGTTCTTAAGAGAGAAATCGGATGATTCTGAGCCTAGTTAACCTAAGATGACCAACAAGATTTTTGTTAGTAGAGCCGAATATTGGATGCTGTAGATTAGAGGAGGACTATGTCCAGAAGTGTACAGACACAACCTGATAAAATAATGATGATGATCCCTCCTGTTAAAATGTTTGGAATAATAATATCAAAACTCAAAAGAGAAATATTTCGTCTTATCAACAAATTTATTTCTTTTTATGAAATTTATATCTTAAAGTAAAAATAATAATAATTGAACAATAAACTGTTAAGTTAATAGCTTTTACTGTTACTTAATTAACGACGCAGCTCATTTAAAATTGAAACCGCTTATGTTTAGTTTGTTGTATAGTTCAACACAATATTATGTGGCTGTATGTTGAAACAGAGAGTTACTTTGTAAGGTGGCGAATGGTGTTTGCTCGTAATGAAGTAGTTATAGTGAGAGGGCTAGTGATGGGCGAAATCGCAAAAACATAGCTCGATTTAACCCGAGTTGAAATTAACGTAAATCCGGTTGGACTTGTATTGAACGAGTAACGTTACGTAAATTCAAGAACTCTAATCCTATAAAAGAATGTTAAGTTACAACAAGATACGAAAAGAAAAGAAAAGTATTTTTATGTATGTCTATTATCAAGCAATTAGCCTTTTAAGCGGTGGTGGGTCGCCTTTTACTGGGGGACGTTTGGGGCAGTATCACCACGGTGCCTATTTTGGCCGCAAAGCAATATTTTGAAAACAATTCTGTGTTCCGGTTTAAAGGGTGCTGCAGCAAGCGTATTTATTAGGGAAACGAGACCTAACATCCTACGTCTCACGGTAAGCAGCGCGTTGGTGATACCACTGGTATTGCCGATGTTAATGGGCTTTGGTGACCACTTTCCATCAGGCAGCCCCGCAGGCTTTCTGCCTTCGTTATCAAATTAAAAAATAGATTAGTAATTTATGGTTTTCGAACTCGAGTATGAGAGAATTTCACTCCTCACTGTCGGTTCGAATGCTACGGGCCTCAACCAATTTTCATTTTTGTTCATAGTTTGTAGTAGGCATCGTGGGTTAATCACCCGATGGTCTGTAAAGTAAGATGATCTATGCGTCGTATGTGCATGTAAAAAGTCGGTCCTGCGCTCGGTCTCTCTTCGGTCGTGTCGGTTTTTCGTCGAGATCATAAAGGAATAGGGAATGAACCAATGTTTTCGCTTACACTTGCGCGCTAAAATATCTCCTGCTCAGTTGGCTGATCTCGAATAGAAATCGGCCGCCGTAGAATTGGCTAGGAAAACATTATTATTACGATTATAATGATGAGAGAATTTAACTCGTTCCAGTTACATAAATCGACCATCACTAGTGACGGCGCAAGAAGGTCCCGAGCGTGTTCTGCGAAAGCGGGGAGCGGGGCTTGCTGAGCTATTAACTTATCGGTTTTAAAATGGGTCCAGCGACACGAAACAAGTATAAACATGTTTGTATACAATATTAGTCTAAAAAATCAATACTATTTACTTGACGTATCACAGACAATCTATACATTGTAGTTATTTTTCTGGTAGTGTTAAAAATATTTCCGATTTAATTCTTTGGCCGTGGAATTCATTAAAAATATGTTTTTACTTTTAATTAATTTGAGTTGATTTACAAGTAATAGAAAATTCATTTCATTGTAATCTAGTCCCGAACCGTGTTTCAAGTTTAAGCCGTGTTTAAACTGCAAACAGATCGAACAAATTATTACTTAACGAGAAAATCTATAGAGAGGGATGTTATGTAAGCAATAAATTGAAATAAAGATTAATAAATTTATATTCAAATATCTTAATTTAACATAGAAGTGATACACTTACTAATTGATTGTCAACAACTCTACCACCGGTTCAAAAGGACGCCTCAAACCACAGAAGAACCAGCTAAAGAAACGCGGCGGAAGCATTCTTGTCATCTTTACAATAAAAATTAAAACATTAAACAAACAGGTATAAAATTGGTATCTCATTGAAAAGTAATCTTATTGGCTATACGGGCTGCAACATAAATGTTGCTTCACTCGAAAGTTGCATACAAGCAGCATTGTATGCAACGCAATCCTTAATTGTGCAACTGAAGCCACTGGGAATCGTGGCTTAGAGGCAGCCAGCGGTCAACTAGCTTCTGCATCACTTCTATAATAGAACAATGTAATACCCGTAATCTTACGTAACGAAGAGAGCCGACTGAATTGTATTTGCGATCGAGTACGGAGCGATCCGGTCTCTCGTAAACAATAACCCTTTATTTGAAGCACAAGATTTATTGTTTCCTGCTTCCAACAGGCGTTATTAAGGTTTATATATTTCAATGAAGTATCTATATTAGAAAAATGGCTAAGGTTTGCATATCTATTAATGAATATTATACAATATATTACACATACACATTGAAGTCTTTGGAAATATCCCCGACGCCTTTGAATAACTTTACATTTCCGTATTTCAACTATTTTTTTAATAATCGTACACTGAAATCAATGTAGTATCTAACTTTATTTCTTTATCCTTTAAGAATAAATAATGAACAATAAATAATAAGCTGTGTTTATTGCTTTCGATACAAGCGACGAATAATTTGTTCAACAGCGATGTCGAAAGTGCGGTGATGTCACACAGCGTGTTTCGGCGTGACAAGGATCCCAAACACGTCGCTCCGTGTGTTCGGGGCGTGTTTGAGTTCCCTTCTAGAGGCAACACGTGTGCAACATGCGCCCGACAGTATCTATTTTCAACGATCGATGTAAGTATTACTCATCATCGAATTAATTTTTTTATAGTAAACTTTGTTGCTTTCCGAATACATCATAACAAATGCTACAGTAATAAAAAAATATGTCAGATCACGAGACCATGGAGTAAGTCGTGTATATAAAAACAAGAGTAATTAATCGCGTTAAATTCCAAAAAACTATATTATTTACAATGTTATACTTGATATCGATAGTTTTGAACAGGTTTTTATAACTAAGCAAATAATAGTTCAATTAACTTTTACGCTTGTGGATGAAATAAGATAATTTGTACTCATTTCTAAAATTTAGCACGCAGATTAATATCATTAGGCGTGTGTTATTCTAAAGTATATTAAAATGTCAACAATACAGATGTCAACTCATAATTTAAAAAAATCTGGACTCGAATAGAGCGTGTGGACATTATATGTGTGAACGTTCAATAAACGCTGAGACAGGATTTTGTTTTTTGCTCCTAATGCCAGAAAAAACCGCTCCCCCTCGGCCATCTTGTTTACGAAGGAATTATGCAAATGCCGCGGGCGGTTCAGCTCTAAATAAATCTCGCTCCTAATATGGACGTTTTACAGAACGATAGCTGAGAATATGACCGCCTTCGTGGCCTAGCGGTAGTGGCCGTTTCTTTATAAAGCGGAGGTGGTGGGTTTGAGTTCCGCCAGGAAAAACGTTTAAATGTTTAAATTAGATACATTTATTTACTATAATTGTTATCGTTGAATTCTGTTTGGTAAGAACAATACGGGTCAAGTAACTAGTTCTCTAAAAAGTAATATGATTCATATGTCGGACGGGCACGAAAAAGTAAGTCCCGGTTGACCAGACCATTTTTGCAGTAGTTATAGGAAGTCAGTGCCTTCAAATTTAGTGACAATTAAATTTATTCTTAGAATGTTCTTTACCCTTTAGGTTGTGGAGATTAGACGCCATTCGCCCTGCCTAAAAACTGTCATTCAGGTAAATATGAAGAAATTAGTAGCCGACCCCATGATAACTTGGGAAAATGGCTAGGTGAAAAAAAAGATAGCCGAAGGTATAAAAATAGCTCGCCATACCCCACGGCAGGTGTGGCGCGACACTTACTCTCACACTGTGACAAAGATATAATTCAAGTGCTCCGAATATGGACATATTTTTGATATGAATTATAGATTATGGAGCCGTTACTTTTCAGGTCAAATTAACGTAAAACGCGTATTAAATATGCTATGGTATTTTTTATTTCTTTTGTCGTCTATTGTTTGCTTTGCTAATATTTTTTATCGGTCTATGTTATAGCCATCACCTTAATACGTCCTATAACTTATCGATATTGATTAAGCTGTTTCTTGTGTACTCATATTTCCAATATACCTAAATTGTTGAACATTCAATAAGAGCGAAGTACATTTGAGTATACGTGCCGCGCGTGCCCATACAAAGCGTCGAAGTTTTTCTACATGCAAAATCACTCTGGAGCAGTTCGAGCCAAATAATGCTTAGTAATGATGCTCTATTTCACTTAGATGTTGGTTTATATTAGCTCTCGTACTCAGTAATGGAATACAATGGCTTTGCTTCACATTTTAATGAAATGATCAACTATGTTACTTACTTTATATTGAAGTCCTGAATGGAATTTCCTTTAAAAAGAAAATTTTGTTAGTACGGTTTTTTTTTAATTTATTTAAATATTTCGTACGAATCATAGCGTATTTACTTTAAAGAACAACAAATATGAATAAAATAATTACCGATAGCTGTAAATATAATCTATAAATTGTAATAATTTTCTATATTTTTTTTACTGTCTTGATTTAAAATTTTATAATAACTTTATTGATTATTACAAAGTTATTGAATGTAAAAGAAAAGTGTATCTTTGGGCGGCAGAGGCGGCGCTATTACGCCGGCCCCGTAGATCGTCAGCCGCGAGATGAGGCTGCCCTTGATGAGGTTAGACGTCGTTACGGCATCAACTAACTGGATTCGAGGGGCCGAGTATCGCTTTAGCTTGCCGAGGCTTGTATTTAGAGGAACGACGCGAAATTCACGCCATGCTCCATTTTAGCATGTAACCATAATGCTGTCTTCGGATAAGAAGCATGTGAACGAAATTGTATGCCGATATAGGAAAAGATTCAAGATACCCTTCAATATCTTTGTATAAATGTTAAATGGCGAGGAATCGATGAACTTAAAAATAAATAAGATCTACTTCAAGTTAAAAAGTTCGATTATCAACAGAGCTCAAAAGTGAACGTGTCCGATGCGTTTCCCTCCCAACAATCTTTCGATTCTTCGCCAAGAGTGTAATAATATATGTTGTATTTTGATTTCCTGTGAATATTACAAATATATTTTCATGTATTTCCTTTTGGCAGAAGTTGAATACACTCTTGGCATTAACTTGACCCCGGCTTCGATCGGATATGAATAAATGAGATATGAGGGGTGGACAATTATAGTCGGCGCACACCATCCCCCCACACAGCCCCGTCTCCCCACAATGGCCTCCCTTGGTTCCCTGTAAGCCAACGTGTCCACTTAACTGTGACATGGGACCCGCGATGGATCGATAATGCAGCAAAAATAGCCGCCACCTGCACCTGATTCCGACTAAGGTAGCAGGAGCCCCCTCTACCGCCCACCCTTTGAGAAATCGCAGGGGCCAAGGAACGGTTCCATTGAAGGCACGGCTCACCGAGTGCTGGTGACACGCGTGAGATTCTCCAGCAGATTGTTTTACGTCGACACACGATGACATATCGACCCCCTCCTATAAGTTGCGCTCGAAATAAACTATAAAACGGCGACATTTATAGCATTTAGCTACGCTTCCACATTTAGTATGTTCAGATTGTTGACATTTAACTATTTTTATCGTAATATTAATACTTGAACACTGTTCGGGCTTCGATACCGCTATTCTATTACTGATCGTAATATAACACAATCAATAATTATGCCTATAACACTTCATTGTACGATTATTACCAAATTGGGAATGTATGAATGGTTTACGATTATGAGCGATATAAGATTAAGTTGCTTTCGACTCTAGGCATTTGTTAAGTTCTTTTATTTCATCCTTAACATTCAAATATACATAGTACTAGCTGTTGCGCGCGACTTTGTCCGCTAAGTGATATATTAAACTAACAAAGCAAATAATCTATCTTCCAGTGAAAGTCCCGACAAATTCGGACTAGCCGTTCCAGAGATTAGCCAGAACAAACAGATAGAAGGTCTTAACAATGTAATTATTCAAAATCGGTTATTTTGATATTACAAACAGGCACTCCAATTCCATTTATTTGCATAGATTCAAATTTTCGTAATTATTCATTGTGTTACTAATACAATAAAACCAAAAGCTTCATGTTATTGTTAAATTAATTTAAACAACACTATAAAACTTTTTATCAAATAACAGATAGCGTTGTCTACATACGTGATGTCGTCTTTGCGTGGGCCCATTAAAGTGCGCTAAATGAAGGACGAAACGTGCTCGGCAATAAACAAGTGTGTAATTAAGTCGTCATACAGAAGCGGTCCTTTTATGCCCTGTACTGTCTTTGTCTGAAAGGGCATTACGGGAAGGCTTTTACGACTGTCCTACCCCTGGTAGCGGGTTCGAATCTCGAGCCCTTCCTGAAACTCATACAACATGGCCCCCCCGATGTTTCGCTCCAAATCATTTCACAAACTCTCTAGTTACGGTCCAAATGGAATGATACAAGTTTCAATTTGGCGGATGTTTGTCTTCGGTTTATGTGCTTGAGGAAAATTAATATATTCGTTTTATTGAATTTTCTATGTTTATTTCATAATGAAGAATTTATACTAATGATATTTAGACCATTGTCGTTTTAGTATAAATTATTTGACTTTAAACCGCTTTCGCATTAGGAATATAAATGTAACGCAATTTTAAGTGCCAAAACACACTCGGAATAAAAACCGATGTAAAACAGCGAAAATCCACTAATTGGCTTAGCACAAGTAACGCTAGCCAAACCGATTTGCACAATCCTAGCTTTTTATCTGCGTCTGTATTTAGTAATAACTTTATTTAACATTTGAGTAGAGCGGCATTCGTACAAAAGGAATTAAATTTATGACACTTTTGGCTATTTTAATACAAAAAGTTTTTAATTTAAAAATTATGGTCCTTTTGTTGATAATAATAATATATTTTTTATAATAATACTTCTGGATGAATGTACTATGGAAACTAGGTAACTGATAAATGCATAAACTTAGTTTTCTTTTGTAAATATATACATATTATATAGGATAAAACACCCGGACACTTTGATCATCACATATTATTTTTCCCATGGTGGGAATCAAACCCACAACCTTGGCGTAACAGTCAGAGTCACTAGCCACTGCGCCAAGCGGGTCGTTAAATTTAAATCAATGTCAAAATTTATCAATAGCCTTTATCAAATATAAGAGTAATAATGAAATCTTTTATCAATACATATAGCTTTACAACACTTTTAAGAGTTGCTGCGTTTTAAACACTTTTAAAAGTTTTTGTATATTAAACATTTAAGGGGCAGTTTATATCGAATCTGAAAGTCACCTGGTAGTATCTTTGTGACTTTCATCTCGGCCATAACTAATTCGCTGAGAGGATTAAAAGTTATTCCTCCTCTGGAGCCATTTGAATAATCCTTTCCGTTTCTCTGATTAGGCGTGAGCGTCACGTGTTGGGCTCAGACTAATTGTACCAGCAATTATTTAATCCCACCCAAGCTTGCCCAAAAAGATATTAGCTTTTTAAAAGTTGTCAAACGTTCAAAAAATTCCCTGTATTCATCATTATATTTGAAAACCAAAAGTAATGCATTGTTATTATCGAAAGTGTTAATACATTGATAATGTTACCTAATACATGACGACCGCGTGGCGTTGTTGTTAGTGACCCTGACTGTTATGCCAGAGGGTGTGGGTTCAATTCACAAACATATAATGTTGTGTATATGTAATATGTATTTATTTAAAAAAATGTCTATATATTTATTAGTTTCCATAGTATAAGCTTTGCTTAATTTGGGACTACGTGACAGTGTGTTAATCGTCCAGAAGTATTATTATCATTTATTAAAACGTTATTTTATTAGCAAACAGCGTTTTTATTACCGTTTCCAATAAAATTGCTTTATTTCTGTTTATGAAAATAAACTAAACAATGGCTTAGACTTGTATCCGTGAAAAAAATCGTTTTTATGATGTGAAACTGGCTTCAATATTCGACATAAATTAAGTGTGATCTGCATTTAATAGTTTTTTATCTGCATGAAAATTGTCGAGGCAACCGTTTTCGCAGCCATTTTTCAAACACCCGTGCATTCCCCTCGTCAGCCCGCGTGCTCTCGCAAACAGCTAGCGTCGCATATTTGTTTGTTCCTAAAACCCGCGGCCACTGTTTGTCACGCCGCGTGCCTTCCAATATTCATGACCCTAATCTCGTGCAACACCTCTAAAATGTCCAATAAATCATAACATAAAAGTAGCAAATGCTTTCAGATAGCGTCCAGAAGCCAATTTTAAATTAACTGTATCAGCTTGTTGCGTTCACGGCTGTTATTGACACAGCAATCCGGTCCGCGTTTCGAGTTATGTGCCGGTGCTTCGCCCCCTATATATTGTTCCATTCGATGGTCCAGGATGCTAACAACCCCCACCCCCCTCGCCTACCTCACCGGATCAGCCCTAATGGCACGCTAATGGAAGTAATCGAATAAATGCTCGATTATCCCCGTCTCGGAGCGATTAGCGATCGATCATCAAAGAGAATGAACAAACAAAATTAATTAAAACGACGCCCTGAGCGACTCAGCACGGAGTTTATTCGGATTTGAATGTGAGAGGAGGCAGACGGTGGAGGCGAGATGAGACTAGTCTTCGCCACAGCTAGACTAGAAAATGGGATTATGTTTAACGGGATTAATTCACAATTAACAGTACTGGTACTAATGGATGGTGGTATTGTTGTTAGATTTATTTTACAGGTATTTTACGGTATAATTGATATGTATTACCATTGACATAAGCAAAAATATATGCCTGGGCAATAACAAAGATAATGTCTATTGTAATAAAAATAAGTTAGTGTTGCGTACAATTCGTTGGTATGTAGATAATATTTGTAATGTAAAATTTCTCGATGAACTGTTAGCTAAGTAGTGTCTTCTCGAATGGGCAACAGAAGTACGCGACTTAGTTTCAATGAATAAGAAAAACAGTTCTATCTAAATTCTTAACAAGAATTATTCTTCATTTCGCATTAATTTTAAATTCAATAACTTTTTATTCACACTTTTATTATTAGACTTTGATACTTTCTCGTGAATACAAACTTTAATTAGAGAGTTTTCCATTGGATTCTATCACGAAAATTTATTATGCGTTCGCAGAATAAATAAAGATTAATAATATATTTTATAAAGTAAGTGCAACGTTAGTTATTAACCAATGTCATAAATACACATTTTTTAGTACTTGCAATTGTTTTTTTATTGAAAGAATTAAAGCTGTTACTCAGCTTCTATTATTGGACACAATCAATATTTAAATATAATGTAACCAAAGGCAGACTAAGTAGACATTATATGGGGTCATATAAGAACCACATCATGAAATCAGCGCATTATATTGGAATAGTGATTGCATCTGATATTGCAAATGGCGCCCATAGTCGTTCGGCCAAACGCACTCGGCGGGATGTTTGCAACCGATTTTATGGCACGCGAGGGGCTCTATCGGAATTTCGACACACATAATCTAGTACTATAAAAATTAACACCCTCTGAAGCTATAAAAAGATAGCAGTATTAAGTAATGTAACTGAATATGTAATTTCAAAGTTATGACACTATCTGCATAGTCCGGTGCAAAATATTTCAATATGTACACATAATGTGGAGCAATAGATTTCTGTTTGAACATTCCACAACGAAGCTCTGGAACGAAATATTGTCAATATTTCTCGTTCAAGTGACGGTTGCCTCAAGCCAGCTGATCAAAAGTCGATACCTTTCAGCAATTCGCGTGAAGAGTAGCTGGTGGTTTTGCGTGCGGGAGGCTAAGAGCCGACAGCGAGCAACACGCCACAGCGCCAACAAAGCCCCGACTCGTTACAAGTTTCGACGGTTCAGACATATTGATGCGATCCTTAACACTTAGCCTGATTACGCGATTGAATTAAAGCCATCGCCGCTCAACAAGTTCCCTCCTCCAATTACAGTCGGCCATTGTTTTGGGAACAAAACAACGGCGCGTTTAGACTTTAAACACTTAGAAAGTGAAGAAGAGATTTGACAAGATAACATTCAAAACTCGACTGGATAGAGTTAATTTCGTCCGGACGAGACCCCATTGCGAAGGGCCCAAAGGAGTTGCTCATCGGGCGCTATCTGCTATCTGCATCGGAGTCTGGTGAATCTAATATGGCGGCGTCAAAAATTCCGCCAAGAAATTTACGCTCTCTAAAGGGAGGCAATTTAAGTTTAAAACTGTTACGGATAACAATCGACGTCCTCGGATAGAACACGGCCAAGCGCTCTCCCCGCTAAAGCGATTACTCTTTTCTGTTATTAACTGACAATCCTTGTTATATCTGACTTAATAACTGACCCCCTAAAATGTCATATTAATGCGTACTCATAGAGCGCAGGGTCACTCTGCCCGTGACTGTTTAATTAACTCTATCAAATAAGATGGGGAGGAGAGGCGACGCCAGCGCCACCTACGCCCCGCTCGGATAATTTCGCTTAATTGTCGCCTTTTGTTGCGTGAGGACCATGATAAATTTCAGGTGACAGCCAAATTTAACATGTAAAGTACAGAGAAGCGACGATATTGTATCACCGAGCGAAATATCATGCTTTAAAATGATACGTACTCGGGTGTAGTATCGCATTAACGCTGTCGTAATCTCAATTATATATTTCGCTTAAGAAATGGAAACGGGCGCTTATCAAATTACTCGAAGTAACTCACAACTTTTACGCACTCGCATACGCTTAAAATTTGCAATTGTTAATCAATAACGACTTAATGAAAAACAGAATCTGTGAGGAAAATATGCTGCAGCGTTTGTAGCACATTTGAGTTTTATACGTGTCTCATTCGAATAGCGATAGTATTAGAAGGCCCGCAGACGTTCATTGCGTAGTGGCAGTTTGGGCAGCGGAACGTGTCTGGGGAGAGGCGTTATCAATCCGCTCGGGGGCCTCGTAAAAGCCCGTCCCCGACGTTTGCGCTCGTTCTGTGCAAAAAAGGCTTTTATCATTAAAATGAGCGCCTCGCCGGGCACGTACGCCCTTGGCACTGTCCCACGCGTGGCCAAAACAACGGACGGACTGTATACATATCACTTGTATATATTTTCTCACACAATGTTCTTCATCTGTTCAGCTCGATATAAATGTTTTACGTTTCAACATCACGCTATGTGAGAATTCCTCTACGAGTTTTGTGTGAACACACGCTTATTGCAAAACCGCACATTGTGATATTTCTGAAGCTCGAACAATATTAAATTTAAAGTCAATGCTTTAATTAATTCAAAAAGACTTCTACAAAAATTTTAAATGAAAAATGGGCTTACAAAATATTTTCATATTAGTGTCGATAGAAGTATCTACTATGACAGTGTACGTTATTTCATAGTGAAATGCAGTAATTTCAGCAAAAAAGTTTGCCAGCTGCTTTTTATTTATGGGTACGTAAGCTCCGTGTTTTTATATAACTAGTTTTCGGAAATTGGTAAAATAAATAACTTAAAGTTTTAGTACTTTTAGATAGCTGTTCTTATTATAGAAATATGTCCAAAACATGAATTCGTTAATTGTACGTAAATATTCTAGCCTATTACATTATTTACGAGAATCAGGGCATATTTATAAATAACATTCAACTAGGGCTTTATGTACTTTCTTAAATTAAATATTCATTACTCAACTGCAGCACATCAGTAGTAACGCGCGACATGCGGGTGGATAGCTAAATGTGACCACATTTAACTGAACAATGTTTGCTCTTAATAAAGCGGTAATTTAAAACTTTAAATAGCATTAATGCAATGAACATGCGATTCGTTTTTACCCATAAACAATATTGGCTGAAATTTAGATGTAATAAAAAATATCCAATAAACTGTCAGGTATTATTGATCACAAGAAATAAGAAACCCATTGTATGAAATGTATCAATTATTTCCTTTCAAAGCGAGAAAAAGCCCCCTTAGAGATATGTATCAGCCGATTGTAGAATTATTTAATGTGTATCCTATTTGATATTCCAGTCGCCAGGTCGGCCTGTCTGCTAGATGTGAAAGAGCAATGTGGCTTTCGTTCAGGCGGATCTCTGGGCGGTGATAGAAGCGCGGCCCCCGGGCGCCGACTGCCCGCCGACTCCATCTGCGGCCCTAATTGCCTCACGTACCCTCTCTGCTTTCCAAATCAAAATGAGCACAAATAATATAAGTGCAAATACACGAATCAAAAATGAATTTGCTCGTATATTTTATGGATATCTTTTTTAATATTTAAGGCCGCGATATTTATTTATTTCAATATGAAATTCTACCACTACAGTCTCCCCAATGCGATAGTATGAGCAAAAAACACGTATTAGCAATTACATAAATATCATCATATATTTACGATCTTAAAAAATATTATTATGATACAGAACAGGAACAAACAGAAACAAAACATACAGACATTCACAAACGCCTCGTCTACATACTAGACAAAACATTCGACACAGGCAAATTTAATTAATTAATAGTTGTATGGATAGGAATCTAATGTATGTTTCAATCTAAATTATGTGCAGTTTTGGTTTGAGTAATGTTTACTTTTATGAGCCTATATTGATTGTTAAGTCTTACATTGTTTAACGATAATGTATTTTCATCGATGATATAAAGTTTCACGAATAATAAACATATTTAAAAATGTGTTCACAGTATAAATTGTGTCGGATGACATTGGGCTCACTAGATATAAATAGTCTATCATTCTGTATGGTTTGAAAATGTCTAGTTGCGTTGCTTTCCCAAGATAACGATTCTAAAATATAAATCCGCCAATAAGGACGTTATCGGCTCCCTTATCACTTTAGTCCTGCGTTGTTAACCAGACACTTCGCATTTTATACTCGCTGAATGTTCGTAAAATATTTACTACGCCAACGATAACTTTCAATATCCCACGAGGTGAATTTAAAACGTGTCTCAATGACACAATGCCCCTAAATGTAATGGTTATCGTGTGGTTATAACGGATCATAATCATCGTCGGTTAAATAAAACTGTCAAAAATGACTTAATTTGTACCAGTTATATTGATATAAGTATTTGCGAATATTCAAAATATAAAACCATCTAAATTATGTTCTTTTTTGTTTGGTAATACGTCATTTTGGCTTCTAATAACACATAACTTCACTAAATAACAGTTTATCGATAATGGTACACTGCAAAGTCAAACTGAAAATCAAATTTGTAAGCATTTAAGTAAACATGGTGCGTCCATCTTGACCCCCACCCGCCCCGTGAGTTGGGCAGATGACAGTTCAATCAGGGCATCTCCGTTAGTCCGTTCAAAGCCACTTCATTAACCGTAAACGATCCTCGAGATCGCTTTACGACAAGTTATGACATCACGTGTCAACCCGAATGACGCGTTGCCCTCGTATGGGCCACGCGATCTAATCTCCAGCACACTGATAAAGGTTCCATCCTCGCTTTAATCTATACGTCGTTTGGAGACATACTGACTTGGCCATATAGGTTGAGGCTTTTGCAGGAAAGGCAATTTCAAATTAAAGTTTATAGAATATGAATGAGAATTTTCTCATGATTCATATGAATATACATACGAAGCTGAGAAATGCCATATTTCATTATAAAATCATAAGGTCAAAGGTTAAGTGGTTTGACATTTCTATTAGACTCCGACGAGGATATTTGCTCTGGCAAATTGAATGTTATGATAAAAATGTTTGTGAAAGAAAAAGTAGCATGATTATAATTTTCACCTGTCCGTTAAATGCTATGTACAGTTTTGTGGTCGTTAACCATATTTTTTATGTTGTTAATTTTATTGGGGGCGCAATCTTTCTTGTAGCCCTTTTTCTTAAGTTATTATGACGTCGGCTTCTAACCCACCTAGATTTACCTGAAACTGCATTCTAATTATGAATAAGTTGTCAGTACATTTTAATGGATCTGACATCTTATAACGACGGCAAAGATGGTCTTGACAAACGAGACCGACTTTTTACAAGCCCATCCAACGTATGAATTATCTTACTTTTGTAATAATAATAATAAACTCATTTAATCAGTCCAGCGGAAAAATATATCATACATATCTTATATATAAAACAAAAGAATTACAAAGAAAAAAAAGTTGCACAAAATTTGTATAATAAATTTGTCTAGACCAATAAGGTTTCAGCTCAGCATAATGTTGGCTATGACCAACGCTGGTATTCTGCTGACACCTTGACTAGACTTCAATGTACTAAAAAAAAAATACTGTAGCGACTGTGAACTCATTAACGTGAAATAATAACAAAAAAAAAAAAAATTGGCTAACTAAATAAATCTAGATTTGGTAAATGAGATAACAATAAAAACAGAAAAATAAAATTACTGAACATAATAAAAGTACTGCACATGGAAAAGGAAAAACAAACTAATTAAATAAAAACTATAAAAAAAAAAAGAAATAGTAGAAACATCCTCAGAGTTACAAGAGCATACTTAAATTTATGTTTTTCAACAGCGGCAGATTACTGATTGAAATTTTGTTGTATTTGTAGAATGAAAGTCTTCAATCTACTTCTAAAAGAGCTTTTATTTCGCGCATTCCTTATATTGTAGATAATAAGTTGCCGAAGATGTTTTTCTGCGGGACTCGAATCCACGAACTCCGATTTATAAAGCAAGGGCCAATACCGCTAAGCCGCGGAGGTTGTTTATTGGGGACGCATTCAAACTATCTTTTTTATAGTAAATTTAGTTTTGATAATGCTACTAATACTCGTAAATGCTATAACTTTTCACGGTATGATACGTAAAAATGGAACTAGACCGTAGACTGTTAAAAATGTAAGTGTACCCGTGTCTGTAAATCGAAAGTGACTACTGATCAAGCTATCCGTAAAAAGGGTATGGAAACAGTGAATTAACATAAGGGATTTTGGCCGGTCGGTTGGTCCGTATTACGCGTATATCCATACTGACAGAGGTAAATTGGACAGATTAGAGGCCCACAGGATTCGGCGACGCGTCCTGAGCAAAAAGGCCTCTTTGGGCCCCAAAGTGAGGCCGATTGCGCCTAATGTCCACATCCAACCGAAGCTTCGACGCGGAGATCGGGGTTTTTATATTGGACAGTTTGGGGAAATAAAATAAATTTAGCAGAATGATAAGTACGAGTCGACTTTCATGAGTCTCGCTAGTATTTTATCTTAGCTGTTGCTCAGAGAATTGCGTGATCGGCCCAAATTGTCCTAACCAACTAGAAAGCTACAATAAAAATTTGTTGAGTCCCCGCAGGATTCGAGCCCACGACCTCCTGTTTCTAATGCACACGCCCTCACCCTAAACGGAGGCAGAAGTGAAATAATACGCAATTTTTCTTTACATGTAGCCTAAGTTACTCGCAGTTACATCAACTACAGTCCAGTGAAAGTTCTGTCGAACCAGCCACCTAAAAATTACCCTGAACAAAGAGATGACAGACATTTTTTTATAAATGTTGTTTTATTATACGTATCGGATGTACCACAATATCATCATCTAAAATTTCTTAAAGCGGTTAATTTGATGTTACAAGCATACAGTATAATTTTATTTATGCATAGATTAAACGTACAATAAAATAATCCTAGCGCGACTGTGTGAACGCAACCTGTGTTAAAAGCTGTAATCCAAAATAAAGTACGTTAGCCATAAAAAGCAAAATCAAATATATCGACGTCACAGTAAAAATTGCCAAAGTACTAGCAAAATTTATTTCGTTTCCAATTCTACTAACATTCTTCTTTTGCAAAACTACAAAAAACCTTTGGAGTAAAACAAATGACATATGAAAAGGTAATATACAAGCTCCTAATAAACTTATCGTCTCGAATTATCCGTAAATAATAGTAAATAATTAAATCCAGATTAAGCGATCCATACATTAATACAGCGAGCTCCATGCAAGTGTAAACAGGGAGCTTGAAGTTAGTGAGAGGAGGATTCGAACCCGCTTCCTGTTCGGAGACACTTGTTTGCCATCGGGGTGTCGCCTGCAGCCATCTTAGTTCGCAGACAGGACAATACTATTTGGTATTTGCATTTACATCATCCGTTAATCATTAAACTCTTCCTTTCGGCTTAACTAACTTGCTTCAGTACAAAATACCGCATTGTATTAAGCTTTCAATCTGTATGTATAAATACATAATATCAGAGTTTCCGTTTGTAACATCAAATAACCTTTAAATCATAACATTGTGATATATGAACGATACATATAACAGAACAACATTTTTTTTAAGTTATCTGTCTGTCAGTCTGTTTGTTTTTGCTAATCTCCGAGTCTGAGCTCTTATTTTTACAGTACCTACTGACTGGTACTACTTTAACGGAACTACTTATTACTATTAAAGTTTTTTCTTGACATTAGACGCGGAAGAAGTTGCGGGCAACGGCTAGTTTTTTAAATGCATTGCGCAATAAAATATGTTAAATAATTCATTATAAATTGTACATTAAGATGTATTATAATTCTTTTTTCAATATAAAAATTGTACAACAAATGATAACATCACCAACAACAGATACGTAGCTTTTACATAGATTTTTTTAACGTTCTAAATACCATAATAAAGATATCAATTAACATTGCACTGTACAATAGTTATTATAGTAACGTGCAAAAGCAGTTATTATTCACAATCGGTATGAGCTAGTCATCAATTGAATTGCATTTGCTTTTTAATTAATAGCACAAATATAATAATGACAAGTGGCGAAGGGAAAAATGCGTGTCATGAATTTGAACATCTATAAAAAATGTACAACTTCACGAGTCATTGCTGCCGCGTGAAGTAAGGATATTTTGTACCAATTTCTTCGAACCTATTATTAGTATTTAGATATTTTTCAGAACAGGCGATAAATGAACCAGAATTTTGTTCAAAACAAAAACTAAGATAATTTGAGGTTAACTTTATTATTATATATTTGCAATATTCCAATAAACTATGTGTGAAATAAGGATTGGAATTCAAATTGTAACCAAAGGAGCGGATAATCATTTCAGAACAAATGATCTCCGTTTATTGTGATAAACGTATGTGAACTCATTAGT
The DNA here is from genome assembly GCA_029286875.1 of Lamproptera curius. Lineage (NCBI taxonomy): Eukaryota > Metazoa > Arthropoda > Insecta > Lepidoptera > Papilionidae > Lamproptera > Lamproptera curius. Next base: position 111,637 of record JAGSMT010000207.1, on the reverse strand, counting down.
TCAGAAATCTATGTAGAGTAATCAAGGAGCGGTTTTGGAGTACAATGCATTAAATTCTCGGATGGATGCAGTGAAATGAAGGGAATGTTGGCTGGGGTGGCTGGAGAGGGGCTGAGGGGGTGGGAGAGGGACGGCTGCCTCTAATGAGGCGCTAATGAGCCGCGCCGCGGCATTGCACCTCCGTATTGAAAGTTATTTGACACCTGAACGCTCTCCCACGCCAAAGCCTCTGACATTCATGTATTCAAGTCATTTACAATTAATAATAATTTTTAATATTTGGAAGTTTCTTGAATTTGTTTCTATTTTCTATCCAAAGCCTTGTAGTTTAACAATTTTCTAAAGTACTGTTATTAAATAATGCATACTATTGCTGCCTCCGCAAAACCTAAATTAATAAGCCAACAATATTCATGTTTTGCATCTCGAGATTTTCAACAATTTTGTTGACTTTGGTTGTCGACCTTAAAGGACATGTTGAATAATGGTCAGCAATCATTACGTCCACAGTTAAGGAGGATAAGAAATTTTGTTTTCAATAAAACAAACTACGGCTTTATTACAACACAGATAAAAAAAGTTATTGATAACAATATTTTTAAGGAGAGCACAAAGACGTTTGATGTAAACAATTAATTGTATAAAAAGTTCCCGAACAATGTCTCAGCCAGAACAAAGGGCGGGGGAATGGGGTCGCGCTTCTCACTATTTCAACAATTTGATGAACAAATCGCTTTCGGTACGTGAAAGTAATTAATAGTTGCATACGACTTACGGACTGATTAAAGCGAGCTTAAATTTAACTAGTTGTTTATTTAGAATCCATCGAGTGTGATTTTGCGAGTTATTTTCTAATTTAACACTTGATATAATTAAAATTAAGTTAAATATAAAACGTACTAGATCTTAACATTTTATAAATGTCATCATATTCAATACTGCCACCATATCATATAATTATTTTAAGATAGTTGGCTACTCGTTAAAAATATGGATGGTGATTCACTTTAATAACAGGTATCTTTAATCTATTTTATTTTTTTTATCGAATATTCAGTGTTTTGTCGCTGTAAAAACAAAGCTATTAGCCGAGATTATAAAAAATGAATACAATTCTAGAATAAAAATTGCTGCACTGAATATATAGCGACACGCTTCAATGAAAATTCTCGGCGCAAATCCGCCCATTAGGGGGGGTTAGAGGCTTTAATTTATACAAATATAGTTTGTTTTTCATTTCTTAAGTTATAAATTATTGGATAATAAATCTAGCTGTTGTTTTTGTATTAATAAGGCAATGGACAGTAATGATAAACATTCATAACTAGCTGTTACCCGCGACTTCGTCCGCGTGGATGTAAAAAATGTCCGCGAGGTGTATTCAAATATACGGTATAGTATTCATTGAGATGTTTTCATTGTATGAGTCTATCATTAAACAAAATTTTTGCGGCTTTAGCTTCAAGGATGACGGATTTCCGCATTGACTTTCATCCCTATTTCAACCCCTAGTGCATCTAAATCCTTTCTTGGAATCTATTCCAATATGTACCAAATTTCATCGTAATCGGTTTAATGTGTTAGATGGTAAAGACGGACAGACAGAAAGAGTTACTTTTGCATTTATAACATTAGTATGGATAGTGACTTATTATAAATTTTGAGAATATTTTAAGAAGAGATTGTTTAAGGAAACCCACAAGAAATAGTATCCAACGGCTCGTTCCAAAGGCTTTTCTATAATTTATTACACTACCAACTTTATAATAAAACTGATTACAAATCCAATGGTACTATAGAGTTAAAATTATATCTAAATTTCGATTCTATGACACGTATCCTCTAATACATTTAAAAAGCCAGAGAAACAAGTACTCCCACATATTTGAACGGTCTTCACTTAAGGCGAGTTGGAGTCGTAAAAGAATTGAAGCCAGTTGTGCGGATTAGATAGGAAGTGCAGCTGAGGCACGCGTGGAAGCCAACGAAGGGCTTTTCAAAGACGCCTCGTAAGACCTCGCAGTAAAAATGTTACGGATTAAACAGCGATCAGCGGTAAACCGTTTGACAAACATGAAATAAGCAACGTGAATGAAAAATAATGCAACTCAGTAAATTTACAACACATTCATATTTTTAATAATGTTGATTATGTTACATGTGTTTATCATGTAATTACAAGCATCTTTCTTTCACCTTGCCGTTTTCCCAATTTATGATGGACTATTTATTCACCCAGATTTACCTGAATATGTTGTTGACGTATGAGACACAATACCAGTACCTCACGGAGAACACGTGAACAATTTCATCATCATCATCATCATCTGCCTGTGATTATCCACTGCTGGACATAGGCCTCCCTAATACACCCTATCCATTAGAGGGTTTTTGGACCGCATCCCACCATGCTGATCCAATGCGGGTTGGTGGGTGGACCGATTTCACATGCCCATCCGACGCATGGATCATCTTACTTTTCAAACAATTGGGTGATCGGCCCAAATTGCCCTAGCCAACAGGAAACAACAATGAAAATTTGTTGAGTTCCGCAGGTATCGAACCCACGACCTCCGGTTTCTAAGCCACACGTCTATACCACTAGGCTAGGAGGCAGTCGTGAATAATTTAAAGTGCGTAATATGAGTAAGTAAAAAAATAAAATAAAAGTATACGCATTTTATTTTGTAATCTGTTTTTTTTATAATTTTCATCATACGCAATACGTAACCTTCATAAGCACTATGCCTTAACGTTGTCTACCGTTAAGGCAAACGATGATCGAATATAATTAATGTCTACAGTCTGACGAAACGACGGCTTTTATTAAAACTTTCTCTAGTCATTATAATGTCGTCATGGCATCGCGTGAACGTTGCCAAATCTGTTTTCGATTCAAGTTAAATCTGTGTTGATTCTGAACATTACGAGTTGCCATTCTATCACATTAAAGGAATTTAGTAGAGCCTTTGACATGCTGATTAAAGCCAGGCTTAATGCGACATATCCGACGGTGTAAACGTCCTGCATTAGGCGTTCGGGAATCAGCGGATGGGATATGGGCGCGCGATCGTGCTTCCGGCGACGCGAAGGGGATCCGCGCAAATCCTCATAACACACGAGCTCGTCTGACGAACGATGAGCGGGATTAGCGAACCAACTGGGCCCCGTGTCAACAACGCGTGTACGCGGCCACACGCACGCGTTAGGCACGCACCGCCGGGTTCCGCTTATGTCATCGATCATATAAACTAGATACGTGCTAAATAAACTGTTGTAACCTTCGTGAAGAATTGCATATATTTTCACGTGCTAAATACTAATCTTACTTACCAGATGTATAGTATTACTCTGAAAGGACAAGAGATACTCATTATAAGGTACACAAAACTATGAAAAATATATGCTTAACGTCGTAATGTTAGGTCTGTCGTTGAAACGTTGGGTATAATCACTACATAGTATAAAACAAAGTCGCTTTCTCTGTCCCTATATCCCTTAATGCTTAAATCTTTAAAACTACGGTGTAATATGTAAATGTGTAATAGACAGGGTGGTTGAAGAGAAAGGTTTGTTGACACATGCTTAATATTGTCGGTAAAAAATATATGAGCATAGGTCCCGCGCGAGGCAGGGGCGGCTCGCTAGTTTTCAATCATTTTAAAGTAATTAAACGCGATAAAATCCTTTAATTGATGAACTATTATTTATCGTGTACAGTATTAATAACGCGTAATAACAGAAAGTATTATATGATGTTAACTCTTTCAACAACATTAAATAAATACCAACAAAGTAATGGCTTGATTGAGTTAATAAAAAGAATTTTATTTTGAAAAAATATGCCCGAAACTACATAAAAATCCGTGATATGAATAAGTCGAAGTTGTGTTCATTTGTTCATTTGCTTCCCAGCGGGTAGGGAGGTCTACATCCGAGGGGAGAGAAGGTGTGGGGGGATTGAAATTTTTAATATCGAGGCGAAAGTATCGGGAACCATTAGAGCGCACGACGCTGCGAGACGTGCTGCGAAGGAGCATTCGAGGCGAACTTTTTCATTCTGGCTATTGTTACGCCGCGAATGAAATGACGACGCAATGCCGAGTTTTTAATAACAAGAGCATTATGTACACCGAAAGCTAGGTAAGGTATTATTTTAGACTACAAAACACAAATATTAGAAGATATCTTATTTATTTCGTAGCCTACTGGATGTGCTTGCGACTAAGACGTCGTGGATTCCAATTTCTGTAAGAACTTAACGGTCATGATAAGTTCTTGAAAATATATTAGTCCGCTAATCAAATATTAATAATATTTAGTGAATTATTGTAGCAAATTGGCTAGGTATAATCTAAATGAACAATGATGTATCAATAAAAGTTGTCAACATCACGAATCTTATACAATAAAAGTATGTGATTGTCCAAAGTTTACATTAAAAGTAAACCTTACCTCTTTAATTGATTCAATTAACCGAATAAACACAATCCTACACATTTCACCGCACTAACAGATCCACTTAAAAGAAGAAGACGATTAAAGAATGGCAGTATTCTCGCTTGCGAACTCAAAGAAAGAGCGATTAGTAGAACGCGGATATTACAGTGAACAATAGCCAACAAACAAAATACTTTAGCTAACATCCATGCACGTACGCAAATAGGGCGGAGTGCAGAATGTGGCCGCATTTAAACGACGCTTACTCGTTCACGTCGGAGTTAGTACCTGAGGATATTTATGACTGATCGTGGCTTTACGAGGCTGTTTATTGGCGCGGAGATAAGGACAAGGGCATCTGATCGGAACAATCTGTGTAATGCGCCTGAAGTAAGGCCCCTTACTGGATGGTACATGGATTTGTAAGTAGTTCCTGAAGAATGGAATTTTGCTTTGTTTAACGGAATACTGTTTATAGATTAACATTAAAGCCCTAAACAAAACTTGATCAGAAATAGTGCTAGGATACTTTCCATTTAAATTTAAAAAATCAGGTAGGCGAACGACGGTATTATTTTCTGCCTTCATATAGCAAGAAAGACTACAAGGAGTCCATATTCCTAATGAATGTAACGTAACGTATCGCGTTTCACATCCTCCCTTAATCACAGTCGCGTATAATAAAGCGGTGCGGTTAGCAAAAAGGTATGATGTCGCTCCTAAGCGCCGGATTACAGGGCTCATTATAATTCCATAAAGATGCGTGTCTAATTGCTTCCCGCGGGGTACATGTCGCGTGACGGGGAATATTTATAGCCTGCGGTGGGCCCCAGGGGGAGCGAGGGCCGTTGGAGGACTGACGCTCATGTCTGTCCACCACACTGGGATAGATACAAGGATTCGGGACTCATTCTGAAGAACCTTATGTCATACTAAGCAAACAAAACTTTCGTGAGACATTGCACTAATAATATATTCTACAAAAGCCTCCCCTTCTCGGAGACGGAAAGCGACCGTGAATTTATTCCACTCGTCCTGATGAAGGATCTCCGATTGGTCCGATAGTATTCTACGCATATATCGATTTTGCTGTAATGAATTAGTTGTTAAATATATATAAACGAAATATACCTTTATGGGGCCGTAAGTTACATAATTTGTTTCAAAATTGCTCATAACATTTGAATATTTATGATTAGGACTATTTAATTATTATGTCACGTTCACATAAAACAATAATTAAACGCCCGACCTGCAAGGTCAATTGGCGAAATTTTTCGCAATTCACGAATATAAACCGCCCGAAATTAAAATGCGCGCAAAATAAGCGCCATCCGTCGCCGCCATTTGCATGCAAATACGGGACGCGTCGTGCGCGCGGCTTCACAATTGTTTGTTTCTATATTCTAAATTGATTATGAGAACGTTACCCGTTTCACACCGGGCTTCGCTTTTGTTGCCCCCAACGAGACTTTTAATTGTTTTCCAATGGAGACCTGTACGCGCTCGTTCAAACACAATCACTAGACCGCCGGTAAAAACGGTTGAAATTTTATTTTTTCACCTTTAAAGGATCGCAAAACAAAGTTCAGGACGCTATAAAATCGTGGACAAATAATACCATTTTGTTACTTTGTGCGGGCTAAACTATTTCCAACCTCAAAAACGTTAAGTTACATTGATGAACTGTTCATCAATTTAGGGCTATCAGGCATAATACACGGCTAAGACTGGCCATCATCCAAATGATCCATCCGCTCGTTGTTTGTCCATTACTACCATATCCGGGCAAATGTGCCTCACCGACCGTATTCTGTCTCTTTTGTTGCTGCGACTGTCCTGGCGTTTCCTCATTGTACCAATATGTGTAATGGTTTCAACATCAGGAAAAACACAAATAAAATTGAGATCTATCATCAACAGCGATCACTTATATAAGGTATCTAACGTAATATAGAAATAGATTTGCTTAATATTATTTTGTTTATATATTTTATATATGTAATATAATTTAAGGTTGTATTGTTAAGAGCTAAATTGTAGATGTCTAAAGGCAAACTATCTAAAATTACGACATAGCCCAAAAATTATAGCATATTTTTCTAAATACTTGCTAATTGACGATATCACATAATTTAAACCTCACCAAATTGTTATAAATGCTTTCAGTTTCCCTTCATGCAATCACTGTAATCGCCCCAATTAGATACAATCACAATTAAAGAAAACAATTTACGGGCACTATTTTACGATGTAAAATAATAACCACTACCGGAATAATTATATAGTATATTCTGATTATGATTATGTTTATAACTATAGATATTGAGCAACAGATGATTTATACATATACATATGCTCTTAATAAATATTCTAGTCTATTACCTATTTGAAGGAGGTTATAATGAATTTCATATTACTAATAAAAAGTGATAATTCTATCAAAGAGGAGTAAATAAAATATGTCAGGCTTTAGGGTCAATAAAAGGAAACACCCGTGATTTCCGCCGGCGGCGGATGGAAGCCGGCTAGTTTGTAGCCCCAGTCACGCCTCGCTTGCTTAGTTTTTTTTTATTCCGAAGTAAACGGGAAAAAATCTAACATTAAGCGTTAAAACGTTGAGAGTAATAATAAAATATGTAATATACAGTGTGCACCTATCAAATTTCATATACATATCAGATATCACATATCACATATTGAATAAAGGAAAAATATTGAATTTATAATACATACATTTTATGAAAAATAACTAACTATATAATATCTTTACTTATTAACTTTGTATAAATATTTACTATTACGATATTAGAAAATATTCTTAGTTGTGCCTTTAAAAAAATTGTGAACGGCTGAATTTTTAAAATTGTTACGGACTAGTTTATTACTGTTTAATATTAAATGTGACAAAGCTGAAATAATGTAGTTACCACCTGGTTTATAGTATAACGTAGCTAATATCAGGTTTTAATTGCTATCGGGCTATAAAATAATGTGAAACACTCATGAATTCTCTCATAAACACTCATGAAGTCTGAAACATCACAAGTCACGAAACAATCAAAAGCTTTCGGCTTTACAGCGTAATTTCTTGTTACAAGTAGGTGAAACTATCACTTGTCTACTAATCCCCTGCGAGATGAATGTTCCGACACAATAACCCGTTGTGGCGAACGTTTTAGCTTCGTGGAGCCTCCAAGTGAACTTAAGGGAGCATCGAAACAATATAACACTCGAAGGGTCGGGGGAGGTTTCGGGACAATGGCGCCTCAATCATTTCATTTGCGAAATTAATTGAGGATAATGCTAATAAAGAGCCGTCCGCGCCAGGCCCTCGCCCGTCCTCAATCCGGCTTAATTCACTCCGAGAATTTGCAAATGGATCCGCCATTATTCCCGGATTAGCCAAGGAGCCGACAAAAGCTGTTTATTGTCGAGTTAATTCGGTGCCCACGGTTACGTGCCGCGGACGGCTACCTCCGCTCGCGAGCGGACTGCGCTGGGTCAGGTGACAAGAGATATGACACGACATATCTTGCATAGCTTTTAACAATATTCAATAATTCTTTAACTAGAACTCTGTTAATATCCGAAACATGCCATATTTGAAAGTAAACTTTATCCCGAACATTTTTATCCCTTCGAAGGGAAAGAAGAAGAAGGAACATTTAAATACGCTTTCATGCAATAATATGAGTATTAGTATATGAATTTTACCGCTACGATGCATTATTAAAACCACAAAACAAGCTCTATACGTGTCTTTATATTGTTAATACACCTGTAAAGTATAGACAATATTATTGTTTGAATAGCATTCATAATAGAATGGATGAGACATCAATTACTTTACGTACTACATCAGTGTCGGTCCGTAAGAGCGCGTCTGCGAGATTACATACATCATCATACATCATCAGCCTGTGATAGTCCACTGCTGGACATAGGCCTCCTAATACACCGCTTCCATTAGGGTTTGGACCGTATCCCACCACGCTGGTCCAATGCGGGTTGGTGGTGGACGACTTTACATGCTCATCCGACGCATGGATCATCTTACTTTTCAGACAATTGGTGATCGGCCCAAATTGCTCCTAACCAACTAGGAAACAACAATGAAAATTTGTTAAGTCCGCAGGATTCGAACCCACGACCTCGGTTTCTAAAGCAAACGCCATACCACTAGGCTACGGAGGCAGTCTGCGAATTAATTATACAAAACTTAAACTGCGACGTTTTTCCGAAAGCCCTGTTCAGCCATGAATATGCAAGTCCAATTAACGGGTCCTCACTGGAGATGTCGCTAATTCGATTATTTCTCACCGTTAATTACGTTCGTTGGATTTCTTATTAAACTTACTTAGAATTGACGAAAAAGTTTTCTAATCTTATGGTTTTTGTTTAGCTTTGGCTAGCAATTTTTAATTTTTAGCATTGATTTTCGCAACATGATACAATTTTAAACAGTATAATACTCTCTGTTCGTTTCGATAACGTATACCAGCTTCAAATATTTATTTCATAACTTTTTCCAACTTTAAAGAGTTTCATGGATTTTACCGTTTAATACGAAGCAGACAGTTTTCGCGAAACAACAAAAAGTATTATCAAAATAATTAAGTTTGTTCGCTCGTTAAATCTGAAACATTCTTCGGGCAATTGTTCCCGAAACGATCAAGCCGTATCTCGATGATACTTCGAACCATTAAGCGTCGAAGAAGGCCAAGAACAAATTGGAACAATCTCAATGATTAATAAAAGAGGTTTCATTGCTCCTAATGAAATTAAACCTGTACAAAAGGAAGCGGGGAATGAGCGACGGCCACTCGGCAGAGAGGAGTGCACTCGCGATCATTAGCATTGCTCTGTAGCCTTTTGCTCGCAGGTTATTGAACGGACAATGGGGCTGCAATTTCGTGTATTACGACTTGCATTTCTGTTGCAAATTTCGTTAAAATGCCACTCGCCCATGGCCACCTTCTGCCCTCTTAATCGGCCTAGCTTTTACCTAAGCTCAACTTTACGTTAGTATTTTTACTTTTATTCTTAAAAGTATTTATATTAAATCTTACTAACAGTTGCAAATTAAATTTGCTTATGTTATATTTAAGAGATTTCATGAAAAACTGGCTATTAAAATTAAATCTCAAAAAAATTTACTATAATTTCAACTATGATTCGAGAATGCATTTACAGTACAGACAAGTATGCAATTATGTCGAATATAAATTATAGTATTCATTTGTTTTACAAATGAAACATTGAATAGAGAAATGGTAAAAGAAGAATTTAAAAACCAGCAAAGTTCCCGACGCGCTTTCCAAACGTGCCGACGCAAGTAATTAAATTGGGAGCGTTTAATCGCATGAAGCTCTACGTCCGCGGGCGCTACGACAACGCTATGCATTTCTGGGCTACGCCGTAGAACGGTAAACCGTAGTATCCTACGCAGAGAATGCTACGTCGTAGAACTCGCAGCACTACGTTTGTATTTCATTTTGCCACAGAGAATATAAACAAACATAAACATTGACGCGGGATATTTACCCACTAAAGTGGCTCTCTCCGCCTTCATCATTTTCATATCTATCTCTGATGACAAAACAAAATAAACATCAGTTCTCGGACGAGCTCGATAGCTGAGTGTTTCAGCATACATTTATGCTCAATGATAAAGAATACTCAAACGTAAGAATAATGTTTAGAAAGAAAACAAATAATATTCATGGTTGTCCTAGCTTTTGTAAGTGTTTTCGTTATTCTGCAAGACTATTAAAATTGTAAAACGCCTGATGATATTTAACTAAAGTACATGAATATTAGAAAAAACTTAGAACTTTCTGGTAAATGACCACCATCAATCAAAGAAAATCTATATATTTACTCGCTCTATGAGCAATTCTTAAAAATGTAGTTAATATTGATGTCTAGCTTAATAACTTTTTTTTTAAAAGAATAATTTTTATCAATCATTATGGCAACATAATATATTTATTTAAATTATATTTAAATAAATATATTATTTTGTATTGTGTATTGTGGTGTAAATAAATATAATTTTATTTAGATTCTGTTGTAAATTGCGTAAAAAAATAAGTTCGTATACAGTACTGTTTTTAATTAATAAGTACTCAAATTAATCACCGTATCAAATGTTTTACTTTTAACTCCGATTCACATACAAAACACAAATTAAATGCCAACTCGGGGACATAACAGTAAATTAAGACTTTAAGTGGGGAACGTAAGTTCCAATTTTGTCGGGAAGCCATTTTGTATGATACTCATTTTCTGGATCGTTAGAGCAATATGTGCCGATCACCTTCAATTGTTCGGTTGTCAACGCTATTTTAGAATTCATTATAGGGACACAGCTATTGATTAGATTAAATGACCGAGATAATAATAATGAAGATAAGTAGAGTAAGAGCAGTTATAAGCCTGGACGTCCTAAACGGGCTCAAAAATTGTTTTGGCTTTCAGAACCGGCTATTTACATACCAATCTTATAACACTTTAGAGGAAAACGTTATCAAACGTTTATTTCACTGCTGGTGTTATCTCCACTCACTAGGGAAGAACAACGAGACAATGTTTTTCTCGAAATTACCACCTAGTTCATACAAAAGACCGAGAAATTTATAATTTTAAAATTTTTGAAACGTTTAAAGTCAGATTAATTTATGATGGAGCTTCCGCACCTTTTGTAACATAATTTACGGATAACAATAATATTTTTTTACGAAAATTTTATTAAATAGCAAGTAGAAATTTAATTTTCTATACCTTGCGTAAGTTCAATAAAGTATTTATTGAATCCAATGTTTACGTACAATACGTGAGTACAATACTAACGGAAACCTTAGTTAAAACCTAACCGCGAAAACTAAATTTTTTTAAATTATAAGAATCAACAAATTCGACCTCCCTAACAATTTATTTTGTTTAACGACTTCTTTAATTATCGATATATCTTGATTTGGTGCCATCTAATTAGAAAACGAAAATTTAATTAAACCTAAAATGGTACTATGGAATTATGCATTAGGTTCAAATTTCAAAGTTTTTATTAATTGACTATCAATCATATGTCCCGAAAAAATCGTTATCCTATTGTTTCCGTCAGTAACAGGACCTACTTTTCGTACAATAAAAATGCCTCTACGAAAACTTTAGTAAAAAACTTTAGATTTATAAAATATTTGCGTCAACTCACCGTGAACTCTCTCGTCGCAAACTTTCAGGGACAGTGGAAGAGTGGCTGCCTCCGTTCCTGACTCGTCACTGATGCTGCTCGTTCTGCGAAGCCTTATATACCCGTGGCCCGAGAAGGGTGAGAGGGCGGAGCCTCCTCGCGCATGCCACCCCTGACTCCGCCCTCATCAGCAACAATATGCTGTGACGTAACTGGTGACGTCATCGCGGAGTAGCTGATCGCCAATGGTAGCAACCCCCAGAGGTCGAGGGTCACGCCAAAGGTGAGAGCGGAGCTTTCAGAGTTCCAACACGGCTATGCTATGCTAAATCTGTTACTTTCCATTAAGACTTCTAAAACTACTGTTTTCTACTGAATTCAGCCCTTACTTCGACTTCTGTCCGAGTACTCAGCACAGTCCCTCTTTGGTACAAGCTAATCTTTCCAGAAACGGAGCTTTAATCAGGTCAGCAATTCTTGAAAAAGTAGCATTTGACACAGGATTTTTCAGGATTGATTCAGGTAACCAACCGTACTAAGAGGACATTATTAATTTGTAAGCGTTCATTCTATAAATGATATAACTGTATCAATTCTGCGTCGACGAACATGGTGCATGCATGTTAAATCTATGCTCTGCTGGTGTCTTGCTTAAATAAATAATTATATTGTAACTTTTTCAATAGGAAACAGCGCTAGCCAATATAGATACTAGGTGTTGTCCGCGACTTTGTCCGCGTGGTAGCCCGCTATCTTCTTTGGGGGTGATCTCTACTTGCCAAAAAAAAATTCATATCAAATTTCGATCAGTGAATTCTAAAACGGAATCTCAATAAACTATCTGTACCAGTACTAGTACTATATATTCATTTATTAATACTTTTATCCTTTGGTGTTACTAGTACTAGCTGCGTCGCGAATTTGGTCTAACCCTGCCCTGCACTAGTAAATAAATATGTTATCATTAACAAAAACAACAGGTAACTTTAAAACATTATTTTCTTTTTATTTCAATTTTTGATATGAGGCTAATCGACTTTGACTGAATTTAGAAACTAACTAACATCAAAGCTTACAATATCGTCGGTTAAATTGAAGTATGACATTGGTAATTTTTTTTAATTTAAAACGAAAGAGGAAAATTTTTAATAACTTCATTGAATTTCCTAATAATTTTACAATGTTGGTCATTTTTATTTGCCACTTATATGACAAATTTGAGGAGATAAAATATAAAAGTGGAATGATTTTTTACTTAAATAAAAATAACTCTACCACAATTTTAGATTTAAAAAATTTTATTTAAATTACTCCATAAGAATTTTGGTCAATATATATCTAAGTAGCTGTTGCTTGCGACCTTTCTTTCAACAGCTAACTAACTTTTAGTAAAAGTCCCAAAGATTAACCAAAACAAACAGACAACTCTTTTTATATATTGTATTGTTATTTGTTTCGGTTATACTATATCTTCAACTTATTTTGCAAACTTAACAAAACATATGCTTTAGAATTACTTTCAATAAAAACCCATGATCAAAAATGCCCTGAATAAGATTCAATATTTGTGTATCAAGTAACCATTATTCAATCGTCTTTACTAGACTTTTAATAAGAACATAAACTCAGCTAATAAGGCAGCTCATATAATTTTCTTCACAAACAACTCGTGCTCTTCACTATCCTGAGGGATGACTGCATCTTTGATAGATTAGATGTCAAGATATACGAAGGCACTCACGTCGCATACCATTTTTCAAAGTTGTCCTTTAAAAGCTACCTTTTTTGTTTATATACTGAACCTGTTATTGAATACTGAGCATAACAGGTGATGGAAGTTAATTTTAGTCAATTGTTTCTTTAATTTACGCGATTATTATACATATTTTTTCTATTATGATTCTTCTCGTTAATTATATGTATTTATTCCCGATGTTTCGGACTCTTTCCAGCTTCCATGATCATTCATCATACAGTGATAATATATAATAAAGAATCCCTAAAACGTGGATTTGATATGTTAATAGCAATTATAGATGTTTAATTGTATAGTATATTAGTGTTTCTATGGCGCAGGATCGTACCTCTTGGCGGCTCATGGGGAGCAGTGGACTTTGTTAGGCTGATATTATTATGATGGTGACCCGCTTGGTGCAGTGGTTAGTTATCTTGACTCTTACGCCAGAGGATGTGAGTTCGATTCCCACCAGGGAAAAAGTATTGTGTAATGAACATTGTGTTTTTCTTGTATCTGGGTGTTTTTATATAAATAATATATATTTATTTGCAATAGTAGGTTCACGTATTTATCAGTTATCTAGTTGCCATAATACAATCTTTGCTTAGTTTGGAACTAGATAATGTTGTGTTATCTTTCTCAAATATTAATTTATTTATGTATATATCTACTGTATCGCAACAATGAATTTTCAAGTCCTTCCCTAGAGAGAATAAAATAGCTTGGTGACAGCCGAAGACGGGCGTCCAAACGAGTGGTTGACATATTAAGAGCAGTTTATGGAGTCGGCAATAAACAGCAATTGTAAGTAAAACTATAAAGGCGCAAGGCGGGCGAGGGCTCGTAAAGTCCGGTTGGCGCGAACGACCATCGTTAAATTAACAGAGCGTCCACTGCGATATTAATCGATGATCTACTACTTAAATTTCACCCAATTCACTCTTGTCAAGGACATTATTTTTTATTTTTATGCCTTTTTACTGGCTCCGTAGCCCAGTGGTGAGGACGTGTGCTTTAGAAATTGGAAACTGTGGGTTCTGCTACGAGGATTGAAAAGAATTTCATACTAGTTTCTTAATTTATTAGGACAATTTGGGCAAGATGAGCCATGCACCGGATATGCGCGTAAAAAATCGGTGTGCCCACCATCCCGCATTGCACCAGCGTGGTGGGATACGGTCCAGAAACCCCCTAATGGAGAAGGCGTGTATTAGAGGAGGCCTATGTCTAGCAGTGGACTATCACAGGCTGATGATGATGATGGTGATAATGATGATATATTTTATAATACATTAGCTGAAATCGAATCACTTGACTGGTGGTGAGAGTTAAACTCTTGATAGATACTACAAAACATTATACTTTTTGTCAAATTGTTTTTTTCTCAATGTATTATAATATTATGACAAATACTTTATATATAACAAAATGAACTACCTCCGTAGCCTAGTGGTACAGGCGTGTGCTTTTGAAACCGGAGGTTGTGGGTTTGAATCCAGCGGGACTCAACAAATTTTCATTGTTGTTTCCTAGTTGTAGGGCAATTTGGGCTGATCACCCAATTGTCTGAAAAGTAAGATGATTCATGCGTCGGATGGGCATATAAGAAGTCGGTCCACCCACCAACCCGCATTGGACCAGCGTGGTGGGTATGGTCCAAAACCCCTAATGGATAGGGTGTATTAGGGAGGTCTATTTCAGCAGTGGACTATCACAGGCTGACGATGATGATGATAACAAAATGTCTGGTTTAACCCTAATTTATATAAGTATGGGGTACTTAATAATTCTATGTATACAAACAGCACCCTCTTTATCACTGAATTAAGAACACCTGTAAGTCAAGTATTAACTAATGAGTTTACAATATTATTAATCAGTTTTTTTTATTGCCATTTTCCAAAGTTATCATGAGATAGGCTTCCAACCCAGCCAGATTTATCTAAACAATAGTTTTAAGCATAAGGAGTAGCCCCTGACTTCCACGTCTCAAAGGGTTACATCCTATTCCATGAATAAATTAGTTGTCAATAAATTTGACAACAGAGATCGACTTTTTTAAATTGCGAATTTGCGAATCCGACGTATAGACCATCTGTAAATTCAGACAGTTGGGTGATAGACTCAAATTGTAAACAACAATAAAACAGCGTTAACACACAGTTGTTTTCCCCAGGATTCGAACCCACGACCTCCTGTTTAAAAGCAAGGACCAATACCACTAGACGACGGGGTTGTTCCATTTCAATATTATTGATCAATGAAAACGAAATAATAAAATTTCCCCAACGGAAGCAATTAGTGTCCGCAATTAATGTTTTTTTAATGTCTCTTTTATTTGGCACTTCCTTGTGATTCCGTTCTTAAACATCTTTCAGGAATTCGCAGATGAAGTGTTGGTTTAAATAACTGTTCAGTTCATGACATTATATATTTTAGTTGCTAAGGGTATCGTTATATTTATTCCTTTATTTTTTAGTATATTAGTACTGAATGTAGTTTTAGACTAAGTAGAACTTTTTTTACAAATAGATTTTATTGATTTGATTAATCATGAAGAGATAGAAAAAATAAGTTCTTTAATTTTTAAAATCCTAAATTAATTTATTGATTATCTCACACTGCGAAATTTAATAAGCTTTTCAACAGTACATATTATAAAAATTTTAATTTAAAATGCAGACGCAGTAGTTATAAGGAAAAAATGTATTCGAGTGCACTTGTGTACGCATATTGCAAGCGCTGGCTCAATCTTAAAAGACAGACAAAAATAAACGTTAAGCAAAACGGCAACTTTATAAGTAATATATGTATTAACAATATAATTACCCACTAGTTACCAATTTCCATTTTACCAACGTATGCAGAACAATGCATACGTTTATAATTAGAGTGGAAAGTAAGTAGTAATGTAATATTTTAGTAACTTCTTTCCGTTTTCAATACTAAACTCTCTGTAGGCGTACAGTTCAATCGAAATATAAATATTTAACTTTTAATAATTAGATAGTCTTCACATGATACAAGCTATTTTAGTTAAAACTAAGTCTGCTCCACAATCATTCAAGCGAAACAGGTTTCGAATCGTGTGAATAAACAAGGCCTAGCCGTATTAGTACTAGCTTTATAAACCAGAGGTAGTGGGTTTAAAACCCGCAGGGAAACAACGTTAATATTAAATCATTTTAACGTTAACGTGATTCATGCGCCGAATGGGCATGTAAACAGTCCGTCCCGGTTGTCGAGACCATCTTTGGCAGACGTTATAAGATGTCGAACCGACCCGCTTGGACTTGAGTGGTGGGATTTGGTTCAAAAACCCCTAATGAAGAAGGCGTGCATTAGGGGAGGCCTATGTCCAGCAGTGGACTAACACAGGCTGATGATGATGATTATGATACGATGATACGATTAGTGCCTTCAAGTGTACTGACAACTAAACTAATTAATTATTAAAATACAGTTTATCCTTTGGGTTGTGGAGGTCAGATGCTAGTCGCCCTGCGTCAAAACTGTTATTCAGGTAAATCTGGGTGGATTAGAAGGCAACCCCATGATAACTTCGGAAATGGCAAGCTGAAACTGTTAATAAAAAAAATGGATACAGACAGATTATTATTAGTATGTCAATAAAAACTCATTTTTACAGTTACACGTGCAAAATACAAAGTTTTCATGTTCAATCTTGCCTTTGACTTTTTGCGAACAATGCGTTACAAATTGTCAACCCACTGGTTTCACACAAGTCTGATATAAGATACTATCGACATTACTAAACAAAAAGATGTGGGCGTCAATTTCCCAACTTGAAATCCCGCAAAGTTACTCAAAGTTGTAGTTGTCAGAAGCATACAGAGGAACTAAGTTACTGTTGCTCACTGTTTTGGTACCCACTAATACTTATACAAAATATTCAGTCATTCATAAGATGCTTTTTTTAATATAGGATTAGAATGTTCAAAATAAAAATGAAATTATTTTACTGCCAGTAAACTTTGCAGGTTCTTATGAGTCATACAGGAATAGGAAGCTATTTGTTGTTATTATTATTATTAAAACATTAAATATCTCTCTCTACTTTGATGCGTGCATGGGTATTAGTAGTTTTTGTGAACTAATTCACAGAAATACTAATTTATTTGAAAATTGTTCTGATAAAATTAGGCGATTTATTTTTATCACATATGAATACATTGTTTGAGACATTTAAAAAATATGCACAACATCCAAAATTCGCAATATAACCTGGTCTTCACATGTTTTATAAACAAATGATAATCTAATCAAAAAAATTAAACACTCTTTAGCGCAAAGTTATAGAATTATCCCTCGACCCGAGAGACCAATTTTAATTCTGTACTCGATATATGTGCCATAAACAAGACAATGAAGGATCGTTAAAATAGTGAGAGATATCGTCGTACGGGCTGTCGTGACGCAAGTCGGTCGTCAATCGGGACGGGGCCCAAAGTGGGCTCCCCAGGGATGGGTCGCTTTACGACGTGTTATTTATCTGCTTCATATCAGTTCGTAGTCTCCGTGGTCTAGCTTCATTGGCCCTTCCTTAAAGACCGGTGGTTGTGGGCACGAATCTTGCGGGGAAACAACTTTGTGTTATCGTTGTTTTCTGGTCGGTTAAGGATAATTTGGGCCGACCACCCAATTGTATGAAAAGTAAATGCGTCGGATGGACATGTAAAAAGTCGGTCCACCTACCAATCTGCATTGGACAAGCGACACGTTATTATAAAACATTAATGTAACTTAAGGGTTGTAGGCCTACTTTTATAGGTGGCAGGCTGGGGAGGTACCGCCGCCATATTTCCGCCGCAAAGCGGTAGTGTGAAAACACTACTGTGTTTTGTTTTGCACCGTTGCCAGCGAATTTGCTGGCAGTTGGTAACGCGAAGGTACCATTGGTATTGCCGATGTCAATGGGCGTTGATTACCACTTTTCATCAGGTGGCTTAACTGCTCAGAAGAGCAGTAAATGTCTTTTCTCTTACTAAAATCTTCGGATGCAAAATTAAAATAAATAAGTTTATAGCCGTAGTTCAATACTATAATAGTAAATAGCATGATATTATTTAAGACATAACATAACAAACTCACACCGAGATTGAACAAAGCAGTGGATATAACTCGTTCATTATCAATATTGGAGTGATTCGTGTAACAAAATGAGACATGGTGGAATAGATGTGCAAACAACGATACGGCCCGTGGAACAGAATGTTAATATTGCTAAGTGGATTGCTCATCAAACAGCGACGGGCTTGTTGATCTTCCAGATTAGGCCGTCTGCATCATCACACTGCCGCGCCCTCTCGCGGACAAACTAGTTTTTGCCTTGTCTCTAATACATTTACTATTAATTTATAGAAAAGTATCTTGGTTTGTTAAAGCAGTGAATCTAATTTTTGTTGCATATATCTTTATTAACATCGGCTGACTTCCGACTAACATAATAATCATAGAAAAAACATCGAACTAAACGATCTCTTCAAACATGGTCCTGCTTTCCAACGGGATGATTAGGGAGCAAACGAATGGCTTCAAAGCAGCCCGTAAACCATACCCGCCCTGGGGGCCAGCGCCCCAATCCAACGCAATTAACTCACGCACAATATATCTTCAGCGCTCACAATCAGACAAATTTCTGCCGATTTTTTCCCCGCGGACGCGTTTTTTGCACATTAATTCAACGCTCGCTACGTAATAGGAGTTCAAAAAATATAAATGAGCGTAATCGTAAATTGTTTGCAATTCGCGAATAACCTTTTACCGTGGTATAACACAGCTTACTTTATTATAACACGCATAGCATATATATATATATCATCATCCTTAGCTTTTAATAGTCCACTGCTGGACATAGGCCTCTAATACACCCCTATCCATTAGGGTTGAGACCGTATCCCACCACGTTGGTCCAATACGGGTTGGTGGGTGGACCGCCTTTTACATGCCCGTCCGACGCATGGATCATCTTACTTTTCAGACAATTGGGTGATCGGCCAAAATTGTCCTAACCAACTAGGAAACAACAATGAATCCTATATAAATTATACTTTTGAGATAATAAGTCCGTTTTTAAGAAAATTGTTAAGATATTTTAGTGTGTAAACTACAACATTCATAGCTTGTTTTCCTACATAGACGGTTTCTAAATGTCTAGAAATACTACAAACACAAAGGCGACTTAAAAGTCGAACAGAAACGCAGAGCTGATGCTTTCCACAGGCGATCATTCGTCCTCAGAGCAGAATTAAGCTTTTTCACGGCAAGAATTCGAGAAAATTTTCTTGCGCGTTTATCACAGTAAGCATTCCGAGAAATTTTGTAGTTGTTTAAGCGTAAAACATAAACAAAATTATAGTGTAATTGGTTCGTGACTAATATTTCGCTTATAAGCGTCGTTCATATATCTGAACAAATTTTTATTTTTATTTATTTGATGAAAATGTTACTTGTTGTACTGGACAACATTCGTTATCCTTAAGCGTGATTCCTTCCTTTAAAAAACCTAAATTGCCAACTTACAAGAACTGTTATCTTATTATCGCATAGTTTTCGAGTAATTTCAATTCAGCCGTCGTCATTTTGCCAATACGTTTATCTTACGAAACGAATCGTTCGTATCGCGACGAGGGAAGATGACGATCGTGTGCGAATCGCTTATCGCAACGATAGGGCGCAATCGGCGGGTGATAGGGCTCCGCTGAGATGGCCCTCGGCACCAGTCCACAGCGCGCCCGCAACCGCGCGCCGCTCAAAGGTAAGCCATTCGGACCCTCATTATTTATATTTTTCGACAAGAAGTTATAATACTATCGTAAAAATTTAATAAAACAGACGACCAACAGATATTTTGATGTGATATACGGTTTGCAAAAGAAGTAGATTAAAAGAACAGTTTTTGCATCTGAAAGCGAAAATATTGACGCTAATTAATTTAATTAATTGATTTTCAACTATAATTGCTATGTTATTGATCTGTGTTTAATAGTAACTGAAATAATGCTACAAGATAAAAAAAATATATACCGTTTTAATCAATGGTTGCTTTGAAGTTCATAATCGATACAATTTATAAGGTCGAAATAAAAAAATATTTTTATTACTGTTGTATTATTACTATTGTACTATTATATTGCAAATTTAAAGTTTGGGTTTGTGTATTTGTGTATACAATGGCCTTAACCAAAAACTTATTATTTTTTAAACATTTGAATTAAAAATATTAATAACCTATCGACGAAGCCCTTAGCTGATTAAACAGCAGTTCGGAAGCAACCAAGAAAATTAAACAGCACATGTAAAGGCAATACTAATCTTTACTCTAAATAGTATTATACCAAAATGCACTAAACTTAACTAAAAAAATAAAGCATTAATAGAAGTCTCAGGATCGTTTATTCAAGTGACTGTTTTAATACAATTTCATCTAAGTCTGTCGCCGTTTCCACCATACATGCTCATTGCTTTTACAGAATAGTTTGATAATGAAAAGCAGTGAATAAGATACGGTACTGCCTCCGTAGCCTAGTGGTATTGGCGTTTGCTTTAGAAACCGGAGGTCGTGGGTTCGAATCCTGCGGGGACTCAACAAATTTTCGTTGTTGTTTCCTAGTTGGTTAGGACAGTTTGGGCCGATCACCCAATTGTCTGAAAAGTAAGATGATCCATGCGTCGGATGGGCATGTAAAAAGGCGGTCCACCCACCAACCCGCATTGGACCAGCGTGGTGGGATACGGTCCAAAACCCCCTAATGGATAGGGGTGTATTAGGGGAGGCCTATGTCCAGCAGTGGACTATCAAAGGCTGATGATGAATGATGAATGAATGAGTGAATAAGATACGCGTTAAGCAGTGACCAGTTTCACACTTTAAAATATTTTGATAGTCGTCGATAAAGGAATAATAAAAGGGTTTTTATATAAGAACGGCCTGAACGGATGTTTTTTTTATAATTTAGTGTCCATCACAAGCCATTTAATCGCATCGTTGCTCAAATAGGTTATTCAAGTGTTATAAATTTCATTCCACTATTCATTACGATGACCTTTTCAATTTTAGACCCTTTATGCAAGAACTTTGTTTGTTTCAAAAACTGTTTCTTTCTATACTAGTATGAAATGTAATAATAATAAATATTTTAGGATGATAACACAGCACCATCCTGCCCCAAACTAAGCAAATATTGTACTATGCCGACTAGATGACTGATAAATGTATATATTTACTTTTCTTCTCTGAATAAATACATATAATATAGATACAAACTCCCAGATCCGAGAAAAACACAATGTGCATCACAAACATATTTTCCCGTGGTGGGTCGAACTCACACAATATGCCGTATCAGTCAGGGCCACTAACCACTGCGACAAAGGGGTCGTATATAATAATAAGAAATAGATTTCTTTTGTGCGCCTATTGTTTTAATGGGATCACATGGAATAAATAAAAGACTGTTCACCTACTATTTGCTGGAAATTTAGCTTGAAGTGGATTATATTTTATTTAGAAACGGAGAGCGGAAATCCTGTTTATAAATAAACGAATCGCAAACACACCGCATATCAAATTAACCATGTTTACTGTGCATACCGTACATACATCTCGTAGATTTAAATCAACATTTGCACACAAATTATAATTAACTATAATGAATTAGTATGGCGCATGCCTTTCCGTCGGTAAATAAATTAAATGGCCAGAAGCTATATTTGTTTAAGTATCATATAAAAGGCGAAAATAAATGCAAGTTTAGTTTCTAGACTTTTCTTAACTTGTAAAAACTCTTAAATCTGTATCATCTATTGATCGCGCACGTGATATACACTTCTATTATAATATGAATAATGTTATTCAACTTTTGAAGCACACATTGAAAAAATATATTTTAAGATATCGTTTCCTTAGACATAAAACCATACTTTTGTTTTCTACTATTTGTTGTTTATTGTACTTGTGTTGTTGCTATTTGTCCTTCATCGAATATGTTGGCATTTAGTGGGTGCACGTTTGATAAGATGGCCACAGACATAAACACTCGCTGTTGTATTTATTGCTTTGCTTGTATTTATTCTGCCGAGTGCACTCGCCAACAGCGGCGAAAAGATAACCGGTGTCGTTAACTTTAATGCTATTCTGTATTTTACACACTTATTGAATTTGTATAGTTCAATATATTCCTCAAAAATCTCAGTGTATTATCAATGTTACTATCTTTATTATATATTTAGATAATTTTGCAATAATAAGACAGTTTTCCTTATGCGTTTGTCAAGTTAGAATAATTTGCAATCCGCACCTACCCGGAAAGAACGCCATGAACTTATCTAATAGATGATTAAGAGCTCTATTATGATAAAATTGGGTCGATTATCGGATTCGTGTTAAAATAATGGACATGCGAATTCCCAGACAATCACCATGTGATAAGAGAACATATCCAAATCTTATCATTCGGTTAAAATATGTCGAATGATTGCGATGATTATGTCACGTTTTCTACATCGTTAAATCATAAACTGTTTTGATATTAGAATACAAACGAAATGTTTAAGGCATAAACATATTGAGTGAAACAATATGAATTTATAATTACATTACTTGGTTATATACGATTTTTGCAAAATGTTAACACTTTTATGCACTCTTATTATAATTCCTCTTTTTTTAAGCCAAAATATTATCGAATGAATGAATGAATCGAATGAAATATGGGATCTCATGATAAGCATTATATTTCAAATACATGATGAATAGAATAAAAATCGGCCAATAAAGAAGTAACATAAATATACGAAGAATATGCTAAAATATTCTAATGGAAAAATCGGTGAAAAATCCCCTAAGTTTGGCATGTGCAATTAGGTGGCCGTAGGTATATCCCACCAAAATGGAGTGACGACGAATAGCCGAAGATCGGAAGCGGCGGCGTGCATTAGGGAGGTCTATGTCCAAAAGTGGACACTGGCTGACGTTAATGACGCTATCTTACATTTATGTGCCTCCGTTGTCTAGCGGTATTGGCCCTTGCTTTGTAAATCAGACGTCATAGGTTCGAACTCCGCGGGGGATCAACTTTGCGTTATCATTGTTTTCTGGTTGGTTAGAACAATTTGGGCCGATCACCTAATTGTCTAATAAGTAAAGTGATCCATGCATCGTATGGATATGTAAAAAGTTGGTCCTCCCACCAACCCGCATTGGAACAGCGTGGTGGAATGCGGTCCAAAAACTTAATGGAGAATGTACGCCTGTACATTAGTGGAGGCATATGTCCAGCAGTGGACTAACACAGGCTGATGATTATATCTTATCTATATTAATAGTTACAACTTCATAGAGTACTTTATACAGTTCTTACTAAAATAAATCATAATATGCATGTTTTAGCAAAACGAAACGTAACTGTTTTGTACATACTGCTTTGCTTGTGCTACTTGTAAGTAACCCAAATTTAGTTAGTTAGTCTTTGGACCGTCGGCCACTCAGCGATGATCCACAAATCAAAACCTGCTCATACGGTCCTTGCTATGAATCCACGTGTTTCCAGTGGTTTATACTTTTTTAGGTTCAGGTGGATGAAAACTCAGCAACATACAGAGCCGGGAGGATATGTCACTAGTTCAAGGCTTCAATCGAAGGGTTTAGCATCGGTTCCTGTAATTGGGCCTTTGAATTACTATATATATTAATCACGAGACAGACAAATTGTGTCATTAATTTTGCTTTTCTTATAAATACATACAACTATAGTAGCTTTATGTATAATAAATGTATAGAATGTAAAGCAATCCGTTTAAAAAAATTATATAATCAATCATTATCATTTAGTAGCCGGAAAATGAACATGCTTGAATTTGACCTTAGATTACAATAAATTTGTTTCATCAGGTATTTTCTTTTGCGTTTTCAGAAACAAGATGGCGGAAGTGCAGCGATACACGATAGCGGACGTGGCGGCCAGGAGCGGCCAGAACGGCGGCCCCGTGTGGAGCATCTACAAGGATGTGGTCTACGACATCACCAGCTACGTCGGGGAGGTGAGGTGCTTCCTTAGATCTTCTCAACAGTCAAGAGAATCTAGCGTTGACCTAGCGTTAAATATACACAATTTCTTTTATAAATTCTGGACGAGCTAACAACGCCGAAGTATTGCTATTCACAAGAAATTTTTCCGCTAAGGTCAACTGTACCAACTTTACAGAATTTCCGCAAGAAAGTTTTTGTGGCACATAATTATGCCTTACTTTTAAATGAGCATCTAAAAAAGAAATAGAACGTTTGAATAATCGAAATAAATTCTATCTGCTGTACGTTACAGCACCCGGTGGAGACACGATCCTGGAGGACGCCGGCAGGGACATGACGAGGTCCTTCGACGACGTCGGCCACACCGCCGACGCGAGGCAGATATTGACCAAGTACAAGATTGGAGAGATCGTCGAGGTAAGAGATACCTATTGCTATAAAATCTCTTTGTATTTACACAATGACATCTGTAGAGGCGTCTATGTGTCAATAAATGATTTTATATTGAGCGAAGCGAATTTAATTGTGATTTTACTTGACTGTATTCTATATACTATGTCGATGACAAGAAATTTTACGAGATCGCTGAGCATTGTTTACCACGGTCAACATAACGAATTATGGAGTAATGTAACCAAAGTAAAAGATTTGCTAGAAATTCCGGTAAATGTGATCGCTTAGACATAACCCGGTATCTTAAATTATAGTGAAGCATATATGACAATAAATTTAAGTG
Organism: Lamproptera curius; assembly: GCA_029286875.1. Lineage (NCBI taxonomy): Eukaryota > Metazoa > Arthropoda > Insecta > Lepidoptera > Papilionidae > Lamproptera > Lamproptera curius. Next base: position 86,478 of record JAGSMT010000207.1, on the reverse strand, counting down.
AACGAAACATCTCATAACAGCGAAGCGTTGTCGGACGTACGGTGTTGTTATTAGTCACGTATTGCCCAGTGATTGGCGTCTCGCTGGCAGTTCATCCATAGGAAGCTATACATGTAGTGAGAGATTACTTGCCTTCGGGAAAACTTGGATCTTTATCGTATACGATGACACCTGATAAGCATTGAACATTATATTAGCCGTTAAATAATAAGGTAAAATTTACTAAAATATTGTTTCTGTCTATCTTTTACGTATTAGCAAATGATTTTAATTAAATCGCAACGGCATTACTTTTATGTAAAAACCATCAATCCTTATATTTTTGAGCGTATTAACACAGCTTGTTAATAACTTAGTATCAAGTTCTGCGTTCATACACTTGACAGGGAGATGTAGTTTCGAATGATATTTGTTATAACACTTATTTATTTACAGGAGGAGAAAATCTACGACGCCAACGGTAAGAAAAAGAAACGAGTGGTGGCCGCACAACCAGAGGGTAGCTCCAGGAGTTGCATGAGCGTGGTCACCTGTGGCCTTCTCGGATAATACGCCACTGCAGTACTATTCACACAGTTCCGTTGTTAAAGTAATAGCATCATAAAAATCTGATCTATCAGCTATTGGACATCCTAAATATGATATATATCCAACGGCTCCCATGCTACGTGCAATAAACATTACTTACGACTGTTCAATACCAAAATTTTTCGTTTGTCGTAAGTTTCATCATAATAGTGATGCAACAAAATTCTGTTTTGTGCATTTCTCTAACGCAAGGGCAGTTTTATGCCCGTTTTGCATCTTAAAGTATAAGAAGTTGCTCAGTAAACTGAAATGCAAGCATTTTAAATGCACGCCATCTGTAGGCGGAACAGTACTACACCGTTTGGCTAAGATGCACAACCGTTAATTTATTGCCAAAAAAGCTATCTATAGTGGAAACTCGGTTATCCGGACTAATAGTATATAGTCAAATGTATGAAGAGAAGCGGGTTTTGTGGATATGAAGTACGTAATGTAACATTTTTAGAAACAACAAATACACTTACAAATTAACAAACATCATTGTTTATTCAAAATTATTAAGAGATACTTTTTTAAAATAACATACATACTAAAATTCTGAAAAAATAAATAAAATTAATTTAGGTTTAATTTAATTTGCTCATAACATGTATTTGGTAGTTTGCATTTATAATCGTAAAATATTGTGTAAGCAGCATTATAATGTATGTAATATAATTGATCGCTCTTCGTAGTCCGGATAATCGCGAATCTGTATAACTGAGGGCCGGATTAATAGAGTTTTTATGTATTTTAATATTGTGTACGGTGTGAACGTTTTGAACCCACATATTTTAAACGCTACTTGTAAATATTACTTGTAAAACGCCAAAAGTGAATACGGTGAGAGCTTGTGAGAAATTGTGATATCTATGAAGATTTAATATTTATATACAATTTTTTTGTGAATGATGAAATATATTTTATATTACCTAATTTCTTTACAATGACTTTGTATGAAGTTTGTTGAAATAAATGTTTTGATAAATCAATGGGTCCATATTGAGATTTAAGGTATAGTTAATTTTTTTTACCCTATGCTAAAAATGTTGTACGTTCATGGTTGATTTCATTCTCTTTGTTTTTTTCTTTCATCCAACCATTTTCTCAAGTTATCATGGCATAGGCTTCTTATCCATTCAGATATATATACCTGAATAACAGTTTTTACGCAGAGTGACCGGCACCTGACCTCCGCAACCCAAAGAGTAAACTGCATTCTAAGGAATAATCAGTTGACAGTAAATTTGGAGGTACTGAATTCTTCTAACGATTGCTAAAGATGGTCTTGACAAGCGGGACCTACTTTTACGTGCCCACCAGACGCATGAATTCCCTTACTTTCCAGACAATTGGGTGATCGGCAATTTTGTCCTAACCAACCAGAAAACAATGCTAACAGATATGTATTAAATAATTCAGACGTTTTAACGTTGTTTTCCCGCGGGATCCGAACCCACGACGTCCAGTTTATAAAGCAAGGGCCGATACCGTTAGGCCACAAAGGCGATCGTTGATATGAAATCACTTCCTTAATAAAAACTTTGGTGAAAATTTAACGGCTACCAAACTCACATAAATTCATTGATTATCGTTTACAAATGCACATCACCATAATGCAAATGAGTAGGTAGATTCCTACCAATGTTTCGTTATTAGCCCAGTGTATGGTGTCCCAGTTGCCGTAATGCACATGAGCGCAGTGACCTCTGAACGGTGTCGCTTATGGCGGCGTGCTAAGGGCCCGCCCGAGGCGTAGTGGCCGCCGCAATGAGCCTTACAGCGTTACCCACTTAGCGTCCATCGGCCGTCCTCTTTGCTGCAATCGGAGCCCCATATTGCGCTCCAGAACTGTTATTGCCCCAATCGACTGTTATTCTTCATTACGGCGAAGCAATCGTCCCGAAAGAAATGAAGGGAAGCCGCAACGTAAGCGATATTGCGATACTCAACTTTTGTGGTCGCCTTATACTTGCCATTATAGTTAAGCCACTGTTAGCCAGAGACAAAACGCAAGCTGATAAAGCCGTTTCAATTTACTCAAAAACCAAACTGATAAAGAGACGCTACAGTATATTAAACATATCTTCAAGATAAAAAGTTATAATTTTTACTTTTTTCTTTTCGAATGCTAACTTTAGGTGACATCCAGCAAAAATTAATTGTTTCTTTTCCAAGTTATTCTTATGTATTAAGATTTACTTAAATAAAATTATTTACAGAAAGCGAATGGCTTCTGATCTCAACCAAATGGACATATTGCATTTATTTAATGGATTAGATGTAAGTAAACTTGCAGCGAATTTTATAACGACTGCCAAATATAGACCACCAAAAAATTTTACACGCATAATGCATCATGCATTTCAGGCAATTAGGTGAACGGCCCGTGTTGTTGTTAACCAACCAGAAACTATCGGTAGGAGATTTTTGTTTCTTTACACGATTCGAGCCATCGTACCCTGGTTTGTTCACATCACATCACATCACATCATCAGCCTGTTTTAGTCCACTGCTGGACATAGGCCTCCCCTATCCATTTGGGGGTTTGGACCGTATCCCACCACGCTAGTCCAATGCGGGTTGGTGGGTGGACCGACTTTTTACATGCCCATCCGACGCATGGATCATCTTACTTTTCAGACAATTGGGTGATCGGCCCAAATTGTCCTAACCAACTAGGAAACAACAATGAAAATTTGTTGCGTCCCCGCAGGATTCGAAAGCACACGCCCATACCACGACCACACAAAGACAAAAATCATTTTCTTCGGAGCCAATTCCAATCAATTCTTTTTAAGAAGAAGATGTTTTTCTGATGATTATCTGGCCGAGCCGCACGAAGGAACAGCTAAATGTGTGTACAAAATGTTGTGGAACTTATTTGTTCCATTTATTTTATCAATACACTGGAGGTTCTTTAAGGACATGGTATTTTCAATTTGTTTCAATGGAAATGATCAAAGCAAATCCTGTGCCACATTAAGGGCGTCAACAGACTACGAGAGGACACCCCGCTGCGCAAATATTCTACGAAAGAGAGCGCTCTTCATTTTTCTATACGCGACACTTATATTAACTGTCAAAAACAGAAATTTTGTTAAGATTGTTTATGAATGCCAAAATTGTATAACATTAAAATTATCTTATAATATGTACCTCAATGGATATTATAAATAAAATAAAGCTTACTTGATTAGATCTTCAAATAAATTCAAAATTTCGACATTACACATGCAAAAGAACTGAAACACTATATTTATCAACTTCTAAATAGAGGCTTTTTTTATTTCTTTCATGTACTTTCAAAACACCAATATGGTCGAAATCTTTTTTAATTTAATTAGCATTAAAATGGAAGTTTCTGAACTATTTCAATGATACTTTCACGTGGACCTAGTATTAAAAAAACTTGTAACAGTACCAAGTTACAATAGCACATGGAAAGTAAACACTGGTGTTTTAAGTAGTGTTCAAAATAAAAAGGTAAGCATTTACTGCATGGATTTACCTAAAATTTCCATATTCCATTCTGAATAATTGCCTTGATTTTAAACACATTTTGACCTGCCTATTTTTTTATTATAAATAAGTATTTATTGTATATGCCATTTTAACAAAGACCAGGATCCGAATATTATTGAAAGGGTTACCTAAGCTGTTATTACGCAGCTTGTGGCCTACGGATTTCTAGTTAAAATATTATAATGGCGCTTTAGGGAAAAATTGTAAGTTTTCGCAACGCTTACACCGTCACAAAAAACGACATGTTGAAGTTAACTATCGTCAACTGACACAAAACGATTTCGCGGTGTCTTACAAAATTAATGATTAAAAAAAACAATTTTTGGTACTGTATGAAATTATATATAGCATTGAGATACAGACATGTACCCACTTAGTCTACATGTGATCAGGTATCCCGAAAAGAGCCCGAAACGTCGGTAATAAATATATAAAACTAACGCGAAAAATCCGTAAAATATTGGATTTGATAAACCCGGTGGTCCACAAAACACCGGTGAACGCTGGTTATTTCGGGACTCACAAGACCGGACGCGTGATGTGCGTAGCGAGACAGGAGCAACCGTTGTATTATTAGTAAGCATTCCGGCCGCTCCCTGTATGATCGAAAAGTTGACCTTTTCCAAAAGCAAACAGAAGTCAAACATGTTAGAGTTTGAACTATGCTTAGGGAAAAACAATAAATATAAACTTCCTTACAAAAATATTTATCTGCGAAACCTCTAGATTAAATTAACATACTTTTTTTATATAATCATTAATTTAACCAGCGCTTTTGACTGTTTTTAACCACTTGTATCACTTGTATGCCTCTAATGCTTTTCTCTGTAACTTTTTATTTTCTCTCCTGTAAAAATTCAATCCAGTACGAAAATTCTTTTGTTGATTTTCTTGATATGTTCAATTGAAATTTTACGTATGTACATTCTAAACCGATTTTATATATTATTATTTTTCATATATTTTTTAATTATTCTTGTAATTGGGCGATTGCCTGTATAAATAAATAATTAAATTAATTAATTAATTTCTTAAAATTTTCTCTATTATGTAAGTCTACGTAAATGGCAATTAATACTACTCAAACATGGCAACAGTGCACGCCATCTAAGTAATATTACATACAATGTATTCAAAGAACGAGCAACGGCTTTCCGTCGACATAAAACATTACGTAAAGGTACATAGATGGCGCTTATACCAAAATTATTTCTTTTATATTTATCGGTTGTGGCCGTCTTGTATTAACTAGAATATTCGTAACCTCTGGAAGTCTTAATCGGTGGACCTTCCAAGTGATGAACGAATAGGGCATTCGTCCATCACTCCATATACAACTAGTAATTCTAGTAATTTATATACAATTATTAAATAACGATTGGTTACCAAAATATTACTCTAAACCTGGCTCGTTACAAACTTCGTATTATACCACCTAAATTTAAAAGTATATTTGTTTATAAAAGGTGACTGCGAGAGGTGATAGGTAAGGACGGGTTTTGTCGGACTCACACGGACTAAAACTCACTCGTTCCTATAAGGTAGTTATAGGAACCTTGTATCTTCTTATTCCTATGAATACAAGAGATCTATATTCGCAGGCACAAGACTCCAGCTCTCAGCGGCTGCTTTGGTAGTCAGCTCTACTAAACGTTTTTCATCCTCAGACGGGGGAGAGATTGATGGCGAGGAGGGACAGGAAAAGCGGCACGGTTACCGGGAGCACCCATAGGATAGTTCAGCCCGGTATAAGCAGCCTCTACGACCAGTTTTATCACTTAAGCTGACTAGGTTACTCTTAGCTTCTCTTCTGCTGGACCGCAGATGTTCAGCCCCACCGGCGTTGTGGTGACTACGACACGTTGGATACCTAACCGCAACACTGGTGTGCCTCGTGCAGCAAGTATAAGAACATGACATGCCGAGTGGCAACTGGATCGATATCGTAATGTCAGGTCCGTAAAACGGTTCGTAACCGTTCTGACGTCACGTAAATTTCCTATCCTTTTTGAATAAAATCTAGAAAATTACATTTTAGAGCAAAAGAGAAACACAACTCTGAAAATGTATACTAATTTGCACGTTGTGGCTAAAATACTTACTAGCAATGCCTCACAAAAAGTATTAGCTTTGTTTAATTTTTTGTATATATTAACAACGGGTACCTAGTCTTTTAATCAAAAGGAGAAAACTTGTTTATATACTCTTTACATGCTATGGGCTTGCGCTTTAAAAATCGGAAGTCATGGTTTCGAATCGTGCGGATACATAACAACATTTTATTGTTGTTTCCTAGTTGGTTAGAACAATGCGGGCTGATCACTCAATTGTCCGTAAAGTAAGATGATCCATGCGTCGGGTGGACATGTAAAAAAAGTCCGTTCTGCATCTGATCTTTCTCCGGTCGTGTCGATTATTCGTCCCATCGGATTATGAGAATAAAGACATAGAGAGTGCAACTATGTTTGTGCGTACGTTTGGGCACGATATCTTCTGCGCAGTTGGCTGATCTCTCTCGATAGATCGCCCGCCGTAGTGAGAATCGACTAGAACACGAAGAATATAATGATTAATTTAAATTTGTTAAGCCTTTAAAATAAGATCCGTAATTAATACAAAATATATTGAACGTAGATTGTAGTAAAAAAAATCGTATTACTTAATATAATTTTGCAATGTTTGAAGTGTGATAACAAAACTAATTAAAGTGTAACATGTTATGTCACCTTTTGCTTTTCATATTGACTTCATAATTTAACCCAACTTTAATAAGATATGAAATTTACGTAATCAACCTTTATGCGTAATTAAGTTTAGCCTTATTTAGCTATACCATGTGGCTCATTAAGAACAATTAAAACAACAATCATATTAATCACAGCAAGCATAATAATATTGCATAATAATGATGCTTTCCTGTACACGGCAAAGCAAATGGGGTGGCGACATTTATTTATTTAAACTTCTTACACACAAAAAGTAATACACAGGCACAGGTTATCTACTGTCGATGGCATTTTCACCATCCAACCTTTGGGTGGTTAGGAAATTTTAAGGTACATTAAAAACAAGTGCTGTCTATTTCTGTAACCAAGTAACGGCATGCATTCCCTACTATTACGTGGTGGTTCAAGGATTTTAGACTAAAATACTGTATGCACAAACTTATTATATTTAAATACAGTAACATTATCATACTATTAACATTTCTCAGAGCGCACTTTGTACCAATCAACCGCATTTTTGATACTATTTAATAAAAATACCAATAACAATGCTATTTATTTTGCAATCGAATATAAAGCACGCAATTGTACGTAATACTGGCAATACAAATTTAATATAAAGATTTTAACATAAATAGATACAATCATTTATTAATGAAAACGGTTGCATAATTGTGTAGCGTCCTATGCAAGCGTGTTGCCATTACTTGATAACGTTATTGTATTTAGGTTTGAAGAGCAGTGTCCTCTGCAATTTCTTTGATTGCTACGTAAACAATCGTTTAACCGTAATACTTACACAAACAGACTAATGTCAAATTCGATTGGCGCCATAGAGTGCATTGTCTTTGGAACGTGGCAGCGATTCAGCAATTACAACGCGATGGCTTTTTAGTGTCATGATGATATTAATTTATCCCAAATGGGAAGGCAAAGAACTTTAGTCCATACAGCCAGGTCTCGTTCTTGGTAATAATTGGAGAATTTTGATAGTTTTAAGAGGCCGAGGCCACGTCTACTATGTTCTTGATCGTAAGGCTGAAGCCATGGCTTGTCATATTGTTTTCATGTTTTATTATTCTCCGTCATAAGGCCTAGGCCACTTCTTAGATGTTTTGAATTGGTCAAAGTTAAATCTATAAGCAATAATAGTAGAACCCAAATAAAACGCTTGTTTCAAATCCAATGTTAAGGTAAATCCAAAAGTATATCTTGCCGGGGACGTGAAATAGCGCGGCGCGCCCCTTCAAATTCCCGCCAAGAATCCTTTTGTGTCATTATTGTTTGACATTGGACTTTCTCTAATTTGGATAAACTATAGACAAAATCCTAGGGTGGAAAGGGGATTTGTCTAAAACTACATTCATATAGTGCATTACTTTTCATTAGATACATTTCATTATTAAATAATTAAATATGTAAACAGACTAATCTTTGAAGTCGCCTATTGACCTGCCATAATATTTACAGCAACATAAAAGCAGAATTTCATTTTTCAATATCACATTTAATACAACATATATACTGAGTTTTTCTTATTTTATTAATGTCATGAAACAGGTTTTAATAAAATATATTTTCAGAGTTAGAAGTACTACCTAAAAATATATTAAACAAAATAAAAAGCCACCATTATCCAAATCGTTTATTCAAGCAAATGAACATAATATGAACAAACTATAACATTAAATTTATCTACTTATTGATATTTACAAACCACATCCTCGCTTACCTTATTTAACCTATTTTCTAAACGCTTATTCTATAGTACAAGAAATGCAGAATAAATTTTAGAAAAATATACGACACGGACAGACGAAAATACTTTTGTTACAAATAAAAAGTATTCTGCATTTTTATATGTCAATTATCTCTTACAATTATTGATATAGTTATCAATGAAAAACTATTGACAGTGGTCTGGTTATGAAATAACATATATTGGGCAATCTAACAATTCTCATAACCAGACATCAAGTAACTACAATAACTGCCGAATAGGCATCACTCGTTCAGACAAAAAGTCCTGGCTAAGAGTAACCACAAACATGTGCCAGTTCGTATAAAGCATGTTGTTGCAAGTGTTACTGAACTTTTAACATTTAAATTTCAGTTGCACACAGTCAGGTTGTTGCACATTACAAGATGGAGGTACATCAATATGTATTTTAGCCTCAGGCGTTAGTCTTTGTGATTTTTCCACAGAACAAATCACATCACCAATAACCACTTCCAATCACTCAAAACAACACAAAAACATTAACAGTGCCTTGTCATATAAAACTTAAATAGTGAATATATAATTATTATGTGATTTAACTAAAAACTATGCAACCAGTTTTACTAGCTGCATTTTGTCAGCAGATCACTTTGTGTCTACTGCTTCATTCAACAGCCAGTAAAATCTGGAATATTATTTAAATATATTACTTTATATTGCAGTATACAACACAATTGTTTGAATAGCCATTTAGAAAGTAACACACTAAAAGTGCACTAACACATCGTTTCGGAAGACAGCTTGCTGACAAAAGAAAGTATAGGATTAAAAGTGTAGATCCTTTTGTAGGAATTAACTCTCTGCACAGAAAATAAACAAAAAGGGCAGTTTAATTAGATCTTATTTGTAATAATTTCTTTACAGGCTACTTAATTCTCAGAATTGCTATAAAAATATTCTAAATCAGTAATAAACCTATCAATGCATTAAATAATTAAACTCTCATTCAATAATTTGAATCAAATGTAATTTAAATAAATATATGGTGTCCTTGCCTTGTCACTGTATTTAGTTCTATTTTGGCATGTTAATGAAAACTCATGGTTCACAAGTCCGTCCTGACTTAAGTGTGAAAATAATTAACAGGAATACCTAATCCTTTACATATATTCATTTGAAATTGAAATTTGCCACATCAGTGGCGTATTCAAAGTAGCACATTTTCAATATATAATTAACATTAAGAGAGTAAACAAAATAGATGAGTAAAACCCTTAGATGCAATTTTTTACATAAACTCACATAACATACAAAAAACATATGATTTAAAATATATTTAGACCCACTGCCTTTCTCTGTTCCCTCTGAATAAAATCATCAAGGAGATATTTTAAAACAGTCACCATTCACTCGGGCTTAAAAGCACTCTTGAATAGAGAGTGCTCTGCCGAGGGCACTCCAAGTTCACTCGCCAATCGGACGGTCCTGACCGCCCTGAAGGCGCGGCCTCACTGCGACTGGCCCGGCTGCGTCGCCTGCCCCGCCGATTTCGTGATCACAATTGTCTGTTTGCCACCGACGCCCGATTTGCCGAGCTGCAGAACATTTGATGGCAGCGTTATTATCTTGTTGCCGCCAACGGTGTTGGCCGACACGAGCTTCACGATGGTGGCGCCCGGCGCGAGCCCTTGCGCCTGCGCCGCGCTCACCGGCACCGCTGAGCGATTCTGCATCATGGCCATTTTCGGCATCGTGGCTACTGTCATGCCCGTTGACGTTTTCACCAGGGTAACATACTGAGGAGAGGACGTTTGGTTCCCTGCCCCCGGCGTTTTCTTAATTATTACAGGTATTCCCGCATTGCCACCTGCCTGCCGCAGGACCGTGGCCCCCGTGGCGGCACCGGCACTTGTTCCAGTTGTCATTTGTTCGTTAGACTTCGCCGTTACTATCTTATAGACTGGCGTTTTAACCTGTTGCCCGCCAATAGCGCTGCCGGCTATTTGAATCGCACCGCCAGTGCTGCCAATTACCGGTAAGTTGCCTGCACCTAACTTCACAGGCACGCCGGTAGCTACTTTCGTCTGCAAGTTTGCAACACCAGCCTGAATGGGAACGCCTCCGGCCGTTTTGACGAGCACATTGCTTGTTCCGATTTTGACGTTGCCTGCACCTAGTTTTAGGGGCATATTCGACGTTGTAACTTGGCCTAATTTTTGAACGCTGTTTGTCGCAATTTTGCCTTGAATATTAGCCGCTCCGATCTTAAGCGGCACCGCGCTACCTGCAAGTTTTACAGGAACATTGCCAGCGCCCAACTTAACTGGCACCCCGGCACTTGTGCCGGTCTTCACTTGCACGAAACGAGGCGCGCCGCCTGCTCCAGTAGTGGTGCCCAGAACAATTTGCGCGTTTGATTGTGCGGTGGAAACTCTTACAGTGCCCGGAGTGGCCACTCCGCTGACGATTCGCGTAACTCCTTGTGGTGTGACGGCGGCGACCTTGATTTGTTGTGACGATCCAGCAGCTGGCGATTTTACTACGGTTTTGGCTTGATATTGAGCGTGTTTCAACGTAGGGGTGCCGGGAGTGATTTTGACAGCAGCTGAATGAGCGGGTACCTTTATGGTTCCCGATACCAGCTTTTGAGAGTTTGAAGCTGCTGGAGATGGAGCGGGCGAAACTGCCGCCGCAACAGGCCGGACAGGCAACTCTGCGGGAGTTTGAGGCAGACCAGAGGTCACTGGCGAGGCTAATCCAAATGCTTTAGCGGCATCAGGTTGAGAGGCAATGGGTGACGCAGGTGGAGGGGCTGCTACCGGTTCAGCTGCAGTTGGGAACCTGGCCGGAGTCACCTTACCACATTTCTGCACCTGAAGAAGATATGTGGTGACCGTGCTCATACCTGGCCAGCACAGTTCTAAAGATGTGGTTCCTGCACGTACTAGAGCTACGCGGCCTGCTTGTGGTGGTACACCAACTTCAAGATACCAGAGATCTTTACAGCAAATTTGATTATTCCATGTTTTTCTATATCCGTCTCTGCCGGACCAAATGTAGAGCCTTGTCTGAATGGCTACAGCACTGTGGCCCGCTCTTGCCCTTGGAACACATTCTTCAAACTTATCTAGTGCTATATTATCCCATGTCATAGTTTCCAAATTAAGAGAAGCAAGTGTGTTAGTACACTTCCACTCCTTTTCATGAGTGGCAAGTTTAGATTCATCGGGGACCAGTGGAACCCAACCACCGTAAACATACATGTGGTGACCAACAACAGTGGCAGTGTGAAGTGAGCGAGGTAATGGTGCTGGGCCACCTAGCTCGGGCCTGGACCATGACATACTGTCCACATCCAGCACCCATAAGTCACCAAGTCGTGACCCACTCATTCCTCCATAAATGATAAGAGAAGACTTTCCGGAACTTTTATCTGTATATGCGACCCCACTGTGGGATTCTCGTGGCGGTGGTGATTGACCATATGTGAGGGGTATATCCCACACAGTCATAGAAGAACTTGGGTACAACTCCAACGTGTATAAATCATTCAGATATCTAGGTATGTTATTTTTAGGATCATCACTTTCATTGGCCAAGCCACCAAATAAGTACACTTTTCCATTTAGCAAAGTGAAACTATGTCCAAGTCTGGGGCACGGTGGAAGGCCTTGCTTCGGTGGCAAAGGCTTAAGGCGCTTCCATTCCCACCGTGAAGCTTGCAATTCATATAGATCATTAGAATACTTGCCGTACTCCACCATGCCGCCAAAAACCAGAAGACGCGTTCCGTCCACAACGAATCCATAGGCAGCGCAGCCCGGGGGCACTTCTCCTTTGGTAACAGGTACGAACCATTGATTAGTCGAGGTGTTGAAGACATGAAGCTCATGAACAATCCCTTCATTTCCGCCGCCGAAAACTATCATCAAATCTTTAATAGCTACCGCGCGATGGCCATGTCGGGGCCGCGGTTGAGGGCCGCTGGGATTGTACACTTTTTGCCACTTAAGTACAGCGTTTTCCTTCATTTTTACTACACATTTGTCACTAAAAGCTTTATACCGTATGTATCGCTCTGGATGCGTATCTATGACATAGACAATGAGAAACGTCGTAAATAAGCTTCGAAGAAAATATTCAGTTAAGTACAAGCTGCCTAACGCAATCCCGCTCTTCCCTCTCTTTCCCACTTATGACGGAAGCCAATGAGTAAAAAAAAATCACCTTATGAAGCTTATAGTGTATAACAAAAATGGCGTTAGCAACAGCGATGGCAACTTAACAAGAAGAGAAAGAGCGGCGTCGGACGTCAAGAATTTGTCTATGACGATATTACTTTTTTAAAACAGTTTCAGCCAGCTTGTATTACACAAATTAAAGCCATTTCGATTTCTTATAAGAATGAACTATATTTTTTTAACTTTTACTATAAAATTAAATACGCACAAATTACAAGCAATCTTATTTTATGTGTAACAAAATATAAAATAATTTCGTCAAATGATAACATAATTGCTATGTAAATCTACTTAACTGGTTATAGAATATAGAGCAAATATTTTAAATAAAAGTGTAAAAAATTATATATATATATATATATATTATGCACAATAATTTATATATTTATTTAAATATATTAATTATTGGGCAATAATTGAAAAATATGTAACAGTAGCACAGAGTAGATAATATACGACAGTAGTTATTACAATAATAAACAGTAGAAAACTAATCTTAAAGTACTTATAAAAAGATGTGCTAAATATTGAGGCGATACAATTATGTATCAAAAAATATTACGTTTTTTAGTTTTTTAGTGTACGGCTTTGAAGATTTTAAGTTTGTCTAAATATTACAAAGTAATAACATATAAACGCAACTATTCTTAATCAATATCTTCTCTTCTACCAGTACATTTTTTTTTGTATTAATATTTCAAATATAAAAGTATTCAATAAGTTTGTTATTTTTTTGCAATTTAACTGGTCCTGGTTAAAAGGAACAATCCGATTTATCTAACGGCCTGATATGACCAAATGATTAACATATATATGAAGTTACAAAAAAATTATATAGTTAGTAGACCAGGAATCCAGTGCATGAAATATATCTTTTAAATAATAACCATAGACAATTGAATATCCATTCAAAATAAATTCTTCAGGGTGGTAGCCATGGCCGTCCAACTTTGGAAAAGGCGGAATGCAAAATTATAATATTTATATAAATACACTTCAGGTATAAGTCAAAATATACGACAGATAAAAGATAACCTTTTGACATATAGGTAACTATAAAATATTTGTTGAGTATTTATTTTCAGCTTAGTAGATATTGTAAAGTCATTGATCGGCAATGCAAAGAAAATAACAAAGGATAACATATTAATGGTGAAGATATAAAAATAATAACATGTAATCCCATTTTAGACTTATTGACACTTTATTTTACCTGCAGTGGTTTTCTGTTTAGGGCCTACATAATATTTAAATTAGAAATATTAAATCAAACCTTATTTAAACCTATTTAAGTTATATGTGTAGCAATATCTATAAATAAATATTCAAATAAAAACAAAAAATCTCAGTTGCATTTTTAACTTGTAACTAATGTCTTCACTCTAGAACTATTAAAGTTTCAGTCCATTAGAAGAATGTTTTAGAAGGACAAAATTTATCATCTTTGTTTAATTGATATCAGAACCCGCATTCACTGATATAGAAAAACGGTATCACAACAAATCCTCGCGCGAAAATATAAGTACTAATAAGCGAATTAATGATGTATCTATTATATGTACATATAGTTTTTAAATTATCAAAAAAATTCAATTCTCCGTCCTATTTTGCTTAAGTATATGAACTAAATTTATTACATACGTTATTTGTTAGTGCATAACAAATTTCATTTAAACTCTGGATAAAAATGGCAAATAATAAATGATAATTTAATCAAATTATTTTTTTTCACATATTAAAAAAAACGTGTTTGTTCCTGGTATTGACATTATGTTTAATAGTGTATCTGTGGTAGGAATAAAACGAAGTCAATAAATTATCGACAATTGGACAATGTTATCGATATAGTATTGGTCGTCAATTTTTAAACTTATGTTCCTTGTCACAATCTCTGATGAAAACGAATGATTGATTATAGTAATTTTCTTACTGGATCAGCCGTCCTTGTCTTGAACACCATTCGATAGACTATAATAAATAATTAAACACTTGTAAAGCGATATTGGTCTCTAATCCCTAATTTTCGAGGTAGTGTATGAAGAAGACCTGCTCATTACCTATTTATTTGTTTATAACCTTGAACTCATCTCCGCTGTATTCTTTTCCTTTACGGGACATCTTTCACGATTTTCTGTTCGCGCGTTATTGTTTGTGAACCATAGTGGACGAGAAACTATAATTTGGGCACATAATAAATGATTGTTATTGTATCACAGAAATTGCAGGGTTTATTGTGACTATATGTGATTTAAAAGTTCTTATAACTCTTATATAAAAATTCATGTAAAATTTTCAAAATTGTGTTGATAATGATTGTGACTATGATACAGTATAACTACATACAAACAGTAAACTTATTATTTTAAATTTATGCTCAGATAGATGGAAACATTTCACTTTACACATGACTAATTATATCTGTAGCTAAAATATATTATTACTGAAAGATTTGTTTAAATGAAATTTTCTTACTACGCAACAGGCCTTATGTCCTACAAATAGCATTAATATAAAAATTAAATTCTATAAAACATTAAATGTTTCATTGTTTGTGTCTAAAGTATTAAAAACATTTTGGTATTTTTCTTCTATCTACACTAATTTTATATTAAATAGGATTTATGTTTTTGTACATGTTTATGTGATAAATAATTCTAAAATTACTAAACCAATTTTATACCATTAGAAAGCTATGTTAGAAACTGAGTAACATAGGCAATATCTTTTACTATAAATGAAATGATTTTGATAAGTGCCTACTAAATTCATCCAAGGTGTGAAAATAAGCTATAAATGCCATAAGTCATGTGTGCTGTGGCAAATATTAATGAAGAAAGAATCAGTTCACAATATATTACACTTTTGAAGCATCTTGAAATTTTTACATTTTAATGTATAAAATACTTGTGTCACAATGTTCGTTCCATACTCCTCCACAAGGGCTTGATTGGTTCTTATGTTAATTTTATACTTATCCGATAAGTCTGAGAATCTCTTACTGTCTTTTTTAAACCTCTCAGCGGTCAGCCCACCACCACTTTTATTTCTTTATTTTTTGGATTTTTTTTTAAATTATTTTATTACCATGTGGCATGGAAAAATACAAACAACCCTAAATTTTCAGTTTTCTATAACCAACCCCTGATTTTTAATAGTCATTAAAATAATTTTATTATTTTTATCCCTTAGCTAGATATCATCTATTATTATTACTTGGTAAGTTATATGAAATTATTTACATGGTAAAACAACATTTGCCGAGTCAGCTAGTATCAATATAAAAAACACTACATTTTCTTATGCTAAATTCTTAATTTTTGCATGTAATTTGCAAAACTCTTTCCATGCCTAGCCAACAGAAACTTCCATTATGCTATGAGGTAAACATTACTTGATTATGATGTTGTAAAAAAATATAACATATTTTTCAATTTTGTAAAATGATATGGACTTGTTGTAATTTAATTTTATGGTTTACTTTTTATTAAGAAAATAATTTCGCAAATATGTAGAAATAAATCTTTAAATAATATTTTTTATTAAATTACGGTTTGTCACCTTTGAAACTGAACTTGTCACTTCTATTTTTTGTTGCAGCAATATGTAGAATAGACATTTGTTTATTGATAGTGACCTTCAGGTTAACTTTAGTGTGAGCATAATGTAACTGTCAAAAATAATTAACAACAATGGTATTGAATATAAACATACATTATTCAGACAAAAACTCTTTATTCTTTTCATACCTACTTTTTTAAATCATTGTCAAAGATTTCTACATACATATTTCTAAATCCTATTTTGAAAAATTACTTTTGTTTACTCAAATACTACACTACTATGGTCTATGTTATTAGCTAAAACAGTATTTTACATTTTCCTCATTATATTAGTTACTCTAGAGTTCCATGGTATAGGTTCTTACTTCTTAGTGTGGCCAAATCCAGCTGCGTGGAGTATAAAAGGAAACTTGCTGGCCTAAATGGGAGGGACGACCGTGGAGGGCCCCCCAAGCTGGCAGCGGAAGCACTGGTCGATGTGGGCGACGCGTGTAGTGGTGGTGGTAGGCGTACCAGCGCCCTCTTCTCTGCAGATAAAGCGGGGTTGAGGGGAAAGAGGAGTGCCGGTATTTCGTAGGCTCCTGTGGCCTCCCGTATAGGTGCTAAGACTTGGGGCGCTCTATATTCCGATGAGCCCAAAGTTTTGCAGTGGGTCTTAGGGCCGTGACGTCCGTGATAAAAATTCGGACGCCATCAATTAATAAATGTTGAGCAGTGCACTTTCATCCTTTATCGTTACGTTAGTTTCATCCATCTTTATTTCAGAACGGCGAGTAAGGCATTGGAGTAAGCGAGTATGCGTTGAACGGACGTTTTGATTTTTGTTGCTGGCGGCCGACCTTTATTAGAGATCAGCCAACTGCGCAGGAGATATTATAGTACACAAGTGTACACTGAAAGCTCGATGGGACGGATAATCGACACGACCGCAGAGAGGTGCGACGCATAACCGACTTTTAACATGCTCATCCGACGCTTAGATCATCTTACTTTATAGACAATCGGTGATCAGCCCGCATTGCCCTAACCAACTTGGAAACAACATTGTAAAGTTGTTGTATATTCTGAATTCGAACCTACGACCTCCCGTTTCTAAAGCGCAACTACGGATGCAGGTTTAAAGACACGAGTAGAAAGTAGTAAGGACTGCTAGAGCGTCAGAATTAGAAGTCGATAAATTGAGGTGGCAAATATCTTTATTCAACATAGGAGCGATACCCTCACGAATTGTCAAAAATCTGCCACCGGTTCGAAAGGGACGCCTCTGACCTGAGAAGAACCAGCAAAAGAACTCAGTGCACAACTCATCTGCAGTCAGGTCAAGGTAGCACGCCAGACAGTCTATGAGAGAGAAAATAAGGGCACTAGAGATATTTGCCTGTGCGTGTTGTCATTGCTTAAAATAATTAAAAGAGGTATTTTCTAGTACAATACTACCTCATTGTTTTTATGTGTATGTCCATGTGGCAAATCATTTGTGTATTAAAAGGAAAGGCAAAATATCTTTAAAACATTAAAAAACCTGTGTCTGATTGTAACGCTATGGCAATACTGATTTTCCTTTTAGAAACATTTTCTTATTATAGTTGTTATTTAGTTGGAGTAATAAGAAGAAAAATAATAAGTAAGACGTAGCGGTCATAAGAGTTTTTGAAAACTAATTCACCCTTTGGAGGCTTTCATGCTTTGAGATGAATATGTCACATGTCTTTATTTACTTTAAAATCTCTCATTTTTTGTAATTTCTGTCGAATGTTGCTTATTATTCCACTAAAATAATGAACAATGTGTTTTACTCATAATTTGTTTTCTTTTAATTGCATACGAACTCAGACGAGCATTAGGGCCACCTTATGGAAAGTGGTATAACCATTATATTTATATACGCTGGCTACGGTGCCCTTTAAACCGGAACATGATAGTGTTTCCATTCTTCCGCTTTGCAGCAGAAATATGAATGACGGTGGTACCGCCAAAGAAGACACATAATATGCAATACTCAACAGGTTTTAATCCCAATTCATTAATCAGAGGTTCTATATTCAGATGTGCAAGGTTAAAACTTTGAATTGTTCAGTTAAAAGGTAAAAATAATATTAATGTTTCGCTTTTAACCCGAATGTTACTAAAGAATAAGAAATTTTATAATTGTGATACATTGTATTACCATGTTTCTTAAACAAACTAAATATAATTCTTCTGATGGCAAACACTTAAGCTTTGCACTGGCGTCTATTGACCTAGTAAAGGCGAAATGAGTGACGCAGAACTAAAAATATCGAACGCTCCAGGGCGGTAACTTATCGCTTCACATCCTGTAGTCTGTGCGCACACGCCGTCCCATGATCAGTGTACACATTGCTACGGGACGAAGTTCGGTGAATAATTGTCTATTAATTCATATTGCAAACAGCTTTTGCGTTTTCGTGAGCCCTTTTGCGATTTTTTCATATATAATCGAGTAAGTGAACTATTATTATCTTGTATTTTATTGTGTTCTATTCTGTTGAAATAACTGTTTTCATAATGTTTATTATACAGCCGATAAAGTTTGAAATGAAAAAGAGTACCTAATTATTGTCAATTGTAGTACTTAAAAAAAACATTATACATAGGCAATGAAACATCTGGACCGGGACTGGGCCACATCTGTAAACACAATCATTTAAAGCCGGGGAAGCGAACTCTAACCGTAACTTGCGTGATACAACAACGAGCTTCTATTGCGTACGCGCGTTGCCGTTTACGCTCACGAGGATCGACGCTCGATCTTACTTATTTTGCGAACTATTACTGCAACCGAACGTTGTGATTCAGAGATTTTGGTGTTTACTATTTGACGTCCAAGAGCTTACTGCGAATGCTTTTTGATTAGCGGCAAAACCGTCAATTGTCGGTTGGCTGCAAATCCTTCGTGAAGCGCTCGTTGCATGTTCAAGAACCGCGTACACACTATGTAATCGCTGCAATAACATTTACCGGTGCAAACAATGTTATAGTAACAGAGATGAGTATCTTGTAATCGTTGGCTCGCTGCGAATATTCCGCATTACACTCGCAGAAAGGTTGAAGAACCACGTGAACCGGCTTAAAAGTAACAATGACAGATTGAAAAGAAACATGCTCGTTAGGTATTTGCATCACAACGATGTACACGAAACACACTAATGTACACGAAAATACTTTATTGTTTCTGATTACTTTCGAATTGAAACTGTTTTTAGGTATAGCAGTTATTTTCTTTTTTTATAGTGACATATCTGCTGATAGTATGTTAGAAGCAATTCACGGGGCGTCCGAGTAAAAAACTTTTCTTTTAAAATTGTACCGAAGTTAAATGCCAATAAATCATTTAAAATTTGGTACAAGCTTTAATTTAAGCCATTTTTCACGGCAATTATGTTCTATACATAATTGTAGAAGAATATGCAGTAAACATAACTAAGAAATAAAAGGAAAGCGGTAAAAGTTTAGAATAAATATGCTCATAATATGGGCGATAATATTTTATATCAAACGCTAATGTTTTGCAAAGTGGGTAACAATAAATAAAAAAAGCCTCTAAAAATAACTGTTTTGAAAATGATTAAAATAAAATAGGTGATAGTAATAAGCCGTAAGGAGTAAAAATCATGATTGCCTCAAAAAGCAGAAATAGTTAACTTTAGCCGAGATCCGTTTTTATCGCAGATTGCATTGGGCCGGCGGCATGCGTGGGAGGGGCTCAAGGCTGAGCAGGAAGCGCTTGGGCGCTGCGGTGCTCCTGCTCGGGGCCGTTCTGATAGTCCGGGTTCCCTTGAACTCCCAGATTGCCGCAGATTTTCCGCACATTACGCCCCAAGCTCTCGCACATTTCCTTGCAGACTTCTCTAACTACCCTAAACTCTACACAGACATGTGAGGATAAACATTTTTTTTAATTATTTGCTATTTTTTTTGTTTTAACACAGAAAATTTTGATTTGTACTAAGATTGTAATTCCGCACCAACTGTAGAACCAATTATGTTTACTTTTAAAGAAGACAACAAAAGGAGTAATAAAAGTAAAATTTATTCTTGAAATTTCACCTACTGGCCTAACATTTGTGCAAACATTGTTAATAATAGCGTTAAAGTATTAAGATGTGACCGTATCCGATTTTCCCTCTTCAGCGATTCGTGGTCAGTGGAAGAGGAGGCGGGCAATTACACCTCGTGGCACTACACGGTGTCGTACCTGTGCGGCGCGCGCTGCGAGGGCCGCGCCGTCGTGCTGCACGAGGCGGTGGCCGCGGGGCCGCCGCGCCACTCGGCCGCCTCCCAGCACCGCCTCAGGGTGCTCGACGCCCGCTGCTCCCACCCTCCGCTGTTGCCGTGGATGCGATTCTGCGGTGATTGTTTTATATAATGGAAACAGTCATCACGCGATGAATTTCTGCGCTTTAAACTAAAACAGTAGATAAACCAGAAAATAGTAAACACTTCTGTTCTATTATTTAGCAAATTTTTTAAAACTTCTTAAATTTCTCTTAAGGTCTCCTGTGAGATAAATTTCCATTTGATGGAGCCGCGTCTAGATGACTGCCTCCGTTGCCTATTGGTATAGGCGTTTGCTTTAGAAACCGGAGATCGTGGGTTTGAATCCTGCGGGGACTCAACCAATTTTCATTGTTGTTTCCTAGTTGGTTAGGAAAATTTGGGTCGATTACCCAATTGTCTGAAAAGTAAGATGATCCATTTTTTTTTCTTTTTTTTTATCCTTGAATTTATGCTTCCAGACTCATGTCTATAATAAGTTTCATCTAACACAGAGTTCGCTAGAAGCTCCCGTCCCCACGAACTAGGTGGCCCACATTTTTTGCTAAAAGTGAAGACCACACGTACAGAAGGTACGTGAGTTAGGCATTAGTTTATGTCTCCTAAGGATCGTCGACGATCGGTTTACGGACCGGACGCCGACGGTCTGGCGACTGTATTAATGTGTGTGTGTGTCGCTGTGCTCGTAAGCGAGGGCCAACTACAAGTGAGTGTGTGCTATCCCTACTTGTGTGGTGTGTAAAGTTGGATGTCGGGACCCCCGTTGGGTCCGGAGTCTCGGCGACCCCTTCCTCGTCCGGTTCAAGGAGAATGTTTCGCGGTCAACGCTTTTGACTGGATGCGTTTGGATCGGCCGTGTACGATGCTGCTTTTACCAGCAGAGGGTTATTATGTTTAATAACTTTATCAAAGTGTTCGCGGAGTGTTGGCAATTTATAGTTGCTGTGTAGGTCTACGTTACGTTGGTACCACTGCGACCCGGTTTCGCGGCGGATGAATTTGCGATGATTTTTAAGCGACATTTTACTGTAAGATTTCGTTAGGTGATAGAGTCTGGTCGAAACGAACATAGCCTTTCTCCTAACGTCCTAAATATGACTTTTAAACGACATGTTGCAGTCAAAGGTCACGTCTAGGTATTTGGCCTTCCTTTCCCATGGGATTGGTTGGCCTTATCCTGACGCCTGGGTTGAGGACCGGAGGTATTGTGTAATCACGACGTAATCTAAACCGATGAAAGTGTATTGCTACACTTTTATTGGCGTTTACGTCGATTCTCCATTTACGAAACCAATCACGTAAACGATTGATCGCGTTCTGGAGCTTTTTAAAGATATAATTTGGTCTTAACGATGAATAATAGAGGGCGGTGTCATCAGAAAATAGTGCTAGATTCACATCGTCGGGCTTTGGTATGTCACTCGTGTAGAGCGTGAATAATAGTGGGGATAGGACCGTTCCTTGAGGGACGCCCGCTTGGAGGGCTCGTGGACAGGGTGCCCTCGAGTCGATATCGAAAAGAGCGATTCGACAAGTAGGCTTGGATGACGTGAACCAGCCTGTCCGGCACTTTGTATTTTAACGTTCTATTTGACATACGGTCTGGGCCTGGTGCCGACCGGGGTTTAAGACCCTTAATAATTTCGCGGACCTCCTCCGGGGTCTGGCTTTAAAACATCGCCCTCTGGTGGTAAGGCAGCCCTAAGTTCGACCAGGCGGTCCACCTCCGATATGTGGGCCGCGTCGACGCGTGCATGACATGGTGTACATTGATCTTCTAGCGTATCGGCTAAGCATTCGGCCTTTTCGAAGTCAACGAAAGCTAATAAGCCCCCGGTTGGCTTTGAAAATGGTTGCGACTTCATACGTCGAGCCAACTGCCAATAGGCAGTGTGCGATGGCACTAAGTCTTCCGTCAGACCTAACCATGAACCTTTGCGATGTAACTCTATCCTATCTCTGACCTCTAGCTGAAGTTGCCTAAAGCAAAATCTGTTTAACTCAGACGGATAGCGATAAAACGCCCGCGTGAGTGCATTTTTCTCTCTTATCAGCATCGAATACTGAACGGCAAGCCAAAGTTACGGTCTCCCGAAACCTTGACTGTCCTTTCGGAGTCGTCGATGGCTGATGAGATATGCGTTGTGATACTGTCGATAGCAAAATACGTTTTGTCTACACTATCAATAACCTCCGGTAGGTTAGAGCAACTTTGGGGGTCTCTTAGAACGGACGGTAGTGAAACCGTCTGATTCCCGATCGGCCTCGTTGTCAGCGTCCATAGCGGCGCTCGTGTGAACGGTCACAGGTTCGACTTCCATTTCCGTGGGTCTTGGTTCGTCTTCAGCGTCTGACTGCGCTGACAGGTAATGGCACGGGGCAGGCGTTACGACCGGGCTACGGTTCCGGGTAGGTGTCGCTGAGGGCGACGACGCGGTTAACTTTTTCGGTCCGGCTGGCGTACCAGCGCACGCGGCTTTGCCATTAAATAAGCGGCGAAGAAAACCGGCGTGGAGTCTTGCCCAACCATCGGGGTCGTTTTCGCGGAAGTACGCGTCGATGTCGTTGCGATGTAGGGCGGGATCATAATTTTCTATATCGAGGCTATCCATTGGGGCGACACCCGCTGGCGAGGTATTTATAGCTAACCTGATCCCCCCCACCTGGGTGGGGAGGTGTGCCTAATAAAACAACAGGTGGATGCGCTTTGGGAGCGCTAGGTGTGTACCTAGCTGCCAACAATCAGCAAGCACTAATTAACAAGCTAAATGCACGTGGTCTTTTTGTGGTGTATGTATCTACTTACAGAAAGCCGGAACCTGCCTCCGAGCACTTACTACACTACACAATATTAAAGACTGACGCGGCGGCACTGTCACGCCAACTAACTATGAAGCGCGTATGCGATATTGTCAGAGTCATGCGGGAGCGCACGAGAGAGGTCCGTACCGCGCGGAAGCTCGGAACGGAATGAAGATGATACATGCGTCGGATGGTCATGTAAAAAGGCGGTCCACCCACCAACCCGCATTGCACCAGCGTGGTAGGATACGGTCCAAGACCCCTCCAATTGGTTAGGGGTGTATTAGGGGAGGCCTATGTCCAGCAGTGTCCCAAAAACGGTTGCAACGGAGTATATCATAACAAAAATCCATGATCTCGTTTGGCACACCGGCGATTGAAGGTGCGAGAAATAGCTGAGACAGAAGCTATATCAAAAGACTGCATAGGCCATATCCTGCATGATATTTCAGGCATGAGAAAGCTGTTGGCGCTATGGGTGCCACGTTTGCTCATTCTTTACAGCAAGCACAATCGTGCCACTGGTCCAGAGCAGTATTTGACTTAACTTAAGCGCAATTCGAAGGAGTTTCTGCGTCTTTTCGTGACCGTCGAAACATGGGTCCACTAGTATACACCAGAGAAAAGTCAAAACAATAGACTTTATCCAGTGAACGTGCTCCGAAGAAGGCGAAAACTGACCAATCGTGGAAAAGATGTCCACGTTCAGGATCTAAGGTGTGATTACACCGCAATGTAATAAGACGTTAGAGCTATCTACGAATTATTGTTGTAGAATTAGAAAACGATAGCGTTTGTCAAAGTGTGCTGATGTTCCTCCATGATAAGGCACCGGCTTAAACTCTGCCTTCGCCATAGCCAAATTAAAAAAAAACACTCGGAATGAATTTGCAAAAGTACAGTTAGAAAAAGACCCTCGCCGGGGAGATTCAATCGTCATCATCGCCGTCATGGAGATCACGAGGAAACGTATTGTTCAAAAGGGTTTTTAAACGTATTTTTAAAGAAGTTGGAGCATCGCTGGATCAAAAGCATCGAGCTAAAGACATAGTCTACGTTGAGAGATAAATGGCAATTTTTCCTTATTTTTTGTTTTGCTAACTTTTTATTGCACCTCCCTGGTATATTACTCTCTCCTTTCTTCGATTATTCTGGGTTACCATACGGAACTAAGTCTTTTTGGATTATCTAGACAATTTTGTGTCTAATCTACAGAGGAAGATGACGTGGAGACGATGATACTGCAGGGCGCAGAGGGCGGTGCTCGAGTCTTCGAGAGCGCCAGAGGCGTGTGCGGATCGGTGCGGGCGCTAATGGGCCGGTGCGACTTGGCCGTACGACGCCGCCAACATATGGACGCTTTGCGAATTATTCTGTCGTGATTAATGTTAATAAAGTAAACTCTCTTACAAATTCTCACTATTATTACAATCCTAGAAAATAACTTGAGTGTAGTGACGAACCAAGATTATGTTGAAATTATTGTTAAACGCCAAAAAAAGGCTATTTAGGAAGTGTGATTCTATTGGCAACAAAAAAGAAGAATTTTTTTGAGTAATCTGTATTATTTTTCTTATTATTAACTATTTCGCAAAAACATGAACATATTTGTATTAGAAAAACAGCTGTGTCAGTCGATCATTTTTGAGATCCGGATCCGATTAATACATAACGAAGTGATAGATAAATATTTTTGTATTAAAAATGATATTTTATAATAATATGATATTCTAGACGAATAACACAACATCATGTAGTCTACTGAAACTAAGCAAACCTTATACTCTGTAAATTACTCGAGTAAACTATCTTGTCAACTCGAGTAGGAAACTTTATTCGACCTTAGTTTTATAATGGGATTTCGTTGTTATGGATTAATAGTGGTAGACAATTATTTAATGGAAAGGGGATGTTTCTTTCGCATGTGAAATAATTTTTGTGGTACATATTTCCGTATAGTACATTTCATATATAGTACGTATTGTACATATTGTAGTTGGAATACGGTCCAAAACTCCGTAATAGACAGGAGTGTATTAGAGGAGGCCTATGTCCAACAGTGAACTACCACAGGCTGATGATGATTGTATATATTATCCTACTAGCTGTAACCCGCGAATTTGTGCGCGTGGTAATATCTAAAAACATTGAAAAGCCAAAGTTAATACCAGCTAAATGAGCTATCCTTAAGTAAGAGTCTCGTTAAAATCGGATCAGTAATTCCAGAGATATATAACCAGAACAGACAGACAGACAAAAATTTAAAAACAAGTATTTTGGTATGTGTACCGTATATACATTCATATGCATGTAGTAGAAAGCGGTTATTTAATATTACAAACAGTCACTTCAATTTTATTTATTTTTAGTATAGATTTTATTACAAACTTTGGATTTTTTTTTTTCATATTTAAGCCACTCTGACGCATTCTGTTTATATGTTTCATTGTTTACGCTCATCAGGTAAATCGTTAGAAGCGGCTTACTGAAAATCAAAACAAAACTATGCAAAAACCTCTGCACATGCACGTCAATTGAATGGTTGTTTATGTTTTCGATCGTAATGTAAATTTGGACTTGGAAGGTAGCAACGCAGCGACATGTACCGCTTTCCGAATCTATTTGGTGCGCTGAGTTAAATCATCAACTCGAGCTTAAAAGAACTCGAGTCGTGTTTGTTATCACTCGAATACGATTTTTACGATTTCACTCGATTCACTCGAGTATAATCGATTTGAGTCCCATCACTACATCATCAGCCTTTGTTAGTCCACCGCTGGACATGGCCTCCCCTAATACACCCTATCCATTAGGGGTTTGGACCGTATCCCACCACGCTGGTCCAATGCGGGTTGGTGGGTGGACCGACTATTTTACATGCCCATCCGACGCATGGATCATCTTACTCTAGACAATTGGGTGATCGCCAAATTGCCCTAACCAACTAGGAAACAACAATGAAAATTTGTTGCGTCCCGCAGGATTCGAACCCACGACCTTCCGGTTTCTAAAGCACACGCCCATACCACTAGGCTACGGAGGCAGTCAGTCAGTCCCATCACTAGTCAGATCTAAGTGTAGTAGTGTAATTATTATTGAACATCAAGCCCAAAGAGTATTCTAATAGTGTAGAATAAGAGTGGACACTCGAACCGTTTTTTTAATTACATTGAAAGCGCACTCCGTATTTTAGTGGCGAGTAACCTACAAACATTAGCAATTTTATTAGTGGTCTATATACATACATATATATGAGTGCGCAGTCTTTACCGTTACTTTGTTTTGTTTTGAATATTTGAAGGACAGGACTGAAATCTGAGGATAAAATGAAATACGTCACAATCATTGAATTTTTTTATTAATTCTCGTTTAAAATATTCTTCACAGTATATGATCATTTATTAAATAGATATAGTATTACAATGAGACAAATTAAAATATTTAAACGAATGTTACATTAACTAGGTGGTAACCGTTGGTAGGTCCCCTGTTTATAGGAGACCGTCTGGGTGGGTACCGCCGCGATGTCTATTTCTACCGCAAAGCAGTAGTGTGAGAACACTATTGTGTTCCGGTTTGAAGGGCACCCTAGCCAGCGTATTTACTGGGTAAACGAGGCTTAACATCATATGTCTCACGGTAGGCAGCGCGTTGGTGATACCAGTATTGCCAATGTTTATGGGCGTCGGTGACCACTTTCCATCAGGTGGCCCCGATTGCTCGTCTGCCTGCGTATGCAATAAAAAAAAATAACTGCACAATTTATCTAACACATTTTAATGTACAAACTCCTATAATATTACTTAGTTTAATAACAAAATTTTAATTAAAAAAATATAACAATAATTTAAATATTTTTTTTTACTTTTTGATTATTTCATATTTTCAATTATCATTACGAAAAAACTACAACATATAAAACAATGACGATATGAAGATGTGGTGTGCCAGACCATATCTTAATAATCTTTGAAAATTTAGAGCTTTGCTCGGTATTTCTTACATAATTACTCTTTTGTCGCTTTTTTGTTGAATTTTTTATTTGGAGACTATGGGCTCTTGTGTTTATAATGTCGGTGGTTGCTTCTGTATTCTTAATGTCATGATAACTAAAATGAAATCAAAACAACTGTAAATTTATATATTATGTTAATTTATCTGCTTAAAGAAAAAAACCTCACATAAACAAAAAAAAATAGATACCTACATACATTTGTTTTCTTTGTAATTAGTTTATAGTTTCATTATTAAGATATAAGTTGGCGAAAATAGAAGGATGAGTGATTTGTTAAAAATAAACATCATTTTTTAATGAATCATAAAAATCATATTTACCACGACAATACTAATTATTCAAACACAATAAAGTACAATGTTTTTATTCGGTCTCAATTTATTAAACAGTTAATGTCATTTTTTATATTTACAATGGTAATTTCATAATGTAAACTCTATAGACACTGATAAAAGATATTGTTATGAACTTATCAGGCAGGCAGTGTGGAATCTTCATGAATGAAATGGAAGTCAAGAAGTTTCATACCCACATCATGGGTTTGAGGAATAAGTTTGATTCCAAAACAAGTGAAACCGTTCCAGAAACTTATTAAGATGAATTATCTGAAAATGACGCGCATCTTAAAATTAATTATCAAAGATTTTGTTCGAAAATTAGTAATTATTTATAATGATATGCCGAAATATCATTTAAAACACATATTAGTACTTTATTAGATGAAACTCTTCGAGATATAAGTCTATAGAGTCAACTTATATTTCGAAGAATAATGTGAAAAGTATGTATCAAGTTGATACATTATTCTCGTATCACATTGGTATACGAATATAAAAATAACACAAGCTTTATTTTACACTTTACACATACACGTCAGCACTTTATATTATTTCATTCATAAAAGAAATAATACATGGATTCTCCGTCACGTTGTTCCTTCCTGACGCCTTTAGGTTGCGGTCACAGGAACGTGCTGCCGACTTTTGAAGTTGTTGAAGACGGCATTGTTGTATATTGCCGCCTCTGCTTCCTCGAGTTTGGCCAGGAGAAGCTTTTCATTGTTTCTCCTGTATGCATGCAGATTTTCTTCAAGTCATGGTGTTTACTACCCTCGTGGCTCTTGTGAGGGCTTGAAACTCAAGGAAAGCATTTATGATGTGGTCCCGAGGTTCCGTAGCTGTTCGAAGTTTTGGCGGGCTCACTATTCCATTGTCGTTGGTTTTAGGAGAGCTCCCTCAGAAGATTTCAGCGCTTTCTTCGCGATTTGTGGCAAGGTCACTACTGCCATGCTTTTTCCTGAATTCTTTTTAGGCCTTGGTCTTGTTTAGCTTGGGCTCGTTCGTTGGCTGTTCTTAGCTGGAGGCGCTCAGACCCGCTAAGTGCATCTGGATTACCTATAGGATGACCGCAGCTGTTGATTTTTCAGTCGCGGTTGCGGAGTCGTACTTTTTGAGGAAGCTTAGGCTTTTAGCCTCTGTCCTCGTATACGACTACCTCGTGGTTTTCGGAGGCTTTTACACAACCAATATAGTCTGCGACCTCTCCTTTCTCATGGTCAATCACCATGGCATCCACACGTATTTTGCGGGGGGCGCTGTTGGTGCTTGTCTCTGCCTGTCCGAGTTTACTTAGCAGCGAGCATGCTTGCACGAACGGTGTTTCCGAGTTGCTCCATGCGAATAGTATGATCGTCTTATTTTCGCTCCCAGTAAGTATTCCCCTATACCCCCGTGTCCTGTCAGTGCTTGCACTTGGGTTGGTGTTGGCTTTGATTTTCTTAATGCCCGATACCCCGTTTCGACATCCGAGAAGAATTTCCCTTTTAACAAGCCCAGTGCTTGAGGTTTGGTATCTATCCTGCCATTTTTGATAGTTTCCTCTCTGATCTTCCTTTTGACAAAAGACAGGGTACACTGTCATAGTGTACACCGCCCGTCTCGCGAAGGGCTGCCTTCTTAGCCAGCTCGTCAGCCCTTTCGTTACCCGGAGTTCCCTCGTGTGCCTTAAGCCAGAATAGACGCACCGTATTTCCCTCTCTATTAATTTCCCCTGTAGTAGCTTGGATGGTGTTTGCTAAGGGGTGCTTTGCTCCAGGCTTGCTCAGAAGATCGAGTAAAGATCTTGAGGCACTCAGTATATTGACGATTGGGTTCGTCCTTGATTTAATCAACTGAACAGCCTTGAGAAGCGCGTACAGCTCTGACTCGAAAACCTTGCAGGAAGGATCCAGTTTGAAAGTGTCATAACTGGTTTCCCTTTCTCCTTCCCACCAAGTTAAGGCAGCTCCGACTTTTCCTTCAATTTTGCTGCCATCCGTGAAGATCTTCGGTCCGGATATTTGGTGGGGTTGCTTTTTGCAATCCAGGAGCTCGTACTTTATCGATGTTAATGCGGAGGGATGAGGCATGTCTATGAATTTAGTCTGGCTTTCCAGCGTTTTCACCGGAGGTAGGTAGTCTCTAAGATTTTTTCTTTTCGTTAGATACAGAATTGCGGCCTCTTGTATCCTTAGGTCCAGTGGCAGGAGGCCCGACAGGGCGAGTGCCGACGTAAGCGAAACAGTACGGTACGCCTTGTAGATGTTTTGCGCGAAACCACGCTGCAATGAACCCAGTTGGTCTTTGGCAAAATAGGAAGGAGAATGGATAGAAGGGCCCCCGGACCAACCCAGGCCAGGGTACGACCAGCTCCACGCAAGTGGCAGCAAAGTCGGCGGCACCAGAGCAGTCCACGGTGGGTGGACTCTGGTGACGCGCCGCAAAACTGCCAAACCAGGTCCTAATCAAAAAATGACAAATACGAAAACGAGGATGCCAAAACTAAAGGCCCCTACCTCGTCGGCTGTAGTAATAAAGCTGCAGCCGGGCGCAGCGGGAAAAGGGGTCACTTATTCTGGCATCCTCCAGGATGCCAAGAAGAGGTATAAATTGGACGACATTGGAATTGATGGCTTCCGGTTCCGCCATGCGGCAACGGGGGCCCGAATCCTCCAAGTTCCGGGGGCCACCAGCGGTGAAAAGGCCAACCAATTGGCTGAAAAGCTTCGTCAATTGGTTGGTCCAGTGGTGGCATTAATATCCAGCCCGAAAAGTGTTTAAATAAAACTCTCGATATAATCCCATATAAATGTATGCCTTCACCGTTTAATACTTGTAATGCTGCGGTAAATTATCGACTTGTACTTGCCGATTTGTTTTTATCAAGATTCATTGCTATCGTTTGATTATATCCTTTAAATAATCGCACATTAATGGACATCCCATAATTTGAATGATTGAATTATTGCGGTATATTGTCAACTTGTAGATGCCGATTTGTTTCAATCAAGGTTCATTTCTGGTGTTAAAATAATAAGGCCATATTACTAAATGTCTTGACCGTTCAATACTTGAGTTATTGCGGTAAACAATCAACTTGCACATGCTTATTAGTTTTATCAAGATTCATTTCTGTTGTTTGATTACATCCCCCGACATAACTGCACACAAATAGTCATCCCACGATTCTAGGAATTGCATTTTTGCGGTGTATTGTCAACTCAAAAATACCTATTTGTTTCAATCACGATTCAAATCTGGCATTTAAATAAAACGCTCGATATGAGCCCATATAACTGTATGTCTTGACCGTTCAATTGTTGTGTTATGGCGTTAAACTATCAACTTGTACATGCCTATTAGCTTTGAACAAGATTCAGTTCTGTCGTTTGATTATATCCACCGATATAATTGCACATAAATAGACATCCCACGATTTTAATAATTGCATTAATGCGGTGTATTGTAAACTTGTACATGCCG
Source organism: Lamproptera curius (assembly GCA_029286875.1). Lineage (NCBI taxonomy): Eukaryota > Metazoa > Arthropoda > Insecta > Lepidoptera > Papilionidae > Lamproptera > Lamproptera curius. The sequence goes on along the minus strand of JAGSMT010000207.1, from coordinate 55,226 downwards.
ATTTGTTTCGATCAAGATTTATTTCTGTTGTTTGATTATATCGCCCGATAGCACTGCACATAAATAGTCATCCCACGATTTTCGTAATTGCATTTTTGCAGTGTATTGTGAACTAAAAAGTGCCTATTTATTTCGATCACGATTCATTCCTGGTTTTTATATAATACGCTTGATATAAGTCCATATAACAGTATGCCTTGACCGTTCAATACAACAGAGCGCCTCCAGCAGCGGTCCCGACCGCACGTGTTCGCCGCAAGTCTCGAGCTCGCCACGCGGTATCATCGCCGTGAAATCATCTTGCTGCGCCATCTGAGTTTTATGAGTGCACCTGCGCTCATAGAGCCTTTTGTCGCACCGCTGACGACATCGCGGTGGATTTTATTGCGCTACCTCAAGCGGTCGGCTTGTACGCAGCTGTGCAACTCGTTTGCATAACACAATTGTGTTGCTAGCCGCTTGTAGCTAAGCGCATAATCTTGTTGCTTAGGGTTAATTATCTTGTTTCTCGGCCGAACTAGTTGTTTTCACAACTATATTAGGCCCCTAGAACGTTTTAATATTCTGTTTCTTGTTTCAGAAACCAGTCAGACACACCTCCCTGCCGTAGGCGGCAGGGCGGTAAGGAATCTACGCCCGGCAACCGCCGGGACTCACAGATTGCGTCGGGTGACGCTAGTCTCACTTCAACTAGAGAAGACCTATCCAGCATAATGGTCGACCGAGAGCTCTCGACTCGCTTTGGTATCGATACCGGAGCGATTAGGGAGAGATCGGTCGGAAATTATAACTGAAGCTGACCGACGCGATGCATATCCTGATCGCAGAACATTGCCCCACCGCTCCAACTCCCGCTGAAACGCCTGGACCTACTGAGCCGTTCCCTGAGGATGATAGCGACGACAATTGTGTCGACGTTAGCATCCGCATGGAATCGGACATGGAGGTCGAGGCCATTCAAAACCCCAAACCCGACAACGGCTTCAAAACTGTAAAATCCAAGGGGAAGCGCAAGGTGCGCACCTCATCACCCGCACCCGTCCTTCCCGTCAAGGCTGCAAAGCCTGACATTCCCACTACCTGCCCTCAGCAGGTTCCCCAACCGTCGTCCTCCCAGGCGACAAAACCCCCATCCATTCATCCAGCTGATCCTAGGCGCCCCCCGGCCCCTCGCCCCGCCCCCCAGCCATCCCAGCCTTCCCAGGCACCCGTAGGGAAAGGCCCACCGCCCATCTATCTCCGCGAGAAGGAGAAATGGGTCGAGATTCGCTCGGCCCTATCAAATCGATTTAAATTTGAGGCCTCTGATAGCAATCAGGGGATCAAATTGCAGTTAGATAATTCTGACGACTTTAGGAAGGTGACCTTATTCCTCCGGGAAAAGGAACTCCAGTATCACACATTCGCGCTCCCGGATGAGCGCGTACTTAGGACAGTGGTCAAAGGGCTGCCTAAAGAGGTCCCATGCTCCGAGATTACCTCGGCAATTAAAGAATTAGATATTCCAGTCCTCTCGGTACAACGTATGTACCACCCACGCACTAAACGCCCTTATGGTATGGTGCTCGCTCGAGCGCACCAAGGAAGGTAAGCGCATATATGATGTCGAGCAACTGTGTGGGATCGGCCGTCTCTCTTTTGAGCGGCCTCATTCTAACGGTTTGCCAGGGCAGTGTCACAACTGCCAAGTATTCGGCCACTCTGCGCGGAACTGTTTCGCACGCCCCCGTTGCGTCAAATGCCTCGGGGACCACGGTACCGCATCCTGTCCCAGACCCAAGGACAAAGAAGTCCTCGTCACCTTCGAACCTCCTGCGTGCGTAATCTGCCGCAATCCCGGCCACACGGCCAACTACCTCGGCTGCCCTAAGGCGCCAAAACGCAGAGTTCCTGCGATCCCAAGGGAAGCCTCTTCCAGGCGACCACCCATCCCATCCAACACCACCGCATTCCCACCCCTCCGTCCTTCCAACGCTTGGCAGTTCCGCCCCGCGTGGCAACAGCCAGCGCCGGAGCCGACTCCGAGCGCACAGCAGCCCGCCGCCGCCTCAAAGAGCCAGCATGCTAGCCATAGCAATGGCAGCACTGGCAATAACGCCGCGTCATTCTTAAAGTCACTAGATATGTTTAATTTAGATGAGTTTAACCAGGCAGCAGATGATTTCGCCGCCGCCGCCGGCGACGCAATGGCTAGGTTTTCCCTTCTTGTGAAATACAAGAATTTAATTACTGCCCTTAAGGCTTAGGTAGCGACACCCTAGCAGTAGCCAGACACACCCTACACTTAGAGTGTAGGACATACACACACACTCATGACATCGGCCCCACCGGAGAGGTCGAATTTACACACCCTTTGCTATATGACACTGTAGCTTAACACCATATAAGATAGGAGCGTTGCTGGAGGAGAGGACGCTTTAAGAAGTGGTAGTAAAGTTTAGATAGAGCTCTTCTAGCTATTAAATGATCATTGCAAAGCGTCTGAATCGAGCCGAGGCGTCGGCCTACCTGGGCAGCCCTCGATTCAGCATGCTAACGGGTACCAGAAAGTAACGGCCCAAGCCGAGGCTCCCCATCTGGGGGCCCTTGGTGCAGTTAAGTCAGTAATGGGGAGACGCGCCTGTCAACGGGCCCCCCCATAACCCGGTTATGTTCTAATAGGTCAATTCCACAGAGCACGAGATCCAGCCAAAAAAAAAAACCCTTCAATAGTTAAGTGATTGCGTAAAACTATTAACTTGGACATGCCTATTCGTTTCAATCACGATTCAATTCTGTTGTTTGATTATATCCCCTGATAAAATCGCACATAAATAGACATCCCACAATTTTAGTTATTGCATTTTTGCGGTATATTGTCGACTCAAAACACGATTTGTTTTGATTACGATTCATTTCTGATGTTTAAATAAAACGCTCAATATAAGCCCACATAACGGTATGTCTTGACCGTTCCATACTTGTGTTGTTGCGTTAAACTATCAACTTGTACATGCCTATTTGTTTTCATTTCTGTTGATTGATTATATCCCCCGATATAATCGCACATAAATGGACAACCCAAATTTTAGTTTTTGCATTTTTGCGGTATATTTTCAACTCAAAAATGCCGATTTGTTTTGATGACGATTCATTTCTGGTGTTGAAATAAAACGCGCTTCTGGTGTTTAAAAAAACGCTTAACATAAAGCCCACACAACTGTATGTCTTGACCGTTCAATACTTGAGTTATTGCGTTAAACTATTAACCTGTACATGCCTATTTGTTTTAATTACGATTCGTTTTTTGTTTTATTATATCCTCTGATATAACTGCACATTATAGTCATTCCACGATATTAGTAATTACATTTTGGCGGTATATTGTCAACTCACACATGCCTATTTGTTTAATTATGCAGTTATTAAAATCATGGGATGTCCATTTTTGTGGGATTTATATATTTATATATTATATCCCCCGATAAATCGGGGGATATAATCAAACGACAGAAAAGAATCTTGATCGAAACAAATAGGCATGTACAAGTTGATAGTTTAACGCAAAAAATCAAGTATTGAACGGTCAAGACATTCAGTTATGTGAGTATATGAGTTATATTATAGAGTTATATGAGTATATCGTGATCGAATCAAATAGGCATGTTTGAGTTGACAATATACCGCAAAAATGCAATTATTAAAATCCTGGGATGTCCATTTATGAACGATTATATCGAGAAATATATTTAAACAACAGAAATGAATCTTCATCAAAATGAATCAGCAAGTACAAATTGATAATTTACCGCAATAACACAAGTATTGAACGGTCACGCCAAAATGTTATAAGGGCTTATACGGAGCGATATATTTAAATAGCAGAAATGACTCGTAATCGAAACAAATCCGCATGTGTGAGTAGACAGTGTACCGCGATGATGCAATTATTAAAATCCTGGGATGTCCATTTATGAACGATTATATCGAGGGATATATTTAAACAATAGAAATAAATCTTGACCCAAACAAATAGGCAGGTACAAGTTCATAATTTACCGCCAGTAAACAAGTATTGAACGGTCAAGGCATAAAGTTATATGGGCTTTTAAGGAGCGCTATATTTAAATTGCAGAAATGACTCGTAATCGATACAATACGGCATGTTTGAGTAGACAGTGTACCGCGATAATGCAATTATTAAAATCCTGGGATGTCCATTTATGAACGATTATATCGAGAGATATATTTAAACAATAGAAATGAATCTTGATCAAAACAAATCGGCAAGTACAGGTTAATGATTTACCGCAATAACTCAATAATTGAACGGTTAAAGCAAAATGATATACGGGCTTATACGGAGCGTTATAATTAAATAGCAGAAATGACTCGTAATCTAAACTAATAAGCATATTTGAGTAGACAGTAACCCGCGATAATGCAATTATTAAAATCCTGTGATGTCAATTTATGAACGAATATATCGAGGGATATATTTAAACAACAGAAATAAATCTTGATCAAATAAAATCGGCAAGTACAAGTTGATAATTTACCGCAATAACACAAGTATTGAACGGTAAAGGCAAACAGTTATATGGGCTTTTACGAAGCGTTATAATTGAATAGCAGAAATGAATCGTAATCGAAACAAATCGGCATGTTTGAGTAGACAGTGTACCACGATAATGCAATTATTAAAATCCTGTAATGTCAATTTATGAACGAATATATCGAGGGATATATTTAAACAACAGAAATAAATCTTGATCAATTCAAATCGGCAAGTACAAGTTGATAATCTACCGCGATAACACAAGTATTGAACGGTCAAGGCATACAGTTATATGGGCATATACGGAGCGCTATATTTAAATAGTAGGAATGACTCGTAATCGAAACAATATGGCATGTTTGAGTAGACAGTGTACCGCGATGATGCAATAATTAAAATCCTGGGAAGTCCATTTAAAAACAATTATATCGAGAGATATAGTTAAACAATAGAAATGAATCTTGATAAAAACACATCGGCAAGTACAGGTTGATAATTTACCACAATAACACAAGTATTGAACGGTGAAAGCAAGGTGTTATATGGGCTTATACGAAGCGCTATATTAAAATACTAGAAATGCCGCGTAATCGAAATATTACGGCATGTTTGAGTTGACAGTGTACTGCGATAAAGCAATTATTAAAATCCTAGGATGTCCATTTACGATTGATAATATCGAGGGATATATTTAAACAATAGAGATGAATCTTGATCAAAACAAATCGGCAAGTACAAGTTGATAATTTACCGCCATAACACAAGTATTGAACTGTCAAGGCATAAAGTTATATGGGCTTATACGGAGCGCTATATTTAAATAGCAGAAATGACTCTTAATTGAAACAAAACGGCACGTTGGAGTAGACAGTGTAACGCGATAATGCAATTATTAAAATCCTGCGATGTCCATTTATGACGATTATATCGAGAGATATAGTTAAAAAACAGAAATGAATCTTGATCAAAATAAATCGGCAAGTACCAGTTGATCATTTACCGCAATAACACAAGTATTGGACGGTCAAGGCATACAGTTATATGGGCTTATACGAAGAGCTATATTAAAATACTAGAAATGCCGCGTAATCGAAATATTACGGAATGTTTGAGTAGGCAGTGTACCGCGATAACGCAATTATTAAAATCCTGAGATGTCCATTAATGAACGATTATATCGTAGGATACATTTAAACAATAGAAAAAAATCTGGACCCAAACAAATCGGCAAGTACAAGTTTATAATTTACCGCATGTAAACAAGTATTGAACGGTCAAGGCAGAAAGTTATGTGGCTTATACGGAGCGCTATATTTAAATAGTAGGAATGACTCGTAATCGAAACAATATGGCATGTTTGAGTAGACAGTGTATCGCGATAACGCAACTATTAAAATCTTGAGATATCCATTTATGAACTATTATAACGAGAGATATTTTTAAACAACAGTAATGAATCTTGATCAAAAATAATCGGCAAGTACACATTGATAATTTACCGCAATTACTCAAGTATTATGTACGATTATATCAAGATTCATACCTGTTATTTGAAGATATACCCCGTTATATTCGCACATAAATTGATATCTCTGGATTTAACTAATTGCGTTATGGCGGTACACTGTCAACTAAGCATGCGATTTGTTTCGATTACAGCCATTTCTGCTATTTATATAAGCTACGTTATAATTGCACATTAATTGATATCTCTGGATTTTAATAATTGCGTTATCGCGGTACACTGTCAACTCAAACATGCCGATTTGTTTCGATTACGAGTCATTTCTGCTATTTAAATATAGCGCTCCGTATAAGCCCATATAACATTTTGCGTTGACCGTTCAATTCTTGTGTATTGCGGTAAATTATCAACTTGTATTTGCCGATTTGTTTTGATCAAGATTCATACCTGTTATTTGAAGATATACCCGTTATATTCGCACATAAATTGATATCTCTGGATTTAACTAATTGCGTTATGGCGGTACACTGTCAACTCAAACATGCCGATTTGTTTCGATTACTAGCCATTTCTGCTATTTAAATATGGCGCTCCGTATAAGCCCATATAACATTTTGCGTTGACCGTTCAATGCTTGTGTTATGCGGTAAATTATCAACTTGTATTTGCCGATTTGTTTTGATCAAGATTCATACCTGTTATTTGAAGATACACCCCGTTATATTCGCACATAAATTGATATCTCTGGATTTAACTAATTGCGTTATGGCGGTACACTGTCAACTCAAACATGCCGATTTGTTTCGATTACTAGCCATTTCTGCTATTTAAATATGGCGCTCCGTATAAGCCCATATAACATTTTGCGTTGACCGTTCAATGCTTGTGTTATGGCGGTAAATTATCAACTTGTATTTGCCGATTTGTTTGATCAAGATTCATACCTGTTATTTGAAGATATACCCGTTATATTCGCACATAAATTGATATCTCTGGATTTAACTAATTGCGTTATGGCGGTACACTGTCAACTCAAACATGCCGATTTGTTTCGATTACTAGCCATTTCTGCTATTTAAATAAAGCGCTCCGTATAAGCCCATATAACATTGTGCGTTGACCGTTCAATGCTTGTGTTATGGCGGTAAATTATCAACTTGTATTTGCCGATTTGTTTGATCAAGATTCATACCTGTTATTTGAAGATACACCCCGTTATATTCGCACATAAATTGATATCTCTGGATTTAACTAATTGCGTTATGGCGGTACACTGTCAACTCAAACATGCCGATTTGTTTCGATTACGAGTAATTTCTGCTATTTAAATAAAGCGCTCCGTATAAGCCCATATAACATTTTGCGTTGACCGTTCAATGCTTGTGTTATTGCGGTAAATTATCAACTTGTATTTGCCGATTTGTTTTGATCAAGATTCATACCTGTTATTTGAAGATATCGCCGATAATCCGCTAGTTGGCGCCGTGAAGTAAACATTATTAAGCATCGGCTCTGTATTTAACAGTGACGGAAAAATATTTTAAAGTGTTATTTGAAGGTTGTGACAGTTTCTTAGCAAGTGATATAGTGCAATTTACAAGTGAGAGTGTTATCTAAGTGGGAAAAATGTAACTAACATTTTTCCCACTTAGATAAAACAAAACCTAACATCCTAAAAAAAGTAAATAAATATTACTGCTAAAGTGACCAAGTGCATTAAAACTTCTCAAATGTACATATCTATATCCAGCGCACGGTTGGAAGGTCACCCAAAAGAATTTGCGGTTTTCAATTGCAACTTTTTTCTCGTTTCACATATTGAAAACGGTTTTCACTGTACTGATCTCTGCAAGAAGGGCAAGAAACTTTTTAAGTGTAAGTAACACTTATTGTTTCACGAATTTGACCAATTAAACTGATTTTTAGTAGCGGGAGTTGATGCAAAATCGTGCTGCTTGGGACTTAGAGGCAAAAAGTGACTGAAGAAGAAGAAGAAGGGTTAGGTTAGGTTAGGTTAGTAGGTTAGGTTCCCCGGAACAGTAATTCCTGCCTTTGTCGCAGCGGGTGGGGCCCGGTGTACCTGCGGCTTCCTGGTTGGCCGCGGGGAAGCAGGAACCTGGCTGGGCCTGAGGTGTAAGGCTGGCTGTGGAGGAGGCTGCCCGCGGGCTGAATAAGCCCGCTTTGATGCGCCTGCAAGGAGGGTGCGAGGGACGGCTGCAGGAGGTAGCTGTGCCGCCTTCCTGTCTCTCGCAACCAAGGTGGAGTCGCGGGGGAAGAGGAGTGTCACATTCCGTAGGCCGCTCTCCCTATCCCCGCGACTCGAGTGGGGCTGTACTGATGTGCGGTGTGGAGGGGCCGTGGAGGAGGGACATTCGGCAGGAGTCGTCGATCTCTTCTCTACGGCCGAAATGGAGCTAGCGGCGGGAGCTAATATCCGGGCCGCCGCTGGGGCTGGGAGTTTGGTCCTTGGTGTGGTCAGGAACCTGGCCCCATGGTCTCCTGAGTAACAGACTCGGGGAGTCTGTTACCTAATCCACAGGGCTGAGACGAGGCGCTAGTCCGAGGAGGCAGAGATGGCCGTAAGGCTGAGATGGGCTGCTTGGCGGTTGTGGCGCCGGTGGGTTGCAGATGAGTGCAAAACGTCCCTGCGCCCACCCAAAGGCGTCAGGAAGGAACAACGTGGTGGTTTTAGTCGGCGGCGAGTCCGACATAACCTGTCTTTGCTCCCCGCGAGGACGGGTAGTATGCGTAGGCATTTCCCCACGGTAAAAAAAAAAAAAAAAAAAAAAAAAAAAAAAAAAGGTTAGTTCCCCCGGAACAGGTTCCCGCTTTGTCGTAGCGGTGGGCTCAGCACCTGCGGCTTGCTGGGCTGGCTGCGGGAAGCTAAGAGAACCTGGCCGGCCTGAGGTGTAAGGCCGGCTGGAGGAGGTTGGCTCCAAGCGCTGAATAAGCCTCCCGCCTTGGATGCGCCATGAGGAAAGAGGGACGGGTTGCAGGAGGTGGTGTGCCGCCCTTCCTGTCTCTCGCAACCAAGGTGGAGTCGCGGGGAAGAGGAGGTCATATTCCAGGCTGCCTCCCTTATCCTCCGCGACTGAGGGCCACCGCTGATGCGGTGGAGGCTGTGGAGGAGGGACATCTGCATGGAGTCATGTCGATCTCTTCTCCTCATGGCCGGAAAATGAGCTAGGAGGAGCTTAACATCCGCCGCCACAGCTGGAGTATCGTCCTGTGTGGGCTGGGAACTCTGGTTCCATGGTTTCCTGAGCAACAGACCTGGGGAGTCTACACCCAACCACAGGGGCCGAGACGAAGGGCGCGCCAGTTCCGACGCGCCCAGAGTGAGTGCAGATGGCCGTAAGGCGAGATGGCTGCTTCATGGCCAGCGCCGGTGGGGTTGCAGATGAGTGCAAACGTTCCTGTGACCCCACCCTAAAGGCGTCAGGAAGGAACAACGTGGTGGTTTTAGTCGGTGCGAGTCCGACATAACTCGTCTTTGCCCCTGCGAGGATGGTATGTAGGCATTTCCTGACGAAAAGGTTAGGTTTTTTTTCATATTCCCTGACGTGGTGGATCAGGGACCTGGGTAGCTCTTTGATAATTGTATATGTTCTTTATACTTTTAGCTCTTTTTGTTTTTTGAGTTTGAGCTTGAAGCTGGAAGCTTGGAGTTTTTACACTTTACACTTTTACAACCCAGTCCTAGGACAAGTTCACATATTTTCTTAGTCTTACAGTTCTTAATTTCTAATTTACATCTATATTACTTTTGCTTAATTATTTTCTTATGCTGTTATAGGTTACTTAAGCATTAAATACACAATTACATTACATTTACATTTACAATTACTTTATTATTACAACACATTAACTTCATTTCTATTTATTATATTATTATTGGCATATATATTCTTATGGACATGACTTATATTACTTAATTGCTATTTCTCTTATTTATGCTACTTTTCTATAATTTTGTTGCTGAATTTATGTGAAGGCCGTTGTGCTTGTAAACTATATATAAATTTGCTGTACATTTACTTCTTGCCCTATTTCCTGTGTGCCAGGCTCTGTCTCTCCTGCCCGAACATCAAGCACTCGGTGAGACAGTGTTGAACTCTTACAGTGGAGCCTCCCCATCGCACTTCGCATGCCGGGTTATCCTGACATTTGAAGCGATGCAGATACTCCAAAGCCCCCATGCCCTGTCAGAGCCTGCACCAGCCAGGACCGAGTTCTAACCTCCTAATGGTGCGGTGCGCATCGATCGCATTTGGGGAAGAAGAGCTTGCGGTCGAGGCTGTTGGTTCTTGTTAGGTAGCGTCGATTCCATCTTCGTCAATGGACTTTGCCGAAGAATCCTCTTGACGAATGAAACCGCATTTTCGTAGTCCGGTCGTCTCTATCCGCGTGGCGGCCTCTTTCTGCTAAGAGGTCCGGCCCTTTCGTTGCCTCTGGTTAGTTAGGGTTAGGTTAGTTAGGTTAGGTTAGTTAGGTTAGGTTAGGTTAGGTTAGGTTCCGGTCACCGCCGGGGTCGTCAATTGGCGCATCCGGCGTGGCTAGGACCAGAGGTGGCGGCTAGAAAACTGAGGCCTTACTTTACGGGCCTCGAATGCGCTTACCCGCGGACGCCCACATCGTTTGCGGCGTCCGCGTCGACGTCAAGCCGACGATGAAATATCTCGGCCAGTCCTAGACCGCCGATGGAGGTTTTATGCCCATTTTGAGCGCCTCGCGCCCAGAGTGGCGAGAGCAGCGGTGTGCCCGGCAGACTGGTCCCCAACACCGGAGGACCCAGCCCCTGTCGCCGCCTGTACGCCGGAGTCGTCAGGTCCATGGTCCTGCATGGGGCACCCGTAGGGCCGACACCCTCCAAAAGGAGTGTACGAATGTACTGGAGAAGAACTCCAGAGGGTGTTGGCGATCCGGGCCGTGGGCCGGGTTACCGCCGGACCATCTCCGTAAGTGAGGCGGCGTGCCTGTTGGCTGGCTCCCTCGCCCCTGGGGACCCAGACGGTGAAATCCTCGCGTCACTCTTCTTCTGGCGCGAGGAGGAGGAGGTCTCGGCTGTACGCCAGCCCCGGAAGAAATAAGGGGCGTGCAGAGAAGACCAGCCCTTGCAATACAGGAGGGGGAGCTGCGGCTGGAGCACCCCAGCGCCGTCAAACAATAGGAAGCTTATACGCCCCGTTCCCAAAGTGGTGGCTAGAAAGAGGACATTGCTCCCTGAATATTCCGCGACGCAGGTTCTCGGGACACGGCTGTTTCGGGAGGTACCCAAAGCTGCGTGGCCGGTAGGGAGCCTTCACAGAGGAGTGTTGTACCACCGTGGCGTATGTGCCGAAGAGACGGCTCAACACGCGCTGGAAGAGTGTCCAGCCCGTCGAGTAACGCCGAGAGCTGCGTAGTAAACAGCACGACCCTTTCGCTTCCTGCCGTAGTGCGCAGGACATGCTTGAGAGCGAAAGGTCAGGGGCGCCGTCCTTTGCTTTCTGCGAGGACGTGATGGCTCGAAGGAGGCCGTGAAAGGGACAGGAGGCCGTGAGCGCCCTGGCTATCCGCAGAAGAAGGCCAGGCGCCGGAAGCAGCGCGTACGCGCGCAACCTTCCCCTGACTGAGCCCCCGCGCCGGGCAAGAGGCGCCCGCCGCCCAGAGAAGGGCTCGAGGGGGCGCCGTGCCGTTTGTTCCGGCACGGCGCTCAGTGACGTTCCGCGTCCCAACACACCAGAGAGAAGAGGCCTGAGAGGCCAAGTCGCGCCGGGGTCGCCGATGATCAGAAATCGCGCCCGGCGGCCCCGGCCATAAAGGACATGAGAAAAGGAACAATGTTATTTTTAGTGGGTATACTGGCCGCTCCATCTTGGTCCGGGGAGCCCCGCTGATATCTCCCGCTGTCCCCCTCACCTGGCGGCGGGAAATCCGCGGCTGGATTTTCCAACGGCAAAAAAAAAAAAAAAAAAAAAAAAAAAAGGTTAGGTCCGGTCCCCTGAACAGGCTCTCGCTTGTCGTAGCGTGGTGGGGCTTCAGTACCTGCGGCTTGGGTCAGCTGCGGGGAAGCTAAGAACCCGGCCGGGCCTAAGGAGGGCTGCTGGAGGAGGCTGCCCAAGGGGCTGCAGTAGCCTGGCTTTGGAAGGCCTTGGGAGGGTGCGAGGGACGCAGGAGGGTTGCAGGAGGTAAGACGTTGCCCTTCCTGTCCCTCGCAACCAGTGGAGTCGCGGGGAAGAGGGAGTGTCGAGACCTGTAGGCCGCTGTCCCTATCCTCCGCGACTCCGCGGGGCCGTACCGCTGATGCGTGTGGAGGGGCCGGGAGGGGGGGATATTCGGCATGGTGTCGTCGATCTCTCCCTCCTCTGCGGCCGAATGGAGCCAGCGGCGGAGCCATCATCCGGCCGCTGCCAGGCTGGGAGTTTGGCCTGCGTGGTCAGGGAACTCCTGGTTCTATGGTTTCCTGAGTAACAGACTCGGGGGAGTCTGTTACCTAACCACAGGGGCCGAGACGGGCGCGCTAGTTCCGACGCGCCCAGAGGGGAGGCGAGATACGTAAGGCCGATGGGGCTGCTTTGGCGGCCAGCGCCGGTGGGGTTGCAGGATGAGTGCAAACGTTCCCGCGGACCCCACCCTAAGCGTCAGGAAGGAACAACGTGGTGGTTTTAGTCGGTGCGAGTCCGACATAACCTGTCTTTGCCTCGCGAGGACGGGTATGCGTAGGCATTTCACGGTAAAAAAAAAAAAAAAAAAAAAAAAAAGGTTAGGTCTCTCGAACAGGTTCCCGCTTTGTCGTAGCGGTGGGGCTTTCCAGTAACGCGGCTGCTGCTGGCTGCGGGGAAGCTAAGAACCTGGCCGGCCTGAGGTGTAAGCATGGTTGTGGAGGAGGTTGTTCCAAGCGGGCTGAAGGCTCGCTTTGATGCGCCTAAGGAGGGTGCGAGGGACGGGCTGCAGGAGGTAGGTGTGCCGCCCTTCCTGCTTCCTCGCAACCAAGGTGGAGTCGTGGGGAAGGAGGCCGGCCCTGTAGGCTGCTCTCCCTATCCTCCGCGACTCTGCGGGGCCGTACCGCTGATGCGGTGTGAGGCCGGAGGAGGGGACATTCGGCATGGAGTCGTCAGATCTCTTCTCCTTTCACGGCCGAAATGGAGCTGAAGTGGCGGAGCTTAACATCCGGGCCGCTGCTGGGGCTGGAGTATCGTCCTGTGTGGGTTGGGAACCTCATTCTATGGTCTCTCGAGTGCAGACTCGGGGAGTTCGTTACCTAACCACAGGCCGAGACGAAGGGCGTGCTAATCCTGACGCCCAGAGGGAGGCAGATGGCCGTGGCAAGGAGATGGGGTTGCTCATGGCCAGCGCCGGTGGGGTTGCAGATGAGTGCAAACGTTCCTGTGGACCCTATTCTGCACACACCAATATCTCTGGATTTCTAACTAATTGCGTTATGAGTATACTGTCAACTCAAACATGCTGATTTGTTTCGATTACTAGTCATTTCTGGCTATTTAAATAAAGTACCCGTATAAGTCTATAATATATTAAATATCTGTCTAATGCTTAGGCATGGTGGTAACAATCAATTGCATTTGTTGACGAAGCTGATCGAAGACGAACTTATTTAAGATATTCTGTTATATTTCATTACAAATCTGATATCTCTGGATTTTAAACTTAATTGCGTTATGGCGGTACACTGTCAACTCCCAAACATGCCGATTTGTTTCTGATTACCTCGCTATTTAAATAAAGGCCCGTATAAGCCTCCATTTGACATTTTGCGTTGACCGTTCAATGCTTAAAGCCGCTGCGGCATAATATCAAACCTACTTCTGTCGACTTGTTTTGGATCAAGATTCATAATTGTTATTTGAAGATATAATTTCGTTATATTCGGTACATAAATTGATATTATATCTGGATTTTAATAATTGCGTTATTATTGCGGTGGTACTCGTCAACTCAGATACGCTGATTTGTTTCTTGATTACGAGTCATTTCTGCTATTTAAATAAAGCGCTCCGTATAGTTCTCATATGGGCATTTTTGCGTGGATAGTTCAATGCTTCTTTGTGCGTTGGTGGTAAATAACAAATTTAACTCGTATTGGTTGCTTTGTTTTGATCAAGATTCACCTGTTATTTGAAGATATACCTGTTATATTCGCACATAAATTGATATCTCTGGATTTAATTAATTGCGTTATGGCGGTACACCGTCAACTCTAAACATGCTGATTTGTTTCCTGATTACGATTAATTTCAGCTATTTAAATAAAGCGCTCCGTATAGTTTCCATTTGACATTTTATAAGTGACCGTTCAATGCTTGTGTTATTGCAGTATATTATCAAACTTATCGTTTGCTGATTTGGTTTTGATCAAGATTCATACTGTTATTTGAAGATATACTCCTGTTAAATTCGTACATAAATTGAAATCTCTGATTTTACTTATTGCGTGTTATGGCGGTACACTGCTTCAACTCAAACATAACATTTGTTTCCGATTACTTAATATTTCTTGCTATTAAAAATAAAGCGCCCGTATGGGCTCATATAACATTTTGCGTTAACCGTTCAATGCTTGTGTTATTGCTGTAAATAATCAACTTGCATTTGCCGATTTGTTTTGATCAAGATTCATACCTGTTATTTGTAAAGATAAACTTTACAGGCCTGCAATACAAATTGATATCTCTGGATTTTAATAATTGCGTTATCGCGGTACACAGTCAACTCCAAACATGCTGATTTGTTTTGATTACGAGTCATTTCTGCTATTTAAATATATGCCCGTATAAGCCCATATAACATTTGTGTTGACCAAGCTGAATGCTTGTGTTATTGCGGTAAATACAAACTTGCATTTGCCGATTTGTTTTGACCAAGATTCATAACTGTAATTTGAATATATACCCCGTTAACCTGCACGTAAATTGATAACCTGATTTAACTAATTGGTGCTATCGCGGTACAACACCTTCATCTCCCTGGTCATGCTGACGCCTCCATGCGCAGAGTCGGGTGTCGAATTTCAGCCCGTTCGTCACCAACACCAGATCTGGCGGACCCCTGCACGCAATTCCTTTGAAGGTCGTTTTACGGACATAGTTTACGCCGGCGTACCCGACGCGCACCAGATCGGCTTCACCAAAGTAGCTCCCCAACCCCAGCCCCGCCAGGATTTCCTCGCCGGATAGCCCGTATCGGCCAATCTGCATATGCCACTCGCCGGCCACTGTTGCCATCGAAGGCGCCTCTGCGTCCAGTGAGATAACTGATATCAATTTTTACGTTTTATTTCAGTTTTATCTTTTGAACAAGGCCTTCAGAGGGCGTCCCCGTGCCCTTTTGTGGCATAAATCACTTCGGTCTTACGTTAATGGCCGCAATATATACCATTTCAGCCCCTGACCAGGGCATCTTCCAATATCTGCGCCGAAAAACTGGCAGGAGACCAAATTGGCCTGTATGCTTTCGGATGCGTGAATCGTCCTTCCCCGGCTTCCGCAGCAGAAAACTACTACAGCCTCTTTTCCATTTCACCGGAAAGTGTCCATAATATGCATGCATTTGCGAGTTAAGAATTGGTCGCAGCTACAGTTTATGGCAGCCATGCAGATACAAGTCCGCCGTTAGTCCGTCGGGAGGCCAGGAGCCTTTTTAAGCAACCGACGCAGCTCAAATAAGTTCGTCGCTAGTGAATGGTGGATCAATGGTTCCCGCCTGCAACCGTGCCCGCATTCTTAGCGCGCATTCTATTCGTACATGGGCTGACTGCCCTCCTGATCTTTCAGGGTAAAAGTTCCTGCCAAGACTTCATTGACCCCTTCCGGTCCTAACGCGTTCCACTGCCACAGAGCAGGGCCTCTTCCCCATTTTGGTCGTTCTGCCAATGACTCGTAGATGCTATCCACATCGACCCTGCCCTGCTTGCTACAGAACCTTCCAGCTCGTTGTCTGAGCTGTTCTTTACCTCCTGAGGTATCTGGTCTTTGCGTCAACATACCCGTCCACGACCAATTGCCTTCTCACTGCGCCAAGGTACGATATCCGGCGTTTTAGTCTGAGACTTCTCATTGAGCCTACTGAGCTCATCATCCCACCAGGCACCCTGTTCGACATACTTTTTCCTGTTGCTTGGGAATGCAACCGTCACAGACTTCCGTTATGATGGTACATATGTTTCAATTGCGGCCCAGTGTTTTTGTCATTGGATCTTCTATTTCTTCCTTGTAATTTGCCTTCACAAAGAATGCTGGTGAGTCGATCCGAACTGACCCAGTCCGCTTTTTAGTGTTATAGATCCGCGTAAGCCCTTTTTGGCGTCTGTACCGGTCGCCACATCCATATTGTCGAAATAAAATTGCCTCTATGGTCCGAGCTGCACCCCATCCGCTGATAATTCCATCCCTCCGCCCCAGAAAGCGCAGCCTCTTCAGTCGAACAGGCTGTATACGACGCAACTTGTGCAATCTGGTCCCTCCTCTATAGATATCAGTGTCATTCGTTTCCGACGTTCAATATCTCGAGCTCCAACTCATTGAGTGCTGCGACCGTTCCTCGTGTGTCCGTGGCTCGCGCTGCCCCAACCAGGTGTTCGCACGCATTCGCGTCGCCACGCCCAGCACCACGCATCCAGCTTTAATGCAGCAGCGCCGCGCTGATCCTATTGAGCACGGGTCGAGGGTATGGTTTGTCTTTGGCACACCGACACTACCGCAATTTCCTTAACGTCCGCCCTCAACATTGCGACTGCAACGTTTCGCTTGTGAGTTCTGGGTAATGGGTGATGTCGATAGTGTCGTTTATCACTGTAATGGCTTTTCTTGACTACCTTTCCTGCAGTCTGCTTTCGCCACATTGCACCATCTCTAGTACTGATAAGACCTCATCTCCCAACACCATGCGAGGGCTTTGTGGATCAACGCAAACGCTGCCTTTGTGGCTTGACTATAAAAGTTCATTGTTGCTGGGTCTCGCTCCTCTGGAGGTTACCATTACATGATACCGGCGGCATACACCTGTGCACTTGCCACCACCGGGACCACTCAGCAGTAGGCTACTGCTGCCTTGCCAAGGCCTCCCATTTTCTTCTTATTATTGGGCAATGGTGACTGAAATGCCTTGTACATCCAGGGTTCTGCTTCATATGACTACAATTGATGCACGTCGGAGGGTCACCGGCCAGCCACTTTTCGCATCTATTCTCATGTGAGGACCACTGCAGTGCGAATAGGTCTGCCTGTCGGTGCACAGTCTTTTCGTGTGTCCGTATCCACCCAGTGCATTGCACCAGAGGTGATCTGGGTCGTACAATTTCTTTACCTTCTGAAGGTCGATGAACGGTCGTGGTTCAAGCAAGATATTTAACTTGGGAGAGAAACTTGAGGAACGACGACAAGGAGAGTCTCGGGTATTTTTCTGATATCTCACTTGCATTCGGAGGTCCTCTTTGCCAGGTTTTGAGAAGTTTTTTATATTTTGCGTCTTGATGGCAGTGATAATGTCCTCGTCGCTGTTATACTTCATAATGTCATGGGTTACAAGAGGACTTTTATTTTGTATTTCCTCTGCTTTTAATCCCGGTTCCGCTTCTATTTGTTTTCTGATTTTTTTCCACTTCCTGCTTCGAACTGCAACCGATTATAATCTTCCCGATCCTTTGCCTTATTTTGTCCACCCGTGTTCTTCTTCTTTGGCATTTACTGCTGTTCTTATTTCATCGATAATCATCTCCCGTTTCAGTTTCACCACTGACGTTATCGCTATCAGAGTGGATTGTTTTGTCTCTTGATCCGACAGTCACCTGGCTGCTATTTTTGTATAAGTGTGGGTATTTCCTAACTTTGCAGTCTTCTTTCCATTTAATGTCTTTTGTTAATAACCTTACTTTTCCTATTTTCTTTCTCAATAAATTAACGTTTTCTTGCCGTTTTCGTATTAATTCATTTTCTAGTTCGTATGTCCTCTTCTAAATGCTTATCTTCCGATCGTTTCTCACCTCCTTCTGCAGAGTCTGCTTTTTCTTTTGTGCTATCTGCAGCCGCCTTTAATCGAGTTGGTACAGTCTTTCAACACCTGCATTACCGGTTTTGATCTCGTTTTAGTGATTTCGAGTTGTTGAGGCGATGTTTTGCTTTCTGTAAGCATGCTCGCCTGCAACCGGTCGTCGGTTAACTCGAGATCATTTCCTGGCGGGGTTCGCTCCGCTAGTGTTTTTTGTCGAGTGACTGTAGCTATTCTACCTGAAGTTGTCGGATCTGTTCTGCCTGCCCTTCCACTGCGCCATGTTCCTGCTCACTGCCTAAACTCCTGCTATTTAAGCTGAAAGCCTATTATTCCTTATACTTGGCTCCGTCCTTCCATTGTGTGCTGGGAGTCACAGGATAAACTGCCTCGCAGGCTTTGCTGAGGCGGTATATGGCTAATAATCTCCAAATAAAACCACTCTCCTTTAGAAATTTTTAAAGAAATATATGATTTGCAAGCCCAAATATGCGTATACGTTATTAACTCCCAAAATGAAGGCAAGTAAAGAAACAATTTTATATAATAACCACCTCAATCTCTTACTCTTACCGGTTACTCCACAAGTGCAAGAGAGAGATCACAAAAATCAAGGCTCATGCCAAAGAATGGTAAAATTTGGTCAATCCGTTTCAAATTCTATTCCCGAATCTGATATTACGTGATGGCGGAAACCAAAATATCACAATCAAATAAATATACAACTTTCAAGGTGCGGTGGCGTTGCATCAATTATATACCAGAAGCCAGACCGAAATCAATGGCCTGTTAGTTCACAAATTACAATATTTTAACTTTCCAGGACTTAGAAATTGCCTTGGGCCCTCCCTTCCAAAGTCAAGGTAGGGGGGCTGGATAATTCGCCCATATGCTCGGGGAGGGTCCGAAGGGTTTGGGCTTTAGTACAAAACCGGAGGCTTTACAGGGGACCAGGTAAAATGGCTGCAACGCCATGACCCCTGCTCGGAGATATGGGGTTTAAGTTTTCAGGGTGTTGAAGAATTCCCGGTTGATATTAAAAATTATATCTCGAAATCGCTTGTACTAAAATTTGGAAAAAATACTGAATACCCTGGAGAGTACTGCTAACACCTGCGCCTTCCAGACGAACTTCTGCCTTCCCGTTTGGGAAGTCCAGACGCTTGGAAGTAGATGCGATTACCAATCGCAAACCGTTGTTTCGTTCCTGTTCTTCCCCATGGTCGGCACTACGAAAATTCCTGGAGACCGGCGCAGGGCCACCTGAGTTGCCGGGGACCGATCTCCAACCCTGTCCCGTCACTCCTTCGGGAACCATGTGGTGACGAAACGTCATTACTTTTTACATGCAGAAGTTCGACATTCCGTAACCTGTACTGATAAAAACTTGTATTTCTGTGGGAATGTATGGAAGTCCAAGCTTTGTTTTACACTAAAGGTTATCGATCTGGATCTCAAGAGAGATATCTGCCTTCAAAGTTCGCTTCATGTGTTGTTTGTCTTCCGGTCCTGTTTCTTCCTCCAGAATGGAATTTCGGGATGCTCTAAACGGTTTTGGGAAGGGTTGACTCGGCTATCCTCTGAATGGGTCTGTCTTCACCCCTCCCCTGGAAGAGTAGTACGGGCCATGTGGTTTTCACTTTAAACCTGTATTACTCCGTCAATTTCTTAACGAAAAATTCAGCTTTGCTGAACGTGTGATAGCACCCGTGCCCTCCGGAATATGGCCGAAAAATATACCCGTCGATCAAAACTTGAGCGGCGCATGCCACTTTGTGTTCTGACATTGTGCCGACCATGTGGCCTTTTTCCAGTTTTTTGATAACTTTATCCCGACGTGTTCCAATCGCGCGGTTTTCACCAATGATTCCAGCTTCCGCTTCTTCTGACACCAAGTTCAACACAATCCGTGCGGGAAAATACAACCACTTAGATTTCTTTTTTTTTTTTTTTTTTTTCGAACGCGGAGCGACTCAGAAACGTTGCGTATTGATTAAGAACCGAACTGCTAGTTAGTTTTTTTTTTTTTTGTTTTTTTTTTTTTCCTTGTTCCCTAGCGTATGTGCCAGGGACCTTTTTCGCTCTTTATCTTTTGTTCTTTTTATGTTTATTTTATGTCGTTACTGTATTACAGATTTATTGGTGCAGCTCAACGTGCTACAATTTTCACACAACTCTGATGCTTTTTATAATGAGTGTTTCTAATGGATTTATTATATTTGTTCATACTTTTACTTAACTTTGACTTCCGAGAATATCGTCTACGTCTAATTATTTTACTTATATTTCTTTTATTTATCTATTAAAGCAATTTTGTTTTTGTTACATGCGTATTTTTCTGCAGAAGACATTTCTCAATTATTAGACCACTCACTTACGGTCTATTTTACAAAATTTTAATTATTTATTATTTGCGAATTGGGGTCGTGCATCATAAAATGCAGGACTCCAATTTCTAATTTAGTGTTTATTATATTTTATGTGCTATATACATCTATAGTATATACGCTTAATTTATTTTGCATTTTACCAAAAACAAGCCAAACACGATCTTATGACTATTTTGTACCTCCCTACTTTGCTTCTTTGCACTTGTGCATTTCAATACCCAGTATTGAATGCTGCTTAGTAAGCTGATTGTGCTAAGGCTTCTGGGGTCACTCTGGTGTTTTTACGCTATTTAGTGCAGTCATTCTCCTGCCCAGTGTTCCGTTTCTTAGTTTTGAGTTGCTGTGCTGGCGGTTGCGATTCGTTGCTGGTGTGTTGCTAATTAGTTCGTCTAGCAGTATGCTACAGACGATCTCGCCAGTGCGTCCCATTTCCGTCTTATAGGACACGATTCGCTGAATGCGTTGTGCTCGACGTTGCTGCTTTTTTGCTGAAAGAAGTTTTTTACATGTTGGTTGCCTCCCTGCCAAAAACCATTCTGCACAGCTTGCTCTCATATGCGGGCCTCCGCAGGCTGCATACATCGGCAGGCTTCACCACAAAGTCGCCTAGTATGGCTGTATGCGAGGCAACGTGAGTTAATTCGGAATCAGGAGGCGTTTGGTCTACTACCCGCACCCTCTGCAGGTCGACGTACAGCATGCCTTGTGTGGTCATAAGATTCCACAGATGGAGACACTTGTACTATATGGGAGGTGAGTGGGTTTTGTTTTCTCTAACCTGACTTCAAGTCTAAGGTCCCCCACTCACCCCCTCCAGAAGTTGTTTGTTCTGGCTTTTTATGGCTTCATGAGTTCCACATCTGCTCGGGCAAGCCCACGACGTCCCTTAACATGATTAGCGGGGTCCTTGTTTTGAGTCCTCCGCCAGTAGTTGAAAACCATCTTCATTGATCCTATTTTTATTTTCCCACTTCCTCCTTCGTCGCTGCAACCAATAATTATTTTCCTATCTTCGCTTTTCTAAGGCTCACCTCAGGCCCTGGTCTTTCGCCTTTATCACTTTTCTGACGCGGGATCAATAACCCTCATCACCAGTCTCCATATCATCCACCGAGGTGATGGCAACTGGAGTGGAGAGCCACGACCTCGGTGGGTGTTAGGTGTTGCACCGCTACAACAGTATGTACGTCCTTTCTGTTTCTGCATATTCCTTGATGGTGTCCTTTCAACTTTCTTGGATTTTGGAAAGTATTTTCTGCGAGTGCCTTTTTCATGTTGTGTTAACTTTTCTATTAATTTTTCTTCTATTTTACTGATTTCTGGTGTTTCTGTTCGATTTTTGAATTTTCTTTATCTTCTTCCTGTTTATTTTTGCATGTTGCGCAGTGTGTAGCCTTTCCTTTCCACCCGCGTCTAGTTCTTTACCACTTGGTAAAGCCTCAAGCATTTTTGTGATGCCGGCTTAATTTCTGTTTTTAAATTTCTGAGTTGTCGAAAATGCTCTGCCTGTTGAGCAGGCTCTTGCCTCTGCCACGTACGTCCTCGTTCTACTGGCTCTTCACACCTCGTACAAGTCGGGTCCTCTTTCGTTTGGTTTGTCCTCGTGATGTCAAACTGTAGATAAGTCGACTGCTTTCTTCTTTGGTACTCTGTATTCAGCTCTTTTCCCACTCTCCCATGCTTCTGCGCACCTTATTTGTAGGGTTTCCTTTGGCTAGATGTACTCGCTATCTCCTTTTCGCGCCGGGGGCTGTGTCGCACTTCAGTCTTTTGGGAGTACGGTGACCGAACATCTCGCTTGGGGAACGCGTCGATTTGCATGTCATGTTAAAATTTTTCCTGCATGTATATTGTACGGATTTTTTAGTTTTATAATTTAGAATTTGTCACTGTAAATTTAAGGCATATGTCAGTCTATACAATATAAACTTAACGAGCTAGTGTTTTAATCTTATTTGCTAATATAATCTTAATAAATTAAATACCTAGCCTACATAGGTATGTCTCTTTAGTCTTAACTATATCTATTCCTATACTATTTTTATAAATTTTTAAGAAAAATACAAGAAAAAATTCTTGTTCTTGCTTCACCAAAATGTAGAGTGGAAAACAAAATGAAATGTCGCTTGTAGCTTCATATGCGGCCTTTGTGCTTAGGTACTAAATCCAAAATCCCGTTTAACTGACACGGGGTTTCCCTGATGACGCTCAGTTTAGCTGGTCAGAAGGCCGCCAAACCTGGGACAACTGTATTTGGGCTATCCTGGGTCACGAGGAGATGCGCACCTGCAGCCTTCGACACTCTCAGGAGCTTCTTTTTACCTAGGAGGAGGTGACACTTGGTGTGCTAGACAAAATTGGTGGTGATTTAGATGACGGACTCTGGGCACGTCAGATCGCTCCTGGTCTCACCCCTCTACGACAGCCGGTTCAACAGGAAAATGGGTTTCTAGGACTCTATGTAGAGTTTGGGACTCTATGTCCAAAATATATAAGTTCAATAACTTATGGAAGTTTTGTACTTTGGGTTTCACCTTGACTTTGCCACCCCTCTACGAGATTTATTTTACATGTCAAAATATTCTAAGTCCAGTATACAATTAAAACTAAGAGAATTTTTCTAAGTCAATATGACGTCACCCTATCACTTATAATTTCTTAAAAATATTTCTCGCGAAATTTTTCTAAGTCCGTGTGACGTCACAGCGATTTATTTTGTTAAGGAATAATATTTATTTAGTTTTTTAGATAAAATTGCCGAAAAATATATTAAAGTTGATAAAAAGTTTTCCCCAATAAAATTTTGAAAAAAGAATTAGTTTTTCAATAATATTTTAAAGAAAAAAAAAGTGAAAAGTTTTGTACAAGATTTTGAAATATTTTAAGTCCGTGTGACGTCACGTTGATTTATTTTGTTAGAAAAGTAATTTCAGTTAATTTTTTAAAATAAAATGTTGAAAAATAGAGTAAAGGTAATAAAAAGTTTTATCTAGTAAATTTAGAGATTAAAAACTAAAAATTTCGAAAAATATTTTTAAAAAAATAATATACAAAAAGTTTTGCTACTTGCTGCAATTTTTCTAAGTCCCACTGACGTCAGACGTAGGGGTTCACAAACGTCTTGCAAATCCCACGTGTTCGTAATTTTAAATTTGTTTTTCTTTGTGATTTAAATAAATATTAGAAGTTTTTTATTGAAGCAAGTATTTATTTTATAAGGCTCATAAGCTTTATCTAAAATATTTTAAAACTTAAAATTAAAAAGTATTTTTACGTTTAAATTACGTGAGATTTGTTTAAACTTAAGAATACGAATTATATAACTAAAAATTACTGCATCGATTTAAATGGAAAATTTTGTATATAATATCTTGACTATATTCTACTTTATATTACATAATAAAAAGGCATATGTTACAGATCTACTTTAGTATATATTCATCTTGAATTTAGTAAACAAACTTTTTTAACCTAATTTTTGATTAAATGTCTATAACTCCAGTTGTACTTCTCACCGATTTTGATTTTAGCGCCTTTTTCTTTCGATGGCAGCCAGTTGATGGAAGTCGTTGGTTTCAGCCACGAATACGGGACGGTGACCACGCAATGTGTCCAATTTGTTTTTCTTATTTTCGTGTTGAAAACGTGGCCGAAAAAATCCAAATTTTTTCCTTTTGTGGGCCTAGGTCTGATGGATGTCTTGAGGATGGCAGTCCAAATTCAGTGGGGAAAAGCGACCGTTCGACCAGCGCACGGTTGGAAGGTCACCCAAAAGAATTTGCGGTTTTCAATTGCAACTTTTTTCTCGTTTCACATATTGAAAACGGTTTTCACTGTACTGATCTCTGCAAGAAGGGCAAGAAACTTTTTAAGTGTAAGTAACACTTATTGTTTCACGAATTTGACCAATTAAACTGATTTTTAGTAGCGGGAGTTGATGCAAAATCGTGCTGCTTGGGACTTAGAGGCAAAAAGTGACTGAAGAAGAAGAAGAAGGGTTAGGTTAGGTTAGGTTAGTAGGTTAGGTTCCCCGGAACAGTAATTCCTGCCTTTGTCGCAGCGGGTGGGGCCCGGTGTACCTGCGGCTTCCTGGTTGGCCGCGGGGAAGCAGGAACCTGGCTGGGCCTGAGGTGTAAGGCTGGCTGTGGAGGAGGCTGCCCGCGGGCTGAATAAGCCCGCTTTGATGCGCCTGCAAGGAGGGTGCGAGGGACGGCTGCAGGAGGTAGCTGTGCCGCCTTCCTGTCTCTCGCAACCAAGGTGGAGTCGCGGGGGAAGAGGAGTGTCACATTCCGTAGGCCGCTCTCCCTATCCCCGCGACTCGAGTGGGGCTGTACTGATGTGCGGTGTGGAGGGGCCGTGGAGGAGGGACATTCGGCAGGAGTCGTCGATCTCTTCTCTACGGCCGAAATGGAGCTAGCGGCGGGAGCTAATATCCGGGCCGCCGCTGGGGCTGGGAGTTTGGTCCTTGGTGTGGTCAGGAACCTGGCCCCATGGTCTCCTGAGTAACAGACTCGGGGAGTCTGTTACCTAATCCACAGGGCTGAGACGAGGCGCTAGTCCGAGGAGGCAGAGATGGCCGTAAGGCTGAGATGGGCTGCTTGGCGGTTGTGGCGCCGGTGGGTTGCAGATGAGTGCAAAACGTCCCTGCGCCCACCCAAAGGCGTCAGGAAGGAACAACGTGGTGGTTTTAGTCGGCGGCGAGTCCGACATAACCTGTCTTTGCTCCCCGCGAGGACGGGTAGTATGCGTAGGCATTTCCCCACGGTAAAAAAAAAAAAAAAAAAAAAAAAAAAAAAAAAAGGTTAGTTCCCCCGGAACAGGTTCCCGCTTTGTCGTAGCGGTGGGCTCAGCACCTGCGGCTTGCTGGGCTGGCTGCGGGAAGCTAAGAGAACCTGGCCGGCCTGAGGTGTAAGGCCGGCTGGAGGAGGTTGGCTCCAAGCGCTGAATAAGCCTCCCGCCTTGGATGCGCCATGAGGAAAGAGGGACGGGTTGCAGGAGGTGGTGTGCCGCCCTTCCTGTCTCTCGCAACCAAGGTGGAGTCGCGGGGAAGAGGAGGTCATATTCCAGGCTGCCTCCCTTATCCTCCGCGACTGAGGGCCACCGCTGATGCGGTGGAGGCTGTGGAGGAGGGACATCTGCATGGAGTCATGTCGATCTCTTCTCCTCATGGCCGGAAAATGAGCTAGGAGGAGCTTAACATCCGCCGCCACAGCTGGAGTATCGTCCTGTGTGGGCTGGGAACTCTGGTTCCATGGTTTCCTGAGCAACAGACCTGGGGAGTCTACACCCAACCACAGGGGCCGAGACGAAGGGCGCGCCAGTTCCGACGCGCCCAGAGTGAGTGCAGATGGCCGTAAGGCGAGATGGCTGCTTCATGGCCAGCGCCGGTGGGGTTGCAGATGAGTGCAAACGTTCCTGTGACCCCACCCTAAAGGCGTCAGGAAGGAACAACGTGGTGGTTTTAGTCGGTGCGAGTCCGACATAACTCGTCTTTGCCCCTGCGAGGATGGTATGTAGGCATTTCCTGACGAAAAGGTTAGGTTTTTTTTCATATTCCCTGACGTGGTGGATCAGGGACCTGGGTAGCTCTTTGATAATTGTATATGTTCTTTATACTTTTAGCTCTTTTTGTTTTTTGAGTTTGAGCTTGAAGCTGGAAGCTTGGAGTTTTTACACTTTACACTTTTACAACCCAGTCCTAGGACAAGTTCACATATTTTCTTAGTCTTACAGTTCTTAATTTCTAATTTACATCTATATTACTTTTGCTTAATTATTTTCTTATGCTGTTATAGGTTACTTAAGCATTAAATACACAATTACATTACATTTACATTTACAATTACTTTATTATTACAACACATTAACTTCATTTCTATTTATTATATTATTATTGGCATATATATTCTTATGGACATGACTTATATTACTTAATTGCTATTTCTCTTATTTATGCTACTTTTCTATAATTTTGTTGCTGAATTTATGTGAAGGCCGTTGTGCTTGTAAACTATATATAAATTTGCTGTACATTTACTTCTTGCCCTATTTCCTGTGTGCCAGGCTCTGTCTCTCCTGCCCGAACATCAAGCACTCGGTGAGACAGTGTTGAACTCTTACAGTGGAGCCTCCCCATCGCACTTCGCATGCCGGGTTATCCTGACATTTGAAGCGATGCAGATACTCCAAAGCCCCCATGCCCTGTCAGAGCCTGCACCAGCCAGGACCGAGTTCTAACCTCCTAATGGTGCGGTGCGCATCGATCGCATTTGGGGAAGAAGAGCTTGCGGTCGAGGCTGTTGGTTCTTGTTAGGTAGCGTCGATTCCATCTTCGTCAATGGACTTTGCCGAAGAATCCTCTTGACGAATGAAACCGCATTTTCGTAGTCCGGTCGTCTCTATCCGCGTGGCGGCCTCTTTCTGCTAAGAGGTCCGGCCCTTTCGTTGCCTCTGGTTAGTTAGGGTTAGGTTAGTTAGGTTAGGTTAGTTAGGTTAGGTTAGGTTAGGTTAGGTTCCGGTCACCGCCGGGGTCGTCAATTGGCGCATCCGGCGTGGCTAGGACCAGAGGTGGCGGCTAGAAAACTGAGGCCTTACTTTACGGGCCTCGAATGCGCTTACCCGCGGACGCCCACATCGTTTGCGGCGTCCGCGTCGACGTCAAGCCGACGATGAAATATCTCGGCCAGTCCTAGACCGCCGATGGAGGTTTTATGCCCATTTTGAGCGCCTCGCGCCCAGAGTGGCGAGAGCAGCGGTGTGCCCGGCAGACTGGTCCCCAACACCGGAGGACCCAGCCCCTGTCGCCGCCTGTACGCCGGAGTCGTCAGGTCCATGGTCCTGCATGGGGCACCCGTAGGGCCGACACCCTCCAAAAGGAGTGTACGAATGTACTGGAGAAGAACTCCAGAGGGTGTTGGCGATCCGGGCCGTGGGCCGGGTTACCGCCGGACCATCTCCGTAAGTGAGGCGGCGTGCCTGTTGGCTGGCTCCCTCGCCCCTGGGGACCCAGACGGTGAAATCCTCGCGTCACTCTTCTTCTGGCGCGAGGAGGAGGAGGTCTCGGCTGTACGCCAGCCCCGGAAGAAATAAGGGGCGTGCAGAGAAGACCAGCCCTTGCAATACAGGAGGGGGAGCTGCGGCTGGAGCACCCCAGCGCCGTCAAACAATAGGAAGCTTATACGCCCCGTTCCCAAAGTGGTGGCTAGAAAGAGGACATTGCTCCCTGAATATTCCGCGACGCAGGTTCTCGGGACACGGCTGTTTCGGGAGGTACCCAAAGCTGCGTGGCCGGTAGGGAGCCTTCACAGAGGAGTGTTGTACCACCGTGGCGTATGTGCCGAAGAGACGGCTCAACACGCGCTGGAAGAGTGTCCAGCCCGTCGAGTAACGCCGAGAGCTGCGTAGTAAACAGCACGACCCTTTCGCTTCCTGCCGTAGTGCGCAGGACATGCTTGAGAGCGAAAGGTCAGGGGCGCCGTCCTTTGCTTTCTGCGAGGACGTGATGGCTCGAAGGAGGCCGTGAAAGGGACAGGAGGCCGTGAGCGCCCTGGCTATCCGCAGAAGAAGGCCAGGCGCCGGAAGCAGCGCGTACGCGCGCAACCTTCCCCTGACTGAGCCCCCGCGCCGGGCAAGAGGCGCCCGCCGCCCAGAGAAGGGCTCGAGGGGGCGCCGTGCCGTTTGTTCCGGCACGGCGCTCAGTGACGTTCCGCGTCCCAACACACCAGAGAGAAGAGGCCTGAGAGGCCAAGTCGCGCCGGGGTCGCCGATGATCAGAAATCGCGCCCGGCGGCCCCGGCCATAAAGGACATGAGAAAAGGAACAATGTTATTTTTAGTGGGTATACTGGCCGCTCCATCTTGGTCCGGGGAGCCCCGCTGATATCTCCCGCTGTCCCCCTCACCTGGCGGCGGGAAATCCGCGGCTGGATTTTCCAACGGCAAAAAAAAAAAAAAAAAAAAAAAAAAAAGGTTAGGTCCGGTCCCCTGAACAGGCTCTCGCTTGTCGTAGCGTGGTGGGGCTTCAGTACCTGCGGCTTGGGTCAGCTGCGGGGAAGCTAAGAACCCGGCCGGGCCTAAGGAGGGCTGCTGGAGGAGGCTGCCCAAGGGGCTGCAGTAGCCTGGCTTTGGAAGGCCTTGGGAGGGTGCGAGGGACGCAGGAGGGTTGCAGGAGGTAAGACGTTGCCCTTCCTGTCCCTCGCAACCAGTGGAGTCGCGGGGAAGAGGGAGTGTCGAGACCTGTAGGCCGCTGTCCCTATCCTCCGCGACTCCGCGGGGCCGTACCGCTGATGCGTGTGGAGGGGCCGGGAGGGGGGGATATTCGGCATGGTGTCGTCGATCTCTCCCTCCTCTGCGGCCGAATGGAGCCAGCGGCGGAGCCATCATCCGGCCGCTGCCAGGCTGGGAGTTTGGCCTGCGTGGTCAGGGAACTCCTGGTTCTATGGTTTCCTGAGTAACAGACTCGGGGGAGTCTGTTACCTAACCACAGGGGCCGAGACGGGCGCGCTAGTTCCGACGCGCCCAGAGGGGAGGCGAGATACGTAAGGCCGATGGGGCTGCTTTGGCGGCCAGCGCCGGTGGGGTTGCAGGATGAGTGCAAACGTTCCCGCGGACCCCACCCTAAGCGTCAGGAAGGAACAACGTGGTGGTTTTAGTCGGTGCGAGTCCGACATAACCGTCTTTGCCCTCGCGAGGACGGGTATGCGTAGGCATTTCCCACGGTAAAAAAAAAAAAGGTTCCCCGAACAGGTTCCCGCTTTGTCGTAGCGGTGGGGCTTTCATACCGTGGCTTGCTGGCTGCGGGGAAGCTAAGAAACCTGGCCGCCTGAGGTGAAGGCCGGTTGTGGAGAGCTGCCCAAGCGGGCTGAATAAGCCGCTTTGGATGCGCCTAAGGAGGGTGCGAGGACGGGTTGAAGGATGTAGGCGTGCCGCCCGTCCTATGCTTTGCAACCAAGGTGGAGTCGCGAGGGAAGAGAAGTGTTCTATTCCGTCAGGCGCCTCCCTATCCTCCGCGACTCGAGGGGCCGTACCGCTGATGCGGTGTGAGGCCGTGAGGAGAGGACATTCGACGTGGAGTCGTCGATCTCTTCTCCTTCAGCGGCCGAAATGGAGCTAGGCGGAGCTTGACATCCGGCCGCGCTGGGGCTGGGAGTATCGTCCCTGTGTGGGTTGGGAACCTCAGTCTATGGTCTCCTGAGTAACAGACTCGGGGAGTTGTTACCCAACCACAGGCCGAGACGAAGGCGGCTAGTTCCGACGCGCCCAGAGGGAGGCAGATGGCCGCAAGGCGAGATGGGTTGCTCATGGCCAGCGCGGTGGGGTTGCAGATGAGTGCAAACGTTCCTGTGACCCCACCCAAAGGCGTCAGGAAGGAACAACGTGGTGGTTTTAGTCGGTGCGAGTCCGACATACCCGTCTTGCCCTCGCGAGACGGCATGCGTAGGCATTTCATTTGGTAAAAAGGTTAGGTTTTTTTCATATTTCCCTGACGTGGTGGATCAGGGACCTGGCAGTCTTTTGATAATTGTATATGTTCTTTTATACTTTTAGCTCTTTTGGTTTTTGTTGTACATGTTCTTTTGTACTTTTGTTGATTGCTATTTACACTTAATCTTAATTTCAGTTTTTCGCTTCCTTCTTATTTCTTCTTTCACTACTTTGAGTTTTTACACTTTTACACTTTACAACTCAGTCCTAGGACAAGTTCACATATTTTCTTAGTCTTACAGTTCTTAATTTCTAATTTACATCTATATTACTTACACTATTTTCTTATGCTGTTATAGGTTACTTACATTAAATACAATTACATTACATTTACATTTACAATTACTTTTATTATTACAACACATTAACTCACTTTATTTATATTACTAATATTAAGTACATATATTCTATGATATATGACTTATATTACTTAATTGCTATTTTCTTATTTATGCTACTTACAATTTTGTTGCTGAATTTAGTGAAGGCCGTTTGTGCTTGTAAACATAAGTGGTAAATTTGCTACATTTACTTCTGCCTATTTCCCTGTGCTAGGTTTGTCTCTCCTGCCCGAACATCGGGCACTCGGTGAGAAGGTGCTGAACTCTGCGGAGCCTCCCATCGCACTCGCATGCCGGTTATCCCGACATTTGAAGCGATGCAGATATCTGCAAAGCCCCCATGCCCTGTCAGAGCTGCACCAGCTGTGACCGAGTTCTAACCTCCAAGGTGCGGTGCGCATCGATCGCATTGGGAAGAAGAGCTTGCGGTCGAGGCTGTTGGCTCTTGTTAGGAGCGTTGATTCCATTCGTCAATGGACTCTTGCCAAGAATCTCTTGACGAATGAAACCGGGCATTTTTCGTATCCGGTCGTCTCATCGGCGTGGCGGCCCTTTCGTAAGAGGGTCCGCCCTTTCGGCCCCTGGTTATTAGGGGTTGGAGGTTAGGTTAGGTTGGAGGTTAGGTTAGGTTCCCCCGAACAGGTTCCCGCTTTGTCGGCGGTGGGGTAGACCCGCGGCTTCCCGCCGCGGGAAGCAAAGGGAACCTGGCCGGCCTGAGGTGAAGGCCGGCCGGGAGGAGGGCCCGCGGGCCGAAAAAGCCCGTTTTGGCCCTTTAGAGGGTGCGAGGGACGGGCTGCGGAGGTAGACGCCGCCCCTTCCCGTTCTCGCAACCAGGGTGGGCCGGGGGAAGAGGTGTGTTTATTTCAGGCCGCTCTATCCTCCGGACTGAGGGGGCTGCACCGCGATGCGGGAGGGGCCGGGGGGGGCATTCGGCGGGCGCCCGATCCTCCTCCCCCGGGCGAAATGGAGGGGGCGGAGTTACCTGGCCGCCGGGGCGGGGAGTTTGGTCCTTGCGGTCAGGAACTCCTGGTTATGGTTCTGAGAAAGACCGGGGGAGTTTTACCCAAAAGGGGGACAAGGGCGCGCGTTCCGACGCGCCCAGGGGAGGCAGATGGCCGGCGTGAGATGGGGTTTCGGCGGCCAGCGCTGGGGGGATGAGGCAAAACGCCTGGGACCCCACCCTAAAAGCGTGGAAGGAACAAGTGGGGTTTTGCTGCGAGTCCGAAAACCATTTTCCTCGGGGACGGGTTGGTAGGCATTTCCCACGGAAAAAAAAAAAAAAAAAAAAGGTTAGGGAAGGTTCCGGTCCCCCCGAACAGGTTCCCGCTTTTCGGGCGGGGGTTTTGGGACCCGCGGTTTCGGCCGCGCCGCGGGGAAGGAGAACCCGCCCCAAGGAGTAAGGGGCCGGCTGGGAGGAGGGTTGCCCGGCGGGCCGCAGGCCCGCTTTAAGCGCCTTCCTTTGGAGGGGGCGAGGGACGCAGGAGGGTTGCAGGAGGGTGACGGTTCCTTCCCGTCCCCCTCAAACCAGGGTGGGAGTCGGGGGAAGAGGAGTGTTTTCCGAGGCCGCCGTCCCTATCCTCCGCGACCAGGGCTGCACCCGCTGACGGTGGAGGGGCCGGGAGGGGGATTCGGCCAGGGTCCCGATCTCCCCTTCCTTCGGCCGAAATGGGAGCCAGCGGGGAGCTTAACATCTGGGCCGCCCGGGGGGCTGGAGTCGTTCCCTGTGTGGACTGGGAACCTTATTCTATGGTTTGGAGGCAGGACCGGGGAGTCTGTTACCCAACCAGGCCGAGACGAAGGGCGCCTGTTCCGACGCGCCCAGAGGGGGGGGCAGATGGCCGGGGGCCGAGAAGGGCTGTTTCTGGCGGCTGCCGGGGGGTTGCGAGGGGCAAAAGTTCCCGTGACCCCACCCTAAAAGCGTTGGTGGAAGGAACAACGGGTGGTTTTAGTCGGGGAGGTCCGAACAACCTGGTTCCTTGCCCCCGCGAGGGACGGGTTGGCGTAGGCATTTTCACGGTAAAAAAAAAAAAAAAAAAAAAAAGGTTAGGTTGGTGGGTTGTCAGATCTCCCATCCGGCGCGCCCCGGGTTTGCGGATAGGGCACGCCCCCAGATAAGGGGTACCGCCTTTGGCCGGGCGGCGGAAACCGACAGGGGTGCTGCACCCCTGCCCGGTTAAAGGGTGGAGATGTGGGGAGGACAGCTGCCCCTCGAGGAGCCCTGTTGAGGGGCCCCGTGACCCCGTTCCCCTGTAAAATTTTTGCTAAGAGGGAACACGGGATGCGAGTTGGGTTCCACCTTCTTGCGAGGTGCGCGAGCCTCGCCGAGGCGGAAAGGAAAGAGCAAAGGATGAAAGAGCAAAGGAAGGAAATGTGTGTGGGGATTGGGGCAAAGGCAAAGAGGGAGATTAAAGGAATAAGTCCCTGAGGGGGACGGTGGATTCGGTTCGGTGTAGACCGGCCTTTGCCGGGAACACCGGGCGAATCCCGGCCCGTCGGGTGTCGGGATCATCCTCGCGGCCTGCGGTAGGGCTGAGGGTCCCGCCTTCATTGGCCGGACCGGCGAGGGAGACAACCTTTAAAAACCGTTGATCTCGGCGTTGTGGCGTCGGGGTGCTCGCAAGAGCGGGTTGGAAGATACACCAGCCATTGGGCGGGCCCACCCAAACCTTCCCGCCCCCAGGCGTAAGGGGTTACCGGTGCCTACGGTCCCTTGGCCCGGTGGATTCCAATTACCTATTATTGTGGGATTTTCAAGGAAATTAAAATCAAACAAATCTGAGAAGAAAACCTTTTTAAAAACGAACTTGGGAGAAAACGGACTCGATGAATCGGAGGCAAAGAGAGACGGCGGACCAGGTGAGGGTGGCTTCCCAAATGGTGAAGGGGGGATTTCCCGAAATTTTTCAGGAAGCGCAAATTTGGGAGGACACAGCTGGCACTTAAAACCGAGTCTTCTGGGAAGAAGAACAGCCGGCGCAAAGCCTTGAAGCGGCAGAAGAGGATGAGATGAACAACCCTCGTCTCCCTTTACCGCTACGGGACGAAAGGGGCGTTTTTTAAAACGCCCAACCGGCGAAGCCTTGGGATCGCGGTCGAGCAGGGCAGCCAGCAGGACTTTACCACCGACCTTTGTCCCGCTGGTCAAAAAACGAGGAAGGCCCAGGGGCAGCAGAGCGTGCGGAAAAGGACCGCAGCTCGAAGAAATGGTCGAGGCCGCCCGGAGGGAGCAAGAGGCCGGGAGGAGGATGCCTAAGGCGGAGGGATGAAGGGAGAGGCGCTCAGAAATTGAGCATCATCTCCCAGGGCCAAAAAGATCCCAACCTGAAGGGAATTTTACGTGCCCTTAAAGATTGCCCTCCGCCGTAAAACAGTTTCGGGATATCATCAGCCGCTCCACTTCCCAGTCGGCTGGAGACATGGAAGACCCGGGACAAAAAGCGTAGTAGCGAGGGTGGAGGGCCTTGGGAGGAGGTGGCGCCCGGGCCCTGGAAGTGGGAAAACCGGGAGTTGGGGGTAAAGGGGAGATTCCACGCTGAGGGACACCCAACTGAGTCGAACAGATACTTGGCCCTCATCGGACATGGGGGTCTTATGCCAGGTTCACCGCGACGACACGGGACCGCCTTGCCGGAGAAGCGGCTTTGCCTCCGCCGCCGGACAAACGGCCCCGACGTTTGGAGCAGTGGTGAGGCCGGCCGCCTCTGCCGCCCCTGGTCCCAGCCGCCCCCGTTGCCCTTGGGTTGCCCTGCCGCCCCCTCCAGCGCCGGGCCAGCGGCAAAAACGTCTACGACGCCGAAGGATGGGCCCCGGCCCCCCAAAAAGGGAAGGCCGGGAAGGAAAAGGGCCCCCGGAGCAAACCGAGGAGGGTGCGACCCCAGCGCCCCGCAGGTGGCAAACGGCGGTCCCAGGACAGTCCACGATGGGTGGACACCTGGGACGCGGCCAAAACGGCCAAGCCTTTGGCACTGGCCCCCAAAGTGACAGGCAACAAAGAGGGTTCGAAAAACTTTAAGGCCCCCAGCTCGTCGGTTGGTGTGACGCTTGGCAGCCGGGCGCAGCTGAGAAAGGGGCTGGATGCCGACATCCCTCCAAGAGCAAAAATGAAATGCAAACCGGAGGATATCGGATTTAGGCCTCCTTCCCGCCGGGCGGGCAACGGGGCCCGATCCCCAGGTTCCGGGGGCCGCCAGGGAAGGCCAACCAAAGGGAAAAGCCCGCCAAATTGGTTGGCCCAGGGTTTTTTATCCAGGCCCTGCGCGGATTTCGCATCCGGGGCCTGGATGACCAGGCAAAAGACGGAGGTGGCTGGGGGAAAGGGAAAAAGGAGCTGCCCGGTCACCTCCAAAGGTTGGAGAAATCCGCCGGGACCGGTCCGGTCTCGGGGGAGTAGTGGTGGAGCTGCCCTTCGCAGCCACCAAAAAATAATCAGGTGGCCCTAATCGGGTGGGTTTCGGGCAGGTCAAACCGCCGGGGCGTCCGATGCGCTGGCCCGGTGCCTCGAAATAGGGACGTAGCGGAGCAGGTTTGGCCGGGTTGACCGCAGAGTGCCTGTTACCGCTGTGGGCCGCTGGGCCACCAGTTCAGAGGCGGGAGGCCGCGCCCACTGACCCGTGCGCCGCGGGCTAACAAAACCGGCTGGCCAAGTTGGGTGCCGCCTGCACCACCAAAACCCCGACAGGAGGCGGGAGGAGGGAGGTGGGGCCTGGGCTTAAGCCAGGTGCCCAAGCCCAGCGCTTCGGGCTGAGGGGATCAAAATGGCCGTCCAATAAAGATGGTCACGCTGAGCATCCCGGGAGAACCTGAACCACCGGCCAGAACCGGGGACCCTTGTTTCCCCAGAGATGGCGCAGGTTCGGTTAGGTGGCCGGGTGTCAAACCAACGTTCCCCGGCAAAACCGGGCTGGGACCCTGTCCGACACCTTGGCAGTGGTCTGCGGGATCCGTTCCCTCAAATGAGGGACGGGAAGAAAGGTCCAGGCTTCGTTTCCGCCTGTTGGGAGATATTGTTTGTTTCAGCTATTTTCTCCCAACAGATCTCTCGGCCCGACTTCTGGAGGTTACCTTTAGATCGATTGGGGTCATTGATCCGTTCTTAGGGACCTTCCCTGTGCTGGTTGCGGGGGATCTCAACGCCAAATCACCGGCTTAATTCACCCGCGGCAGACGCGGGGAAGGGCACCGAGGAGGCTCCTGGAGGTCCGGGTCTTAAAAGGGGTTCAAAACAATTGCCCGAGCCCAGGGCGGGCCGATAAGATGGTTCGTCTGGCCAGCCCCGCCCCGGCCTGCCGGAATAAGGGGCTGGGCGGTTGAAAGGCGTCGGACCCGTCGGATCATCGTTACATCCGATTCCAGGGTCTCCGCCCCCAGACACCCAACCGGCCCCGGCCGACCTTCAGGGGACGACGGCCCAGGGGCGCCCGGCCGACCGAGAGCCGCTGGAAGGAGGGGAAAGGCCGTGGGTTTCGCGCCCAAATTGGTCCGATGGGAGGGGGGATAAAGGCCCGGACGCAATGTCGCAGGTGTGGCGACGCGTCGATGTCCCGGCCAAACGTCTCCCTCCCAAAGCCGGGGTAATGGG
This sequence comes from Lamproptera curius, assembly GCA_029286875.1. Taxonomy (NCBI): domain Eukaryota; kingdom Metazoa; phylum Arthropoda; class Insecta; order Lepidoptera; family Papilionidae; genus Lamproptera; species Lamproptera curius. The sequence continues at coordinate 19,448 of JAGSMT010000207.1, read as the reverse complement.
TGAACCTTGGAAATCGCGGATGCGAGAGTTTGCACGCGGCGGGCCAGTACACCCGTTTCGGGGATTAAGGGAGACCCGGCCCTTGGAGGCCAAATTGCTCGCCCTTTCCAGCAGCAAAAAGGATGGCCCAAAGTGGGAATAGCTGAGGGGTGATCGGCCCAAGGCGAGAGGAGGCCGTTGGCGGCGCTTAAAGGAGATGGGGGGGGCCTCACAAAATTGGCTGAACAGGCTTTGTCCTTGGGCCCCCACTCACTGAGAGTCTGGGCCGGGTTGGTAGGGCGATCGCCGAGGTTTATTCCCCAGCGAGGGGACCAGGCACCTTCGATGGTCCCAAATGGCACAGAGGGTCGACCCAACTGGAAGCGCCAGAAGTCAGTAGGGAGAGCCGGTGGGCCCCTTAAAAATGAGGGCCGCACCCGCCCTGGTCCCGATGGCGTTCCGGGGAGCGTTGGCGCTGGCCCCAGAGGACGCCCTGAGCCCAAGAGGAGGGCGATGTTCGCCCGTCCGGCCCCTGGCCCACGGGAGGGTAAAGACAGGCAGACCGTCCCTTGGCCCGGGAGGGGTCCGGCGGACTTCCCCTCCGCCAGGGCCGATCGTGGTTGGACGATGGGGAAAACCTTTTGAGAGAATCGGGCGGGCCCGGCATCGTCCAACCCGGGCCGTTCGGCCCGGCGGAAGTGGCAGATTTCCGTGGGCCGGTCGACCGTCCCCGGTGCTGCGGGTCAGGTCCCGACGGGAGGGTGTCCCGGGGTGAGGGTAAAGGGCCTTACCGACACCGCCAACCCATTCAACACCCCGCCCCGGCCCTAAAAGGAGGGTTCCGATACCACGGGGGTGCCTCCCCCCTGGGGGATCACCCACCTGTCGGATCCACGTTCCGGAGTTCCCGTGCCGAGATCCCGGACCATCGATAAGGTCAGTGGAGTTCCCGGCGGGCCGGTTGGAACCGTTTGGTTGGCTTGATTTGCGTTACGGGCGGCTATCGAGGGCCGACGTCACCGCGGACGAAATTCGTCACCGCCCGTGGCAATTAATTTCGGTTGGGATTCCGCCACCGCCGGGTCGCTCCACTGGGGCGTCCCGGGGTTAGGACTAGAGGTGGCGCCGAAAATCCGAGGCCCTTTACTTTACGGGGCCTCGGAACAGCCACCCGCGGGGCCGCCCAATAATTGTTTTGGGCGTCCGCGTCGACCGTCGCCGACGATGAAGTATCTCGCCCAGGTCCCCAGGACCGCCGGAGGGTTTTGGCCCAGGGCGCCTGCGCCTAGAGGGGAGAGAGCGGAGCCTCGGCAGACTGCTCCCCCACCGGGAAGCCCCTGTCGCCGCCTGTCCGCCGGAGTCGCCAGGTCCAGGTCCTGGGTACGGGGCACCCGGCGTGGGGCCGACACCCTCCAAAAGGGAGCACGGCAGGCAAAGAGAACCTTTCAAGCGGTAACCGGGCCGAGGGGCCACGGGACCATTCCCGGGGAGGGGTGGCCCTGATGGCTGGCCCTTGCCCTGGGACCCAGACCGAAACTCGGCCTACCTTCTTCCATGCGAGGAGGGGGGTCCGCCCAGGCCAGCCCCCAGAAGAGATAAGGGGGAGACGAATTGGCCCCCCGAAAAGGAGGGAGTTTGGGCTGGAGCACCCCAGCGCCGGCCGTCATACAGGCAGGCTTCAAGGCCCCTTTAAAGGGTGGTTAGAAAGAGGAACAGGCCCCAACACCCGGCGCGACGCAGGTTCCTCCTCGGACACCTTTTCGGGAGGTACCTTCCGCCGGGGCCGGTAGGGAGGCCCACTGAGGAGGCCACCACCGTGGGCGGTGGGTTGAAGAGACCCCAACGCGCTGGAAGAATTTCCCGCCCGGCCGAGCAACGCCGAGTTGCGGGGTTCAAGGGCACCGACCTTCGCTTCCCGCCGTAGTGCGGGATGCCGAGAGCGAAAGGTCGGGGGCCGTCCCTTGCTTTGCGAGGACGGATGGCCCGGAAGGGAAAGGCCGCGTGGAAAGGGGACAGGGAGGGAGAAAGGCCCTGGCTATCCGGCAGAAGAAGGCCAGGGGCTGGAAGAAAGGGCGCGCGCGCAACCTTCCCCGACAGGCGCCCCTCGGCCGGGCAAGAGGGGTGCCCCCGAGAAGGGGTTCAGGGAGCGCCGGTGGTTCCGGCACCCTTTGTGCGGGTTCCGGGTGTCCCAACACACCTTGGAGAAGGGGGCCTGAGAGGGTATGCCGCGCCGGGGTCGCTGAAGACTGTGATCAGTGGCCTGCGGCCCTGGCTACAGCGAAAGAGAAAGGAACAACTGCTTGGTTTTTAGTGGGAACCGGGCCGCTCCATTTTGGTCCGGGGAGTTCACATATCCCTGCGCCCCCACTTTGGGGAACCCGTGGGATTTTTCAAGGGTTAAGGAAGGAAGGAAGGCAGGTTAGTTAGGTTAGGTTAGGTTGGTTAAGAAGAAGGGTTGGGTTTGTTTGGGTTAGGTTAGAAGAAGGGTTAGGTTTTTTTTTTTTTTTTTTTTTTTTTTTTTTTTTTATTTTCCCGATAAGTGGATCAGGATCCTTGTGAGCCTTTTTTGTTTTATTTTCTGATTTGTTCTTTTGTACTATTTTTTATTCTTTACTTTTGTGTTTAAGTTGTTTTTTCTTTATTTTTAATTTAGTTTTAATTTTTTGTTTTAAAATTTTATTTTTTCTTCTTATTTGTAACCAGTTTTCATTTTCAAAATATAAGTTTTATTTTCTTTTGGGCACCCTACCCGAAGCCAATACCATTGGGGGATGGGCTTTTATTTCTTTTTCTATTTTTACTATAATTTTTACATAATTATTGCTACCTTATATAAACTTAGAAAAAACATAAAGGAAATAACATTCTAGTCTTTAATTTTTGTTTTAAATTGGCCCGAATTTGGGTTGGTTACATTTATGGTTAAACATTTTTCCAAAAACCTTGACCTACTTGTTTTATTTTCCCAATTATAATTTTTGTTTCGAAACCTGCACGAGCAGTGGGCCCAGATCGAGTTCCCAACCGTGGAACGTTGGGTTCCGCCCGACCATCTCGGCAATAGGCCAGAGATCTTGCCAGATTGTCCCACCTTCCCAGTGGGGGGATCGATTGAATGCGATGGTTCCGCTTTGGCCATTTGCCTGTGCAATTTTACCAGGGCGTCCCTCCAGCCAACCATTCCGACACTTGCCCTGAGGTGTGGGGCCTTCCAAATGGCTGCACGCGTCGATTGACCCAGTAAAGTCTTTTCGCGCCCAACCCACCTAACCCGGAACACTGCACGAGGGGGGACTGATCAGCACAGGACACGTTGAGTCAACGTGCAACCCACCGTTATCGGTTATTCGCCCTGAAGCCTGGGGTGATATCCAAGACAATGGCGATGGGGTGGTTTTTGGTCCTTCTTTATATTTCACTTCCCATTTCCCTTCCTTTTCCCATTCCCTTCCAAAACCTTTTGGCCTTTGGTAATCCGGCTTTAACCATCTCCTCGTCCCGGTTAAATTCAATTAATCTTCAGTATTATGAGCGGATTCTTTATTTTCCTTTTCCCTGATCTCTTTAGTGTTTTTTCCGCCTTTTCAACCTTTCCCCTTTAATTCATCCTTCCACCACATCCCATTATTATTTTCCCATCTTTCACCTTTTATTCCTGTCAATCCAGACCCTGGCCTTCTGCGTTACTGGTCTCTTTATCTTTCTAACCCGGCCCGTAATTACCTTTCATCAGTGGATGTGACGGCGACCGGGGAAGGCCGGATTGGCGGTGCTCGTGCGCCAGCCGTCACACCCGCATGTCTGTTCTGATGCCCTTTTTCTTTACTTTTCTCAGTTTTTTCCATCCTTGCCAAATATGCCTTCCATTCCAATGACTTGGTAACTACCCATTTTTTCTTCCATAAATTTCACCAATTTTTTCATAATTTCTTCATCTCCCAGTTTCCTTCCGCTATCCTTTTTTCCTGCCTGTTTCACATTCATACTTTCTTTCCATTCCTTCCACACCCTTTGAATTTAGTTATTTTTAATAGTTCAAGATCCCTTTCTTTATACCCGGGTTTTAATATCACTCTTAAGGTGGATAGTTGAGGAGGTTAAGAACCCTTTGGCAAACTTTCTGCCCTGTTTGTCTTCCTGTGGGGAGATTTCAGATGTTCCTTTACGCCCCTTTTATTTAGTGATGCCTTTATTGTTCGGGTTGTCTTCACTTTGGTGCTCACCTTTTGGGAAGTTTCAATTTTGGTTGTTCCTTTTTCCCATTCTCCCACACCTTTCCTTAACCTCCTTCCATTCTTCTTTCAGGCTTAGAAGAAGGAAGGACCAGCCCCTTCCCCAGGCCTGAGCCCTGGGCCTGTTTTGTTTTCCGGGACCTTAGTCGAATTTTGGCCCAAAACATGTTTATTATAAGAGGGGAAAGTGCCAACACTATATAAATTGTAAATAAGGTAAGTTTGGTATGTTGTAAATATGTATAAGAAATTGAGGAAAATAAGTCAAGAAAATTATTAATATAAGCGTCAAGAAATTATTATTTTATCTTTTAAATGATTTGGAGTCTAATATGTCCAATTTTGTCAGTTCCTTCAAATTTTTTAGCTTCCGTGAGAGAAAGGTTATTTGATGCCAAGAATTTTGTTTGGAAACGCCAAAGGCGAGAGATTAATGATTCTTTCTTTAAAAGATAAAATTTATAATAAAGAAATTCTTAGGATTCACCCTTAAAAAAATTTTGAAGTCTATAAAATTGCCAAAAAATTTTAAGAAAATGGTTGCACCTCAAAGCTGCGGCGAGAAATCAAACACAAGGCCGAAAAACCCAACTGATTAGACCAAAGTGCCCGAGTTATGGAGATTTTTTAAAACTTTGGCCTACGGGCACTATTTTTAGGTTATCAGTTCCTCCACTGAGCTCTCAGTCACCTGGAGGCCCAGTTTGTGGGGTCAGTTTAAGAGAGATATTTGTGCCGGAAAAGAGAGGTTTTGGACACCTTTTATTGAGCGTCCGCCAGCCAGGATGGTAGATCCGGAATTTTAAGACTCCACCCAAAACCCACACCCCATGACCTTCAAAGTTTGGGGATATTGCCGTTGAAAGAACCTTCATGTAGAGTTTGCCCCACTGACCTTTTATAAATATGTTGATTATATAATAAAAATTTTGAGGATTGGGTCACCAAAATTTTTAACCTACTTGGACTTGTAAATTTAAAGTTCGGATTTCATATACAACCTTAAAATTTCCCAAGTCCAAAATCGATTATTTTAAAAATTTTACAAGTCCAAGATCAACCAATTTAAAATTTAAAGTCCAAGATTATTACTTTTTAAAAATTTTATGGGTCCAACATCAACTAATTTCTAAAAAATTTGGAAAGTCCAAGATTATTTACTTTTTAAAATTTACAAGTCCAGTTTTGCCGAAATTTTCCGTCCGGACGGGTCACAGCGCCGACGTCGCCCCACGGTCACGCCGGTTGTTATGATGCGTGGAGCGTTGCCTGCCCCAGGACTTTGAAAATTTCAGCCAACTTTATGGCCTGTAACCCCGTTTTAGGGTCCGATTTTAACTATTTTTCAATGCGAACATTTATTTTACAAAATTAATTATTATATTAAACAATATATATAAAATATTAAACGACAAAAAAGGAAAATAAAAGTTTTAAAATTACGGAAAATTTTTAAATAATCATCAAAATGGCATATTTTCGCCATTTTTAACCTAAAATTAAGGAATTTTTCGTGTTTGTTCCTTGGTATCCTTATATTTTATATTTTCCCAATTAAAAGCTTAATGTTAATGCTTTAAATTTAAAATTATAATTAATTAAAGAAAAAGTTCTTGTAATTTTGAAATCTTAAAAACATTCCCACTAATCCTTTTTTCAGATCCAGTAACCTCCTTGGCCTTTCCGGGTCCTTTCACTTTGATGCTGGGTTAAGACCTTGGCTGCGGGTTCCGGGTTCAGAGTGCACGTGGCCACGTGGTATTTTTAGCTTTTATTTTCTCCGCTGTTTTCAGCGGAAAAAATCCCAAACCTCGGCAAAAATGGGGGCAAATTGGAGGGCACCCCCGGATCAAGAAGAAAAGGGGTCGTCGACCTTTTGGGCGCCGTTTAAAAAAACTGGTAAAATTTTTCGGATAATTCACCAATTTTTCACCAAAATCACTTTATTTTAATTATCGTTAAGTTAGGTCCTCGTCGTAAAGATTCCAACGGTATATCCAAATTTGGGAACCTGGGAAAAATACCACCACTTTGAATTTTTTTGGGAGGGTGAAAAATGGACACTTAGGAACGGCAAATCGGACCAAAAAAGGTTAGGTTATTAGGGTTAGTTAGGAAGGTTTACAGAGGAGTGCCACCCACCGGGCATGTGCTGGAAGAGAGGGATCGCGCGGAAGAGGCCCCGGGCCCGAGCAAACGCCGGAGAGTTGCGGGTAGGTCAGGGGCACGATCCTTCGCCCTGCTGTAGTAAGCAGGATGCTGGGAGAGCGAAAGGCTCGGGGGCGCCGTCCTTTGCTTTTTTGCGGGAGGACGTATGGGTTGGAAGGAGGCCCGGGAAAGGGACAGGGAACCGAGCCCCCTTATCCGAGAAGAAGGCCAGGGCGTTAAGAGGTTGGGGCCAACCTTCCCTCTGGAATGGAGCCCCTGGGGCCGGCAAGAGGGGCCCCCGCCCAGAGAAGGCCCGGCAGGGAGCGCCGGGTTTGTTCCGGCATGGCGCCCAGGACGTTCCGGGTGTCCCAACACACCTGGAGAGAAGAGGCCCGAGGGTTCCGCCGCGCCGGGTCGCCAGGACCGGATCGCGGCCCGCGGCCCCGGGCCAAGGACAGGAAAGGAAACAACCTTGCCTTGGTTTTGTGGGTATACCCGGCCCTTCCATTTGGTCCGGGGAGCCCCATATCCCGCTGCCCCCACCCTTGGTGGCGGGGAACCTAAGCTGGATTTTTTGGAAAAAAAGGAAGGGGGTTAGGCAGGTTAAGGGTTTTTTTTTTTTTTTTTTTTCGCATGTCTCCCGGCGGTCCTTTGCCAGAGACAGGTAGTTTTTATCTTTTATGTTCTTTTCATTTTAGTATCATTAATTGTTACAGTAGTTGGTTTGTTTACACTTTTGTTTTCCTTTACATTGTGGGTCATTGCAGTACTCGTTTTATTTGGTACATACACTGTTGTTACACACATATAATACATACAGATAACTAAGCAAAAATATAGTTATTGTTAGGCGTATGGCCATATTGAAGGTTAGTAGACAAAAAATAGGGTTATATAGGTTTACAATAGTTCACTTAGTTACATAAAATTTGTTTCTTATCTAATCATACATTTCATATTATTCTATATTCATTATACACCCATTTTATAAATATATATACTGGGTCAATTTTTTTTTTTTTTTTTTTTTTTTTTTTCTTATTATGTAAACACATACTTAATAACAAAAATAATAATATTTATAAAGACAAACTCTAGGATTTGTGTTATTTCTAGTAAGGCAAATACATATTACATGTTACTATTTATTTCTATTATTGCATCTCTAATTATATCATCTGCTATAATCTAAAGTAAATCTTCTTTATCTATGTTCATATATTAAATTACCAAGCGTTGTCCATCGTTATTCAAGTCCCAAACTTGACTTCAAAAGTCGTTTCAAATTCCTTACTTCTAAATGAACTGGGCAGTCTGTTATCAAGTGGCATACTGCTCAAGTTGGTTTCTGGTTCGCCAGATGCACGATGGGTTCTCTTTGCATCCAAAATCTATTCGATATTTTAGAACCTGACTGTGCCCGGTGAGGTTTTGCAAAGGTGGATGTTCATTATGCTGTGGTTTGTGAATCTTTTATGGTGTGATGACAACTACAGGAAGAAGCCTGCACCCCGTGATTGCTTAAAGTCCTCCTGATGTTATCTCCTAACCATCCATTTGAGTAGCTCCATTCTGACTGTTCCCCAAATGATTCCGGCATTGGTCGGCTCCGGTTTTTGTTTGCCATGCAGCGGGGCTGGTTTCCTGCGAGTTCATCTGCTCTTTCCATCTATCCAGCATGTGTGCCTACCCAGTGAGTGTAATTCCTTTTTGATGACAGTGATGCTGTCTCAGCTTGTATGGCTAAGTGTGTCTGGTGTCGGTATTGCATATGAGGTTTAAGGTTGTTCTAGAGCCTGCCGGAATATTCCAAAAGAATGTCCAGCTTTATCTTTCAGTGTGGCCTGAAGTTTTGCAAGGTTCCCCGGAGAGCCAGGGAGTCCAGCTTTGCAGCGTACACGAGACGACAGCGCAGACTTTGTCCTGACTTTCAAGCCTGTGTTTTATAAAGAACATGCGTTTCCAATCTTGCCCGCTTCCACACTGCTGTCTGTGCATATTCTCAATGTCTCATTATTGAGGTGCTGAATTCGTTCCTGGCTTCTAGGTGCGCAGAAGGGCGTAGTCGCATTTTGTGTGCCGGTGTAGTTCAGGTAGTGGATACCCCTCGACTCCCCACGCCATAGGGCGTGCCCTCATTTTGCCTTTCTCTTTATCTGAGTGCGTTCTCATACGCAGATCGAGTGGTTATCCCTGAGGCGAGGTTATTAAGGACGTCGTTCCAGGCGGCATATCAAAAGCCCCTCCGCAAACGAATTTAACTGTTTCAGATTTCCAGTTTTGCAGAGGACCGCCCAGGCCCCCGCCGCGCTACGTCATCAGATCGGTTCTATGACTGCAGTGGTAAAATGGTTTAAATGAGTTTTGGGTCGCGAACTCGCGCACTGATGCCTGTTCAGTTTTTGTGAATTTCTGTATTGCTTTTGTTACGTGGGCGTGATATGAAGCCGCTTGAAATTTTAATTTGACGTCACCAACAGGGCCCAGTAGCGCAGTATTTGTTGTTCTTGTATCGGTCAGCATCCTCCCATGCTCAGGGCGGGGTACAAATTTTGCCTCCTTGTCACAACCATGGCTTTGTTTTGTGTGGTGTGAATTTCAGTTTGTTTTTAACCCCCACGTCTGTACATATACATAGTCAGTGCCTCGTGCTTTATTGTCGAGATCTGTTGTCTCACTGCCAAAGACCAACACTATGTCGTCGGCGAAATGCTCATGTGTGTAGTGTCCCATTTTCTCTAAGCTCCTGATAAGGGTCAATAAGGAGATTCCAAAGTATGGGTCCCCTATCGATCCCCACAGCCCTTTGAGGCAATTCTCTATTTCCTCCCGTATCTCAGCCTTTACTTCCTACCTGAGAAATAATCACTTCAAGCAACTTCCTCGTTTATTGGGCACCTTGTTGTGCTAGCTCTGATCTTAATGGCGGGGCCACCATGCACCGCTCGCTCCCCTATGTCCAGTGAGCACCACAGTTATTATTTGTCTCTGTTTGAAGTTTTCCTGATATACCCATGAGGTCATGAGGAGTTCGGTGTTTTTGTGGTATAAACCTGTATTGCTCTTTTGAGCTCAACTCTGGGAATCAGGAAACTTGAGGCGTCGACAATTATTTCCTCTCGAGGAGTCACCAATGGTAGGAGTCCGATTGGTCTGACTTGGGGTGGGGGCAATTCTCCTGTCTGGTTTTCAGCACTGTGGCTCCTTCCAGATGCAGGAACAAACGCCCCCAGTCTTAGACAGCTGTTGTGACCGCCAGGTGGAAATTTGGGTCGCCTCATTAGTGCCTTACTATGTCCGTTGTTATGCCGTCTCCACTTACAGTGCTTTCTTGGGGTTAAAGTTTTTGCTGCATTTAAAAGTTCTTCCTTGGTGAAGGGTGGATCTTGTTGTTCCTGCACCGCTGCTGTTAATTGCATCAGCTATTTTCCTCCTTTCGCGGTAGAAGTTTCAGGAGGTCTTTCCGTGGTCATCTACTGGAAGCAACGTTTCAAGTAGTTCTTACTGACTCTCGGGAGAAAGCACCTTGTCTTTACGATGAGTTCGTCCTCGCGCTCTTGTTAGTCATATTCCTAATTATCCTATATATTCCATCCTGGTTATCTTTCTTTCTCCTGTTTCCCACAGAATTCCTTCCAGCTCCTATTTTGGCTTTTTTGACCTCACTTACAGCGTTTTTCCAGGCGGCCTGTTACGAGACGAAAGTTTTCGGTTTATGTTGCGGCAAATTTGATCTGGCGCTTCAAGGTGTGTTCTTTTCATTATCTTCTAATTCCTCCTTAGTCCACTAAGGAATTTTGTAGTTTTGATTTCCACTTTAACTTTAAAGCACTTCCTCGCATGCCCTGACTACAGCTGCATTAGCCTTGATGGTATTGTCCAGTTCCTTTTGTTGTGATATTTCCACTTTTTGGTTAAGATTTTGTCCTTCCTGATTTGGGTCACCTTTCTGATAAAAAAAGCTGGCCACCTGCCTTTCTGGTGTGTTAAATCTTCTGTTGTGTTGACCTTTGGTTTGTTTCTTAATCCCTTCCTTCCTCATGGTGAATACTATGCAGTTGTGGTTTGAGCTGACTACGTCTTCCATTACCCTCCAGCCTCCAGAATTTTTACCCAGCAGATCAGGGGAGCAGAAGGCAGATCGCCGATCATGACTACTGCACACTTTTTCCAACTTTGCTGTTTGAATGGGGTGCGCTGCCGCTGTTTAGGATGTGGAAGGTTGTTTGACCGACAAAAGTCCATAATAGTGTCTCCTCTTTTGTCATCAGATTTTTCTCACTGCCCCACCATATACTTTTTGCGTTAAACTCAACCCACTCATGGTGGGACAGGGTTGAGATCCTGAGGGCGCGACCGGCTGAGGCGGCCGGAGATAGTCGTCAACCTGTTGGTCTGGTTCAAAATAATATACTGATATTAGCAAGCACAGCCTTCCAGTTCTGAGCCACCCACCACTACCGTGATGTTGCTGTTGGTGGTGTACTTGGGGTGGGGCTGTAGCAGTCAAGCCATCTGGGTTTACCATTATGGCTGCTTTCACCCACTTTGTTCCTGGTTGCTGCTGTTTCCCGGAAGACCCCTGACCCCGGTAGCCTTTTGGACGAGACCTCCCTTCCAATTCCACGTACATTGTCTTCTTAACTAAAGGAAGTCGAGCTTCCCTTTTACCCAAGGTTTAATACAATTCCGTCTGTTGCGAGTTCCTGCCGGTAGGTTGGATTTGGGCGAGGTTGTGGTGGATTTGGTCCTATGTGGTTGTGCGGAGATGGATTTGCCTGCTTCCCATGTTTGCCTTTAGCAATACGCTAAGCGGTATCTCTAGCTAATGCATCCGTATTTTGTCGCCGTAGGGGCAGTCTGTGCTAAAGCGTTGTGTGCCAGCATTTCTTGCCCTGAGGGTTACGCGTAGTTTTGCATGTTATGTCGATCCCGTGCCCACCTGGCACTCAGATTTTTTATGCGGCCCTGCGCAAATGGCCGGTGACCTCTGTTTTGCTTGCATACTTTTTGGTGTGTCCATAGGCCGAGGGGCAGCATCATGAGCACTGACCAGAGGAGATTGATCTTCATTGTGCACTCTTGCATGTCGATGTGACTGCCCTCCACCAGCCTCCTTCCAGCAATTCTGGAGAGACTTTTATGAATGTGGTTTGTTAGGGCGTTCCTAGCCTCTCCTCTCCTTTTTATATCTGATTTCTAGCCTGTTGCTTGTCTCTTCCAGTCCGTCGAATATGTCTCGGTTTGGTTTCTCAGTACTGCAGCACCTCTTCTTCTCCTTGCTAAAGCCATCACGTCCCAGAAGATGACAAGGTCCTGTTTGTAGTAGCGTCTGCCACCTGCACTTCTGCTTTTGTCAAGTCTTCCTTCACTCATGTCTCTCTCTATCTCCGCTGTCCTTGCATCCCATAGATTACTCTCCTGTCTCCTGGCTCTTTACCTGGTCTGGCGAGGACCTTCTTTTCGCCTTTAATGGTGGTTTCCTCTGCTACGTTGTAGTACTTCACCGGCCCCTGATCGCCTAGTTACTACTAGTGAGTGAAGCGTTCGTCGTCGGCTTTTCTTGTTTTTAGCCCACACACTTGCATGGCTGTGTGCTCCTAATCTTTCATTACACTTCCCATTCTTTTGGCTTAGCTCATCCATCCTTTTTAATTCGTTCATTGTCTTCTTAGCTTGTTCTTCAATCTTTTTGCGCTGGGTTATTTGGCTGTTTTCCGTCATTCTACCTTCCATCCCTTCATCATCCACACTTTCGCTATATCATCTGCTGGTCTGATGTTTGGTTTCCCACCCGGGTCTTGTGTACCTTACCCGTTGTCTTTTCCTTTTTAAATCCATTTCGGTTTCTTTAACTAGGGCTGGTATAGTTTGTCGAGGCCGCTGTTACTCCTACTTTTATTCCTGTTTTAGCTTCCTCACTGGCTTTAGATGAAGCCATTTTTAAAGATAGGCTTTTGCTTCGCTGATCTGCTTGCATATTTTATTGTTTTTGGGGCTGGTTCTTCCAGCGGTGTTATTGATTGGTGTTTGTTTTTAAGGTTCATTGGCTGGAGGCTACTGTGGTGACTGATTGACGTTAGGGTCGGTGAGAGTCCATGATGATGTTGTAATAGTGTATGTATTTTATGTGGTGTTTTAATGTTTGGCTGTAAGTCAGCTGGGAATGCGTCTGAATACTTTGTAATTAATACAGAATGTTCTAATAGCGTTAACGAAACAGATTTGTGTAGTAAACAATAGAAAAGCACAAGTAGTTTTGGTAAAAGACAATTTGAAAATTTGAATTTTACAAAATTTTAGTTTTAGTATATCTCGGTGCCCGTGTTTCCAGATCAGAGAAGCATTTAAGTCGAGAATATTGGTTTCTGTTGTAATAACACAGAATTATAAAAATTTAAATACTGAAAGGAGGAAAAAGGAAAATTTTTGAAAATTACGTAATTTTACAATAATTTTGATGGTTTTTGGCTATAACTCAGTATTTATAGTTTAAAATTAAGAATTTGCAGCCAGAATACAGTTAACATTTATATCTATCGAATACAAACAAAGAAATAATAGGGTGTCACCAGCTGAATATTTTTGAAAATAATTTCAGCTCTTAGTCTAAATTTTATACAGGTCAGTAAATGTCTATAACTCGAGTTCCACTACACCCTTTCTCGAATCCAAAACGGCTCCCAATTCTCCGTGACTGCTGCTACCCGTGGCTGTAGTTGGTACTGCGCTTAGTTGTCCGGCTATTTGCGGTGCACGGCCACGGGTTGATGGTTTTTTGCCGATATCTCCCCGCTGTTTTCTGAGGTCAGAAAATTCTGATATTCAGCAGGGCAGGGTGGCAGCACCACTGAGCAATTCTTTTGGAACCGCAGAGAAAAAATGTGAGGTCGTCGCTTTAAAAGCGTGTCGCACGCTGAAAACTGTTTTAAAACAAGTTTTCGATCAGCAACTTCCAATTCTTCACCACCTACTGCACTTTACACTGTTCGATAGGGGCTCGTTCCAACGAATGCAAACGATGATAACAAATACTTAACACTTCGGACATACTTTTACCACTTTTCTGAATTTTTAACTGCGGAGCACGCGTGGACGTCCACCGCATGGTCGGTTAGCTACTGCTAGGTTAGGGTTAGTTAGGGTTATAAGAAGAAGGTTAGGTTAGGTTAGTTAGGTTAGGTTAGGTTATTAGGTTAGTTAGGTTAGGCCAGGCCAGGCCAGGCTGCGGGCCAGGCTGTTTCAGCCAGGCCAGGCTTCAGCGCTTCAGGCTTCAGCCACCAGGGTCAGGCCTTCAGGCCAGGCCAGGCCGCCAGGCCAGGGCCAGGCCAGCCAGGCCAGGCCAGGCCGAAATAGGCCAGGCCAGCCAGGCCAGGCCAGGCCAGGCCAGGCCAGGCCAGCCAGGCCAGGCCAGGCCAGGCCAGGCCAGGCCAGGCCAGGCCAGGCCAGGCCAGGCCAGCCAGGCCAGGCCAGCCAGGCCAGCCAGGCCAGGCCAGGCCAGGCCAGGCCAGGCCAGGCTCAGCCAGGCCAGGCCGAGGTCAGGCCAGTCAGGCCAGGCCAGGCCGAACAGCCAGCCAGCCAGGCCAGCCAGGCCAGGCCAGGCCAGGCCGCGCCAGGCCAGGCCAGGCCAGCCAGCCAGGCCAGGCCAGGCCAGCCGCGGGGCCAGGCCAGGCCAGGCCAGGCCAGGCCAGTTTTTCGTGTCAGCCACGTCGTGCCAGGCTGGGCCAGGCCAGGCCAGGTTAGGTTAGCTAGTTGTATGAAGAAGAAATAGGTTGGCTAGTTAGGTTAGGCTTTTTTCTTTCTGGACCACCTGACATACTCTATGGTCGGCCCGCGTTTGATGGATACCTTCTTCCAGTCTCGGCTATCATTCCTCTCGTACTCCATCTCCTTCATACTTTGTCTTCTTATATCTCTTCATCTAATGCTAAAACCCTTTTGTGGGTGGGATTCCCAGTCACATTAATACTCTATTCTAATCTTACAGCTATCTTTTCGTTTATTATTTATTTCAATTTTAACAAGGTAAATAATTTCGTAGTAAACAAATACATAACGACATTCATTTTTACAATTTTCACTTATATCTATCTTATCGCTACTTGTAAGGGTTATTTGCTTATTTCTATTTCTTTTTATCTTAGATCTGTGTATTGGCACCCCACTTATATCTATCTTATAACGACTTGTATACAACTCTTGGTATTGGTTTTATCTTAGATTACATTACAATTTTTCAGATATCTATCTTTATAACTACTTGTTACAATTTTGCATTTTTATCTTAAATCTATTGCGACAATTTACTTAAATCTACCTTATAATTATTTAAAACACCTTGTATTTACATTTTTTCTTAACTCATTTGGAAGTTACAGTTATAACTTATGTTCTATCTATTTTATTAGCAAGCACAGTTTTAAGTATATATGCCAAAAAGCAATTTTGGAAGTATCTATTTTTTATATTTAACATATTTATTTACAGTAGGCGTATTTTATATGTCGGCAACCCGTGTGTTTATCAATGCCCTTGTCATTCACCAGACCTCCATACGCCGAAAGGATCGTGCTGGCCGTCTTAGCTATGGCGCTGTAGTAGAGCGGGCCAGCTTCCGTCCCATTTCCGTCGTGGTATCGACAGTTCATTGAACGCGTTGTGCGCCTTGTCGTCCACCTTGAACGGGACACAGCTCGGGCAACTCGTGGGGGTTTATTCGTTGAGTTGTGGACAATCTGGATCGCGGTGATCGTTACAGTGGCTGCTGCAAAGATCCGTCGACCCAGTGGCTGAGAATCATTACCGCGCCGCAGCCCAGGCAACGTGTGCACTGGACCACCGGCGTCTGGTCTTTGGCCTGACCTTTGAAGGTCGATGTGAACCTTCCAGCCACCGTGACCTCTGCCATATGGTCGGGAGACGCTGATGATAATATGGGTCGTATTTGGGGTTTCGGTCTTCTTTCTGTAATTTGATGGAGATCCTGCTTTCCTCCTCGTCGAGGTCGTGGAAAGCACCTGATTCTGATTTTCAGGGGGTTTTGACAATATCGTCGTCGAACCTTGATGACATCCCCTGAGAATCACAAGCGGTCTCTATTCTTTCACTTCCTCGATGATGAGGCCTCGCAGACTCTTCAAGCTCATAGGGTTGACTTCGCTTTACTGGTGTTCCTCTTGCGCCGGGAAACCCATTATTACCTTCTGGTCTTTTCGCCTTCCTCACCCTTGGACCGGTCACCCAGCCCTTCTTTGGCGCTCGACTGCGTTGCGAATTTTCCCAATATTTCCCGTGTCTATTCCGGGATTTTTCGGTGACCACCATTGAGTGCAGTGCGGTGCCTGCGGCGACTTCGCCATGATTGGCCGTCAAGCACTCAGCATAGGTGGTAGCTGCCTTCTGCGGTCACCTTGTGCGATTTGATTGTCTCTCTTTGAGATCTTCAATTGTTGTATTTGTTTGTGCAACAGTTCGCTGTGGTTCCTCGATCTGGCCACCCAGTGTTGGTCTACACTGACTGTCGATGTGGCGTCAGCAGCTGTGGTATGGTTTCATGTTTTGGTCTTTACCAGGCGGGTTTTTAGAGCTGCTCCACCTCTCACCACAGTAAAGGCGTTCTACTGACTTTACCACGGCGTTTTTAACCGGTCTTGGTGTTCCGCATTGATCTGCGTTTTGCTCTGCAGGCTGGGCAGGCTCTCGCCTCTGCTGTCCGGTCACCAAAACGACTACCGCAGCCCGTGTAACCTGCTCTGCTGGCTTATAGCTGGTGCGTTCAGCCTGATCATGTTGGAGGTTTGCAACAAAGTCGGTTAGGTTAGGTTAGGTTAGGGAAGAAGTTAGGTTAGGTTAGGTTAGTTGCTTAGTTAGGTTAGGTTAGGTTAGAAGAAGAAGTTGTGTTGTGTTGAAGTTAGCCAGGGCCAGGGTTAACTCTTTGAAAGAATCGGCGGCCCGCATCGTCCAGCACCTGACATCGTCGGTCCAAATCTGGCGGAGTGGCAGTATGGTTTCCGCAAGGGCTGCCGGTCGACCGTCCACGCGGTGCTGCGGGTCAGGTCTCCCTGACGCAGATGCGTGGTGTTCCGTGAGGGTGTTTTGCGGTGTCACTCGACATCGCCAACGCGTTCAACACCCCGCCCTGGGCCTGCATAGCGAGTGGGCGCCTGATACTACGGGTGCCTCCCACCTGCAAAGGGTGATCAGGGCCCTCCTGTCGCTCGACTGTTCGGTTCCCGTGCCGAGATGGGCTCCGGAACCATCGGTGTCGTGGAGTTCCGGGTTCGGTGTTTGGGACCCCCGGGGAACCGTGGTTTTGTTACGGTGGCGGCAGTATCGGGGTTCGACGTCCGGTTGCGGGACGACACCCTCCGTCCCCCGGTAACCAACCGGGGCTGCGATTCTCCGCCACTGCGGGGTCGCTCAAATAATTGGGCGCTCCGGCCTGGGACCTTGGGGCGCTCGAAAAATCCAAGGGCCCTTTATTTTTACGGGCCTCGGGGCGCGCCACCCTGCGGACGCCCAATGTTTGCGGCGGTCGCCGTCGACGTCAACCGACGATGAAATATTAAACCCTGGAAGCCGCCGATGGGTTTTGCGCCCATTTGGCGCCCGCGCCCTAAGTGGCGAGCGGCGGCAAACCTCTCGGCAACTGCTCCCAATACTGGAGGACCCAAGCGGCTCCTGTTCGCCTTGGTACGCCGGGTCGTCAGGTCCCGGGGTCCCTGTCAGGAGGGACCCGTGGGGGGACACCCTCAAAGGAAATTCTGCGTACTAAGGAAGAAATTGGTTGGGCGATCCGGCCGTACCGGGGCTCCGGACCATCTCCGGCGAGGCGGCGTTTGCCTTGGCTGGCTCCTTGCCCTGGGACCCTAACGCAATCCTCCGCGTCCTCTTCTTCTGGCGCGGGGGGGTCTCCCGGGGCTTTCGCCAGCGGAAGAGATAAGGGGCGGAAGGTGCGCTCCTTGCAAACAGGTTGGGGCTGCGGCGGGGCAACCCAGCGCCGGCCGTCAAACAAAGGAACCATACGCCCCGTTCTTAAGTGGGTGGCTGAAAGGACGGCGCTCTCTAACGTTCCGCGCAGCAGGTTCTTTCTCGGGACACGGCCTGTTTCGGGAAGGGTCCGTGCCGCGGTGACCGAAAAGGGCCTACGGAAAAGTCCACCCTGTGGCTATGTGCCGAAAGGGAACCGGCCCAGCCGCGCTGGAAGGTGCCCAGCCTGGGTCGGAAACAACGCCCGGGCTGCGGTGGTGTCGTGGGGCCGACCTTTCCTTTCCTTGTAGTACGCAGGATGCTGAAGCAAAGGTCGTGGGGGCGCCCGTCCTTCTTTTGCGAGGACGTGATGGCGGAAGGGGCCGCGGAAAGGGACGGGGGCCGTGGCGCCCTGGCTATCCCGGAAGGCCAGGGGCGCCGGTGGCGTCGCGCGAACCTTCCCCTGACCTTTTAGGCCCTGGGCCGGCCGGCAAGAAGGTGCCCGCCCCGGAAAGGGCTCAGAAGGGGCCCGTGCAGGTTCCCGGCCCTAAAACGCGTTCCGGGTCCCCCAACAACCGGAAGAAAACCCGGAGGGCCACGTCGCGCCAGGGTCCCCAAAGGCCTGTGATCGGGCCCGCGGCCCCGCTCAACGACCTGAAAAAAGGACAACCTTGGTTTTTGGTGGGTATACCGGCCGCTCCTTCTTGGCCGGGCCCCCCCTTCCCCCCTTTGGCGGCAGGAATCCGTAAACAATTTTTCCAACAGCAAAAAAAAGGTTAAAGGGGTTAAGTTGAGTTTTAAGTTAGGATTGGATTGGGTTGGTTAAGGTTAGGTTGAAGGTTAGGTTTTTTTTATTTTTCCCCTGACGTTTGGATCGGGACCTGGGTGGCCTTTTCGATATTTGTACATTTCTTTTTTATCTTTTGGCTCTTTTTGGTCTTTGTTGGTGTTCTTTTTTGTACGTTTGTTGATTACCTATTTATACTTAATATTTATTTCCAGTTTTCACTTCTTTTATTTCTTCTTTTCATTATTTTTGGAGTTTTGCACTTTTAATTAACTCAGTCCTAGGACAAGGTTCAATTTTTCTTTATCTTCCGTTCTTACTTTCTAAATTTACATCTATTTTTGTTTTTTCTTCATATTTTTAATAACCTTTATAGGCCTTGTTAACTTACAATTACTTACATTTACATTTACAAAATTTCTTATTACCCAAACATTAAACCTACTTCTTTTATTTTAACGTAGTTTACAATATGCTTTGATATCCGCTAATAATAACTTAAGGTGTATTTTTCTTTTTATGCTCACCCTTTTTGTTCTTTAATTTAGTGAAGGCTTGTTGTGTTAAAACTATTTGTGGTGGGTTTGTAAGAACTTCTTGCCCTATCTCCAGTGCCGGCTCTGTCTCTCCCCCGGAACATCCAGGCCTCGGTGGAAGGTGCTGGGAACTCTGGGGCCCCATCGCATCGCATGCCGGGTTATCCGACATTTGAAGCGATGGATAAAAACCCCCATGCCCTTCAGGCCTGCCCACCAGCTGCGGACCGGTTCAACCTCCTAATTTTGCGGTGCCATCGTCGCGTTCAGGAAGAGCTTGGTGGTCAAGGGCTGTTGGGCTCCGTTGTTAACGCCGATTCCATTGTCAAGGGACTCTTGCCGAAGAATCCTCTTGACGAATAAAAACCAGGCTTGGATTAGGTTAGGTTGATTGGGTTAAGGTTGGGTTAGGTTGGGTTAGGTTGGGTTGGGTTAGGTTAAGGTTGGGTTAGGTTAGGTTAGAGTTGGGTTAAGGTTGGGTTGGGTTAGGTTGGGTTTTTTTTTTTTTTAAACTGATTGATCTTTTGTCTTATTCACATTGGGGACTTTACTTTTTATAATGGGAATTTTTTTTCGGGGAATTGTCCTCTGGGGAACGCTTATTTGATCGTATCTGGCCAGATAACATATCCCCATTAACAAATAATAATACCCACTATAAAAACTTATTCATAAATAATTAATATTTTCATTATACCATTTTAAAACCTGTTTGTCAATTTGGCTTCCTCATTAGGGTTGTTCCGGACATTACGCGATTTGATTTAATATCTTTCCGTTAACTATCCCATTACATTC